>JADKXX010000334.1:0-365899 GCA_017310255.1 Butorides virescens
CCCCCCCCCCCCCCCCCCCCCCCCCCCCGAAGCCCCCCCTCCCTGTACAATTCTAGAATAACAAATTCTAGAATAACAAGTATACCTCACAAAGATAGTGTATCTTCAGGTTTAATAACAACTCACTAAATTTTTAAAGGAAGGAATAATCTGCAGTGTGCTCACTCTGTGCATAGGTATCATAGTCACCCTACCTCAGGTGCTTAAGATGTGTCAGACCAACTCTCCACTCTGTTGCAATGGTTTTATACTCATGCTTATCATCAGAAGTCATTTGAATGATTATCGGCATCTTGTGGCACAGTGATGAGTTGTTCTACAGTTGCATTCAGAATCATTCCCTCTTACTCTTTTTTCTTCATTTCTGAGTATAGGATGGACAGGCATTTCTCTTCTTGTTGCTCTTCCTTCCCTTAGGAGTTTGGTAGAAGTGGTAGGTTATATTCGGCTTACTGTTACCTGCTCACCTTTCCTGACACCAAACAGAGAGGAGGAGCCTCAGCTGCATCTGTGAGATTTGCTTCTTGGGACTCTGATGCATGGGTGCAGCAAATCTTTCTGCGCTGGGTCAGGTTTCTGTCCATCATGCTGCATGAACTCTTTCTTCATCAGCGTGGGTGGCAGGTCAGGATATTTATCTGCATCTCAGCCACCACAGTAGCCCACATGCATATAAGCACAGAATCTCCTTTTTCATGCTTTTAAATGAATGCACCAGCCTGAGAGCCGAGGTAGTCATAAGGAACAGGCAAATTTTTGTTACATATAACAGTAACATCAGGCAGGGGGCTGGGACAGTCATCAGTCCCAGCAGCCTGCAGCAGCATCCATCTGCCAGAAACTCAGGGTGCAGTTTTGCATTACAGCTAGGACAGCCATGTGTCAGGTGCTGCAGCTGGCTTTCTCCCTTTTCCTTATTTTGGTTTTGGGATTTTTTTTTTTAATTGTATTTTTTTATTGCATTGTATTGTAGCCTTAGGGTGAGACTGTTCATCCAGTTTCATCCAGAGGAAAACTCTTTGTATGAATTTGCTTATTAATTGCAGAGCAAATTTTCTGCTGGATCAGCCAGGTAACTGTTGATGGATCAGGTACCAGGCAACTGGCCATGCATGCAGCTAGGATTAGTGGCAGTGATGGAGCTTCTCACTTTCAGATAAGTTCGGACATAATGTGAAACAAATGCAGTCCTGGTCACTTTAACAATGTGGTCTTGAGACAACTTTGGTCCATATAAAGTGATACCGCTTCCATCCTGAGCATCTTGAATGATACCACTCCTGGCTGCTTGCCTTGTTTCCACTGCCACAAGCACCTTTGCTTTTCTGGTCCTTCAGAGAGTGAGGTCGGGTTGCTAAACCAGCAGGAAAATATTTGTGTTTTTTATAGTGTCCCTCTGCTGATACAAGAGATGTCAGATATTTGATAAATCTCCATTATGCATGAATCAGGACAGTCCTCTCTCTTTCGCAGTGTATGACAAGAGAACACACGTAAGTCCATCTGTCCAAGGTCCTATCTGTACAAGCAGACCTTGTTGTGAGTACAGTCTTGTCAAGCATCTAGAAGACTTTCCTTCCTTAGATTCAAAAAAATAACTGGGATTTAAAAGAGAAGAATTCTGCTTGTGCTCTGTTTCTTTCTCTAACGCCTCAACATTTCTTCATTATACGTTTTCAGTGTCTTAAGGATTTTTGTGATTTATTTCTGGTTTTATCTCCTGTGTTTCAGTTGCGATCAAGCTCAGAGCTTGACCAGGACATCCTGAATGACTGCCTTGCAATCCAGCCTCTGCAGCCAGCCCCGTCACCACATGATGCTACAGATAATACCATGGGACAATCCCCGGGGCCTGCTCATGATATTTATCCAGGTAGTGAAAAATACAGATATATATTATTGCTCACTTAAGATTTGGGATGATTTTGCAGAGTAGGATGTACTGAAATATCCATGAGAAGGATAGAGTCTGCAAAGCAATATAAAAGCCCAGATTTTTAACAGATTTTTACATGTTTTTTGAAGGAAGGCAGGACAAATCAGATTTATCCACGAGAAGACCTACTGCAACAAAGAGCAATATTTTTGCTCTATAGGTATTTGACTTCTGCCAGCAATTCAATTCTACCATTCCTTGTAGATATCTTGAATTCATTAAGGTTAATTTAAAATCAGAGGAAAGTTTTTCCTCTTCCTTATTTGTGAATCATGTATCAGTTTTCCAATAGATCTGCATTAATGAACTTAGATGCTGCATTATAAGCTCTCATGTTATGACTATAAATACAGCAATAAACACATTTATGCTATAAATGCGATAATCCTATTTTATTGTTTCAGTTAAGCATATGAGATTTTCATATTAAAATACCTAACTCCTTCATACCTGGCTAAATGTACGATTGTTGTTCACATTTCAGCTAAATTTGAAACATTTGATAAGTTATGAGTGATAATACATCTTAGAGCTCAAGACAACAATGGGCAGGCTGTTAGCATTTTTTAATGCAATATTTTAGTAGTTTTAAAGACATCTGTTTTTAACATTCAGGCAGAATGTACTACAGCTTCTAGCAGTTCAACTCTTACTTGAGAACCTGATGTAGGAAGTGAAAGAATTGGCTGAATGTTATGTGCAGTGCTGAAAATGACATTATATGAAGTGGCCATTTTAGTGAGTGGTGTTACTTTACCGAGAGGCTTGTAAACCTTTCCCCTCTACAGTATGTTTTTGTCAAGGCTGTTGTGAGCTACACACCAGCTGGTGATGGTGTAGGTTTATATGACAAAAATCAGGAAATTTAAAGCTGTGATTGACTTTATCCTAATTTATAAAATAGTTGGTATTACTTGTATGCTGTTAACTTTCAAATGCCCTAGTCTGAGTATAGACTGTGTGGCATCCGTTATTTGACACTAAAGGAAATTTCAGATTTTAAAGGTCTGATTTTGGCCAGAGAACCTCTAGTGACATGGTGTTAGTTACAATTGCTTATTTTATGTTGTACTTTGAGAGGGAGTTGGATAGTGAGGAATGTTCAGATTTAAAAAATTATTTACTGACATTGCCCAATGTAATGCGCAAAACTGAGAGAGAATAAAAGACTCAGCTTTTCCTTTTCCTTTCAAGTCCCTAGATAGAATGGAAGCCAGGTGGAGACAGTGTGTCAGGTGATCTGAGATGAGGTTTTTCAGAAACAGAGGACCTTCTCACAGGAGATTTCCTCTGGAATCTGTTGAGCACCCAGCTCTTTTATCAGTCTAGCTTCCAGACTTCCATGATTGTCAAATTCTGGCTGCTGGCTCAATCCAAACCTGGACTGACAGTGGCTTGAACAAACTGCTGCTCTGTGACTTGCCAGGATCCTAAGCCGAGTAAGGCTGTTGCCTCCAGCCAGCCCTCAGATGGCAATTGTCGGCAGTCGTGATGTCCCATATCCAGCTTCTGAGACTGTGGCATTACTTTTTGTAATCCCATTCATGCTTTGTCTTTCAACACTTGGGGTTTACACCACTACCATCAACATTCCTTGCTATAATAAGTTATGTTGGTTTTTTTCTTACTTGGCACTGCTTCCTATTGTGCAGCAATTTTATAGTATTAATGAACATACTTTTGTCAGCATTAATTTCTCTGTAAGTAATAAACTGATTTCCCTTACATGTGCTCACAGCTAACTATAACTTGGCAATTTTCTCACAGTTTTATTCACGTGTGTTGTTTCACATCAGTTAACTGAGGGTATTGTCAGGCATAGATGAATCTGTGTCACTTCATTTTGACAACCACCCAATCCAGTTGAAATGAACTGTTTCACTAGTTACTCATCAGGGCTGCTACACAATAATATACTGTGTGAATAAGTAGATAACTCCAACAGGGAGGGAGATGCTTTATTGAAATGGCAACATGAAAATTATTCATGCCCAAAGGAGAGAAAAACAAATACACGAAAGCTTAAGTGTCTTGCTTAGAGAAGCTACCCCTCAAACTTCTCTGAAAACATTTTTTCTAAATATAAAGAAAAGCTTTGAGACTTTTCTGAAAAATAAAATATGTGACTTTTACTGGGAACTGTTAGAGACAGCATATTAGCTGAAATGTGTCTGTACTATTTTTCATGTAGCATTCTTCCAATGCTGTTGAATCAAACTTTTCTCACTTGAAGGTTACTTTTCTTATAACTCATGCACATTTCAAGGAAAAGTAGGTTTTCTCCTTTCCTAAGAGATCTACAGAATAAATGTTGGAAAGCAAACTTTTAGAAATACGTAAGAGATGACAAAGGTAGGCAATTAGATGCTAGTCCATTTCCACTTACCAAAGTACAAAAATGCCTGTATTGATCAGCGTTTCTCTGTACAGTTTAAGTACAGAATCTGCATACCCAGACATATTCAAATTAAATACAACAACAATCTTTTTGATTACATATCTATTACTTCAAGTTAAGACTGCATAAATGTTTTTTCTTATATTGCGGCCTTTTGACTTTATAAAAGAAATCTGAACTGAGTATAATCTTATGAATATAGTGGCGTAACCTGACAGATCCTTTGCTTAAAACTAATAGAAAATTCCACATACAGGTCTAAAGTTAAGCAAGTATGCATACTCTTCTAGGGCTAAGCTTAGTGATATTTTGTAAAGCAGAAATTCAAAGTCTGTTTCTACGGAAGTGTACAATTTCTGGTAGCATCTAGCTTTTAATTTTTAAAAATACATAGCCTTTTGGGTTTATTGAGTTCATAGAATGAAGTTGTGAGCAATTCATTCATAATAAGAACATATGAATGATGTTTTTTCTACTATGAAATCATATCAACTTACTTTGTATAGTGCAGTCTAGAATACTTAAGGCTGAAATAATCATAAATAATGCAATATAAAAAAGTTTAAGAATAAACCAGAATATTTCATTGATTTATAAATAGTTACTGAATATCAGACTTCGCTCTGCTCCAGAGCAAGAAAATGGTATTGCTAAAGCTTGTCAAGTGCATGATTTTCTTTGCAAGTTGGAAATTAAAAATTGTATCAGGAAAGTTACAGAAGGTTTTGCAATTCCAAGTATTTTTTAAATAATGTCTTATTTAAACACTCTTGTGAAACTCTGATCTAACTACTTCTATGCCTGTGACTTAAGATGTGCTTTACTTAAGTAACACTTTTCCGTTTGTGGTTTTGTTTTTTTTCCCAGTGAAATAGTACTGAGCTTGGTGCCCCACACACATAATAAGAGAGAATTCATTGCCAAAGAAGTTTATATCAAAGATAATGTTAGGGCAGTAGGTAGATAGAACAGGCAGGTGGAGGATGGTGGACTCGTACAAGAACAATGAAAGAATTTTATTAAAGCAGTTGTCCCAGTGAGTGAGCTCCCTAACCATTAGGCACCATGGGCAGCATGGGAGATGTCTGAGGAAAAAGCAGCCTGTTTGTTAAAGCTGACAGCCTTGCAAAGTAGTTACGGCTCATTACTGGAAGAAAAAAAAGAATGAGAAAGAAGAACTGAGATATGAATGACCATTGCAGTGAAAAATGGAGTTGTATTTGATGCATAGGGAATGGACGCAGAAGAAGGAGTAACGTAGGGTAACCAACAATTAAGAGGATCTCTGCTGTCACCTTTTTGGCTCAATTTAAGTATGGCATACATATCCAGAGCTCCTACTAAATGTGATGTATTACCAGGTAGGACCATACACAGGGGCTGAAAAGTGTTAATATTACTATCTTAACTTATTTTAAGGAGGGTAGTTTATTTCCCTTCAGACTTGTACTTTTATTGACTGGTTTTACTTCTGAGTTTATAATTTCCATTTTGAGACAGCTTAATCTCCAAAAATTGGTTTAATCGTTGGGTTTACATTGTGGAAAAGAGAACATTTACTGATGGATTGGTACAAACATTGTAAGCAACAAGGCAACTGCACTATTTATGGTCCCTTTCTTCATGATGAGACACAACTTCAGAAACTGCAGTCCACTGAAAGAAAAGAATCTGTCTTGAAAGGCAGGGATGTGATGTAAAGATGACACGGCAGGAACAACTTTAAATCCCAGTCCAGACCCCACTTTATTGCTTCGGGGATTTAATTATTTCTTAATCTCAAAAAATACAAAAGTTTCCAGGATGTCCACCTTTCCCAACTAATAATCAGTCCATCATTGTAAGTATCCAGCAACAAGACTAGAAAATGTTTATCATGTCCAGCTCAGAGAAGAGATCAAAGAATGTTCAAAAATTGAACCACACACCTTTTCTTATTTATATTATAGGCTGCTTTGGGAATAACTCGGGTAGCAACTGGGAGGCTTTTAGCAAGCACCATTTCACCATTTTTGTCAGAGGCCTATGATTACCTATAAACTAACTCAGATTTTTATTCTGACTCAGCTGGTAATTCTTCAATCACTTGCTTAATTTTCCTCTCCTATTTTCTGTACTGTGGAGTAGGGGAAAAGATCCTTAGTAGATGATGTGGTGTCTTAGGACAATTTTTAAATGTGGAAGATCTTTACCACAAAACAACTTCATGTTTTAAGCATTTGGATTCCTAAATATTCGAGGTAAGGGATCTCAAAAGACAGAGATTGATTGAACAGGTCTCCAAGTAACAAGACCAAATTACTGTACAAATTGTTTTCCTAGACTTGTTTTCTTCTTCTATCCAAATATCTTGAGTGGGTGGACTTCATAAACTCTCCAGCTTTCTAGGTGCCTCCAGTACTTGGACATCTCCAGTATCTCTGATCTGCCTGCAGAACTTCTGAAGAAAAGTAGGGAGACCATCAATGCAGATAGTCCATGCAACAGACCCACTCTGGAGACAGGCCTGTTATCTTCATAATTTGATTTTTACTTCTGCTCTACTTCTTTATGCATGATGGATTCTTAAGTTCCATGCACACTGTAGTCTTCAGATTTACAGATGAGCTGGTAGGCTCCAGGCAACACAGGCAGCACGTTTTACATTTGCTGGGCTTACCAATTATGTCTCAATGCAGCACATGCCCACATATTCCTGGCCACAAAAACCTGTAGGGAAGTATGAGCTCCCTAGGGGAGGTGAGAGAGGAGAGTATATGGAGGTGGTACTCTGAAGTGCAAAAAGCGTTTTGGATTTTTCCATCTGTGCTCTAGTAAATCACTTGTTCACAAGGACCACATAAATATTCCTTGTACAAATGGAAGGTTAAGTATAGTAATTTTAAAAAACCCCACTCTTGCAAATGTATGTATGCGATTTTAATTGACTGAGCTACAAAATGAAACCTTCGCACTCTCTTATTCTATATGGAAAGAATTCTCAGCCCTACTCCAGATTCATGCTGGCAGCGGTAAGAGGAGAGGTATTTCCAGGGCAGAAATAGATTGACAGAGTGCTGATTTGACAGTAATAAATCCAAGATAATAAATTATACCATTGTTGGTAATTTGCAAAGGCGAGGGTGATTCTTCTGCATTTAAAAAATGCTCCATGAAATTACAGGTTTCTGGCTCCATTAAAAAAGAAACAAATTTTTTTTTTTAGGGTTTGGATTCTATAACTTTTTAAATGCTACTTTTCTGTCTTTTTTTTTAAACTAAACTTATTCAGAATCAGCTTTTTCTCTTCCAACCACCTAATTTGTTCCTATGCTTCTCATAGGAGTGAATTTAGCTTCTCATAGAGAAGCCTTTGCAGAGATATTCTCATGGAAAATTCTTATGTGTTGATAAATTGATTTGTGATGAGACTCCAGAAATGAAAACACGGCTCCTCCCTCTCTGTGGCTGAAACTTCGTGGGTGTAACCCAATCCAAGGTTCACAGTCAGGACTAACAGGTTGTATCCATCTTGTAAATTGTAGTATAGCTTGGGCTTTTTAAGGGACACAGATGAACAGCATCAGCAATTCTTTGTTTTGGTTTTTTGTTTTGGGTTTTGTTTTCAGAATATCCGAATCTTTTAAAAATTACTTTAAGTGTGTTAGTTTATCTTTTATTGATAGAAAAACCTTGCTGTAGGAAGCCTTTTTGTTAAGTAATACTTACACTTAATTCTGCATCTTTCTGTGTGGACCTACCTGGTGGTGGTATACTGGAGTCAGTAAACATGCTGATTTCTGTGAACATTTCTTCAGCTTCATACCATTCAAATCGGGTGTTTAATGGAATCAGACACTGAAAAGACATTCATGTGTTTAGATATTTCCTGCCAGCACTTTGAGCAAGCAACTCACATTTAACAACTAAACCACTAGAAAAGGTTGCCACACACACAGAGCTCCTAAGAAGAAGAGGTCAAGTTATCTAGTAGTTTCTTAAATAGCGTCCAAAGTTTTCTGTCAGTCTCTTAAGACTAGCTGACACTGTCAGCTGTCAATATTTGTTGGACTGCTATAAGTCTGTAGACTGCCAGTGGCTGACAATGTTTCCCTTCAACTTTATTTACAAGATTGAGGTAGGAGCTCAGTCCAGTGCCATGTCTAAACTAGGAAGTCTTAAGAGTAGCATTTCCACTGGGAGGCAGCTGCCGGCATTGCAGTTTCATGTCACCGGGTGCCCGCAGAGGTTGTTGTCATCTGTGTTGTCAGCACAGTACCTCTATGCAGCAAGAAGCTGTGCTGACAAAAGATGTGTTGCGCTGCCCACGGGTGTTGTGTGGTCTCTCACACCATCATTCATGGTGCTGCTGTTGGAGGCTTCGTTACAAGGCACCGTGGGAGCCCAGATATGCTCTTCTGTCATGCTGTAATCATTTAACATACCCTGTATACAGGAATAGGTTTTTGCAGCTAATTATGTATACTTTTTCTTCCTTAAATATCCTACCTGCCCCTCTAGTCCCTGCCGTAGTTAGCTCTTACTTTACACTGTGTACTGTCTCTTCATCAGAAATGGAAAAAAGTACAGAGACATTGCTGGGAAACCTAGCCAAAAGGTACTACAGTAGTAGATACTGCTATGATGGTGAATATTGCAGTGGCCTTTAGGTTTCTCTAGTTCAGAGAAAGGAAAGATGGTTGCCCATGCTTGGCTGCAGATAACCTTTTCCCAGTGACAGAGTCACCAGGTCTTGGGCAGTGCTGTGGGAACCTGTGCTACCACTGTAGCCTGGACCAGCTAGAAATGTGCAAGCACAACTTAGAAAATACTCACCTGAAATCCTTACCCTGGTTGTGGCAGAGAACAGCTATGACAGGGAGGAACAGCTTTTGCTGCCTTATGCTGGAAACCGAGTCATAGTCCAGCGTTTTTACTCCTGATCAACCACAGCCTTGAAGAAATTTGTTTTAAACTCAAAGATCACAGTACTGGGAAACTAAGTCGTATTTTCTTATGCATTTTCATGTTTTTCTCATGGAAAAATGCAAGTTACCCTCTTTTTGCAAGGAATAGTTTAAGCAGTCTCTGTTTTTATTTATATAATCAGGGTTTTCCTTTGCAATGTACTGATTTGTTGAATATTCTCTCTGCTTATTCTTCCAGAATGTGCATTTGATTGTTTTTCAGTATTTTCTTCTGTACTGCATGTAAGCATAAAATAATAAATTCAAAAGGTCATTCCTTTTGTTTTCCCCTCTGCATTTGTCTTGGTGCTACTCTGAGAGACAGGTGGGGAGAGAGTGATTTTGTGTCTGCATGAGCAAAGTGAAAAAAACAAAAAAAGATACCTTCCTCTGTCTTAGCGGGGTTCTTCCTCAGCCCTTTCTTAGTGAGTTACTCTGCTGGATTAAGTGATATCTCCCTGTGATATCTGCATCCTCGGTACCTCTCTTAAGATTTGGGATGGGGATGCATTCTACTATCAGATGTCTGTTGTCACTTTGGTTATGATCAGGAGGCTCTGGTCCATATAAGCATTAGCAAACAGTAGAGGCTAATGCCAAGGGCAGCCACAGGCATTTTTGTTGGTCCTCCCAGCCATGTGGTAGGGCAGCCTCCACTCCTCCAGCTTTGCCCACCAGTGTGGCTCATGGCAACTTTCAGTAAACTCTGACATTACCTCTGCAGCATCTATATTAGATGTTTTTATTCACAAAGCAGTTTTCTATCTGCCATTTTGCACTGTCTGTTGTCTTCACTAGCTGAAAGATGTCCAGGACTGCTCTTTAATGAGGCTACAGCTTAATTAGACTCCTGAGCCTTTCCTTAACTCTGCCTTAGCCATCTAGTGTGTCACAAGGGCTGGCTTGTGAGGAGGAATAGAGGCTTTCCAGAAATAGGCTTGGAAGATGAGGTGGACTTTTTACCCTTTTTATCTTGGGTAGCAACATTCAAAATTGTGACCTGTGAAATCGTTTCTTGAAGATGGAGCTACAGAGGGGTTACTCCTAATGTAGTGTTTGTCTGCTAGGACTGCAGCATCCATGCAGGTATTTTAGCCTGAAAGACCTTTCACCAGTGTCGATTCCCTTTGGGGAACTGGTTTAAATGCTAGGACTTTATCAATAAAGTGTATTTGCTCCAGCATATTCACTAACATAACATAAGTTTTATAGGTAGAATTTTATTCTGTAAAATAGGCCTAAACAATATTTTTTTTATAAAGAGACTGGTAAGTATGACAAGCAAAACAGTGAGAGACCATTTTCATGTTGTAGATAGCCTATCTAATTCATTCTCAGGTTTCATAAAATATTTAAGAGCATGTATTTGGTTGCCATTCAACATCGACATGAGATACCTGATAGAGATCTCAGTAAAAATGATTGAGTAACTGGATTTTAAGAGGGATTTGGTAATAAGTGTCTTACCTTCTGACTGCCTGATGTAAAGAACAACTGAATATGAGTTTACAGGATTTGGGGGTCAACTAATTAGGACATTCAGAGGGAGTCCCGTATTGCTGTTTGTTTAATCATCCAAAACATTTCCTTATTTGGGATGTATAAAAGAGCAACCTCATAGGAAATTATGAAACTGTTAATTCTAGTTTAAAATTTTTGTATGCATTACTAGGGAGTCTGGGGGCAATAATAGCAATATTTGAATTTGGGTTGACCTCTTCAAGAAATTTGGGATTTTTGCAGCTGAGGGGAAAATGTAGAAAGTATTTCACTATTTACAGAACTGTGCTTTCTGTTCACTAGCTCTAAAAATATATGTCTTAGGAAGTGTTTGCCACCTCTTCTGCAGCAGGAAGCTGTAGAAAATTTACAGCCTTATTCAGACAAAATTCCCAAGACAAGGAGCACAGCTATGCCATGCCTGGTTTTATGGAAGTGTCATTTGGGAGCAGCAAAGACTATTTAGTTATTTTTTATGTGTTTTTTTTTTTTCTTCCCTTTGGACAGAAAAAAATGCTTGAGAAAAAGCAGTTAGTTGCTAAGAATTAGCACTACAGCTTTGGGGGGGGCGTTACCTGTCAGTATTTGGTCAGTTACCATGCTACCGCCTGCCTGATGAGGATTATTTCTCTCCTTTTGCTTTCAGCGGCTGTGTTCCCCAGCACACAGACAAATCGAAGTGGAACAGCAGCTGGGGCAGTGTCCTTGTCCCACCCCAGTGGCCACCCCTCCCCAGGACGTAACATACAGGGTAGTCCTCTCCATCCTCCCCCCCAGTTACCTCTTCTCTCAGCTGCGGACTCGGAGAGGTAAGACCAGCCCCTGCTTTTCCCATGCCGAGCCTGGGGCAGGACTGCCTTCAGAGCTGCTGGGATGCATGGAAACTGAATTGTTGGTGTGCAGAAAGTCACTGGTGGCAGTCCCTGGGCAACAATTGCTCTGGGTATGGGTTTACCAGAGGAAGAAGAGATGAAAGGGACTCTGTTATATCAGCCTGGGCAAGGAGGCTCTCCATCCATTTCCATTTCAGGGACTTCCTCCAATCCTTTCTTGATCTCCACCAATGGTCTAAGCAAAGAAAGACATACTGGCTGGGACACTAACCTTTAGAGGAGCCCAGCCATACATTACAGAATGGGGGCCCTAAGATTCATGTTTCTGTTCACTTGTGGTAGGAGAGCCATATTCTGTCGATATTCTCTCAATAGTAAGTACTTCTGCAGGAACTTAGCATTTTTTTTTCTTGGCATTTTATTAAGACCAATAGGTAATGAAAGAATTTTTAATTCACTGATTTGAGAGCTTGATTTATAGTCAGAATTTATTTTATGCTGGCTAGGTACAAACCCCTTGACCTTTGCTGTTTCCTTGATTTTAGATATTTCAGTGATGTGCAAGCAGGTTGCTTGGAAGAGGTTTAATTTTCATGTTTGGACATTCCCTAAATTAGTTTCAGCAATCTTTCTAATTATTTATACAGTATATGGCATTATAGATTTCCACTTAGTTCATTGAACCAGAAGTCTACCAGATCTTACGACTGAAGAGGCCTAAGCAGATAAGTTTTCAGTGGAAAAATCAGAAAGATACACCATCACACAAAATACTGAATTAAACATTATTTTGTTAATCTCCCTATTTTTTAGTGCTCTAAATGATAAATTGCTGTATTTCATTAAAGTTTCAAATTTCCTTGAGTGACAGAAATGCCAGTAATTTGGAAAGCACAAAGTGTCCGACTGTAAACCTGAAAAGAACATTAACTAGATTTCAATTACTGAAAATGAGCATAATTTTTTTTGGAGGAAAGTAGTAGTCACTCTACCTTGTATCAGGAAGATGGAAGAACATGATGGCTCAGGGAATTGTCAACAGGTAAAAGTACTTTTTGATTTCAGACTGCACATGTGAATTCAGCCAGTTTTGGAGCCGCTGAAAGTTGTTGAACTTTTTATCTGACATGAAACTTGCCATTATTTCACGATCATTGGAGCTCATGTAGTTGTTCAGTTCTTCCTCCCCACTCTTGGCCACATGGTCCTGACCTTTTTCCCTTTCTCTGGCCCTCTCTGCAAACTTGGGCTGTCCATGCTCTCTTGCCTGACCCACAGGCTTTTCCTTCCCAGTACAGTTTTCTCTCCAGTGCATGAACTGTCCAACATCCATATCCTACAATTGCCAGAGCACGAGGTGACAGGCAGGGACAGATCAATAGTTATTACAGGTATAAATTTCATGATGAAAGACAGTGATCTCATTAGCCCATTTCTGAGGCAGTTACTGGTGTAGGACTATAGCAGACACATTTAGAGAATGACTTAACTCATTAAGTCCTTGAATGTGTTACAGACCTCAGGATACTACAGTACTATACACAACAACAATAATAAAAAGCTAGTGTGATACACTCCTTTCTCATACGTTAACTGTATACAGTCTGTCTAAGCAGGCTTTAAGTGCTAATTCCCATACATGGAGCTATTTTGGATTAAAAAAAAGTGCCAATATCTTCATTTAAGTAGTGTGACAAATGGAAATGTAAATTCAGAGAAGAAATGAAAATATTACAGCAGTGTTGGTTTGATTGTGGAACATGTCATACAAATTGAGAGAAATGTTTAAGAGAAAAACTAATGCAGAATCTGCATCTTGAATCTAATACAGTCCACTCGCCTAAGGGTGCTGCGAGTAGGCTGTCATTTACACCATTTCACAGGTGTGATGATAGCTCTGAAAATGTGAACTGAACAAACCATCACTTCAGTATACGAAGTGCCAGAGATAGGTTCTTTGAAAGGTGTGGATCACCCTGTACATCCCAATCTTGTCATTGAGAGGATGGCCGGATTTAGGGGTGCAAGCAAGGTGCTTTTGTCCCCTCCATGCTGTGCGGTTCCAGATGCGCTGTGTGAGCCTGGGGTCGTTCCACAGCTAGGACTGCCCCGAGCAGTGCTCACCCCTGGGATAGCCTGTCTGTGTTGGACTGAAGCTGACCCAAGCTGGCTTGGCTGCTTTGGCAACTCTGGGGGCCAGCTGGACATTTTGGGGAGCAGGCTCAGGTTTATGAGTCACAGAAGCAGAAGGAAATAAGCACTTTCCCTACATCTCCAGGTACCATAGGGTAGAGAAATAGTTGGAGGGCTTCTTTTGCATCTTTCTCCACCTAGGTGATGGGAGGGAGAGTGTGGACTTGGTTAAGCCTTATTAGCGTGAGAAGCTGAACCAAACATGGGACACATCTTACACTGCTTTCATTCTGTGTACAAAACTCAATGTACAAGTCAGATAGAGAGTTTGGATCCAAGAAGCAACTTATCAAAGGAGAGAATATGCATAATAAAAATGCAGATTTACCTTTCGTTTGCTCCAGCTCTTTGATACTAACTTTCAGTGCTCCCCTAATACGAAATACTGCAACTGTTCAATGAAGGTACCAAACGGTAACGGTATCCAAAAGCATATGTTTAAAAGACAATATGTACTTTGCTTCCTTTTCACTTATTTTTGTAATAAAAAAAGACATGGGCATTCAAGGAAGCTGAAAAAACAAACTAATTAAAACACACATAAAAATGTTGGTTTTGTATGGCACAGTTAACATGTGCAGCTCACTGCCCCAAAATTCATGGTGCCAAATGCCTGAAATTATTTTTTGTATTATTTTTTAATTATTTATTGAACTACCCATCATACACATTTTGCTTTTTAAGGCTTGCTTTTGTGCAAGAAATAGCCTATTCACCAATGTGAGACCAGAACAGAAATTTTCATTTGGACTTGGTGTTCCAGATGATTTTTCACCTTCCTGCTAACCAGAGCTAGTGGCATGTCCCCAAAGCACGATGCATCCTGGCTTGACAGGAATTTCTAGAGACTCTCTTAAGCTGGAATGAAGAATTTAGGGCTGAACTGTTCAGGTTAGCATTACTGTTATGCTGTAATAAGTTCTGCAACAGTGCTTCTTTTTGCTTATTTGAGTGTGTGGTTATATTCCCTTTATGCTTTTGCTGTAAAATAATAAGTAGCTCTAAGCCAGACTTCCAGAAGCAAAAGCCTCTGAGTAGTTCTAAACAAGGAGTCGAGACATCCGATTTTCACATATTACAAAGTCCTTTGTATGTGGCACACAAGGGGCTGCCTCAAAGAAAGTCTTTAGTTAAAGACCTTAATAGTGTGGTTTTGAAATCAGTACAGTAATTTCTTTGCAGGCGTGGGACATTTCAGAGGATTGTCTGCTAAGACATTATCACTTTTTTGTTAGTGAGCAAATGACACATATAACTGACAGATGGTAAAGAGTGGAGGTGGCAGCAAGTCTAACCCTGAACCTGAGCCATAGAATCATCGAATCATTTAGGTTGGAAAAGACCCTTAAGATCATCAAGTCCAACTGTCAACCTAACACTGCCAAGTCCACCACTAAATCATGTTCCTAAGCACCACTTCTACCCATCTTTTAAATACCTCCAGGGAGGCAGACTCAACCACTTCCCTGGGTAGCCTGTTCCAATGCTTGATAACACTTTTGGGAAAGAAATTTTTCCTACTATCTAATCTAAACTTCCCCTGAAACAAGTTCAGGCTTTTCCCTCTTGTCCTATTGCTTGTTACCTGGGAGAAGAGACAAACACCCACCTCACTACAGCCTCCTTTCAGGCAGTTGTAGAGAGTGATAAGGTCTCCCCTCAGCCTCCTCTTCTCCAGGCTAAACAACTCCAGTTCCCTCAGCCTCTCTTCATAGGGCTTGTTCTCCAGACCCTTCACGCTCGAGCAATGTCCTTCTTGAGCTGAGAGGACCAAAACTGAACACAGTATTCGAGGTGCAGCCTCAGCAGTGCCAAGCACAGGAGCACGATCACTTCCCTACTCCTGCTGGCCATGCTATTCCTGATACAATCCAGGATGCGCTTAGCCCCCATGGCCACCTGAGCACACTGCCAGCTCATATTCAGCCAGCTGTCCACCAGCATCCCCAGGTCCTTTTCTGACGGACAGCTTTCCAGCCACTCTTCCCCAAGCCTGTAGCGTTGCATGGGGTTGTTGTGACCCGAGTGCAGGACCTGGCACTTGGCCTTGTTGACACTCATAAAACTGGCCACAGCCCATTGACCCACCCTATCCAGATCCCTCTGTAGAGCTTTCCTGCCCTTCAAGCAGATCAACACACCTGCCCAACTTTCCATGTTGTCTGCAAACCTACTGAGGGTGCACTCAATCCCCTCATCCAGATCATTGATAAAGATACTAACCAAAACTGGTCCCAACACTGAGCCCTGGGGGACACCGCTTGTGGCTGGTCTCCAACTGGATTTAACTCCATTCATGACATCTCTTTAAGCCCAGCCACCCAGACAGTTTTTTACCCAGCAAAGAGTATGCCTATCCAGGCCATGAGCAGACAGTTTCTCCAGAAGAATGCTGTGGGAAACTGTGTCAAAGGCTTTACTTAAGTCCAGGTAAACAACATCCACAGCCTTTCCCTCATCCATTGTGGAAAAAAGCTATGCTTTCCTTACGAGTGTTTTCAAACCGTGTTTATTTGATAGACATTGATAGCTAATTGGACTAATCTACAGTGCAGTATGTTGCGTTACAGAATAGTGTACTACAACAGAACATTTCACCCATTGACAGTGGCAGTGAGGAGCTGCAGAGTCTGCACACCACATAGTGTAGAGCCAAACCAAAATGTGAGATCACAGCAGAATGACAGGGATGTTAAAAGTAGAGAATGGAGACATTACCCCACATTTTCTGTATTTGCCTAGAAATCAAGAGACAGTGAGCATAGATTGTTCCTCACTTAACATCATCAGAAAGTGCAGTACTGTACCGGACAACAACCTGCTATGGGGAGCTTATGGGTTTGTCTGTCCAGCCCAAGCATCAACTGTAATAAGAAGAAAGCCTGGTCTCTTGGCTGTTTCAACTGCATAACATCTGGATATGTTCCCAAAATGTTGCAGCCCAATAAAAAGAATTAGAACTCAGCCAGTTAACAGAGCAGCAACCCAATAAATTGTGTTTACAAATTGTTCTAAGAAAGCTATGACCTCTGAAGGAAAAAAAAAAGAAGACCAAAGTTTTCAGCCTTAATGTTCCATTTCCATTTTGGAAGCATGTTGAAAGCAACCATCAGGATTGATATTATCTAAATGATGGCATGTGCTTTACTTTTCAGTGCAAAGTTGAGAAAAAGCAGAGAATGAAGACATAGCAACATCCAACATAGTTACATAGTTCCTATCTCAAATAATTCCTGCTAATAGCATTTTGTGCCATAGTGTAACATGGATTAATGGTAGGTAAAGTCTTCTCCTCTTCCCTCATTTATCCACAGATGCAGTTTCCTTTCTTTTCGCTATATTTTTAACAAATATTTAGGTGCAATGAAAATATTTTCTTTGCTGTTCTCAAGTAAAGAAAATATTTGCTTCACTTGCTGTTATTGCTACTATAGTACAATATGCTGTCATCAGTATTTTTGTCATGCTCCTAGTCCCCTGTAGAATTTATCTGAAACTGCAGTATAATTGGAATTAACCTTTTCCCCAGCAAACTGTTAGTTGGGAAAAGTGAAACATAGAATTTGATGTAATATAAAATAATGATCTTTTCCTAGGTTTAGGAGAAATCAACTTTTTTCTGCAACTCTGAAATGGGAGCATCAGAAATTTACTAATGCCCTAGGAATATGAAATTGACAGAGCTGTTGTCCCACAGCCCAAATGGTTATTTGGTACTTGGGTTCTTAATCTGTTTTTTTCTGTTAAAAAGGCAAATTGGTTGTGTCAGACATTTTTGGTGTAATCTGGTTTATTTACCAAAAGGCAGTGAATAGTTTTAAGTCCTGTTTCCTAGAATAGATTAGAAGCTCTCAAAGATTTGACAAAGCTGATCCTATCTGACTACAACAGAGTAAGTTTACCACAGAGTAAGTTTACCTTCACATTTTTTTTTTTTTTAAAGTAAGTTTGCCCTTACACTGTTTTCTGGTGATTCAAGGTAATCCTTATACCCACATTTGAGAAGTGCTTTCTGATATCTTATGAATATGGCCACAGGGGAAGGAGAATTCCCGAGAGAAATGAAACCCAGAAACATGAGGGGGAATTCATGGTACCATTAGTGCTAAAAACAATACTTCAGAAATTATATCTCAGATGCCAAATCAATGTGATTGGCTGCCAAATTACAGGTGATTTTTTTTTTAATGATTGTACACAATTTTTGTCTGCATTTTGAAATTTGAACTCTTGGTATTACTGCTTCTTTCCCCCATATGTATGTATGTGTATGCATATATAGCAATTAGATTAGCCACTTCTGGATTTCCCAACAAAGAAGATATGTAACTCCAGCTTTCTTTTGCTGTAGTGGTTCTCACTTCTAAATCTATCTTTCAATCAATCATTCCCCAGTTCTGCTCCCAAAATGCCAGTCTCCAATCCTTCCCATTCTTCTTGCACTCCTGGCTTCTGCAGGCTAAGGTTTCAAGTATTGAGGGAGGAGGACAGAAAAGCAGAAAGATTTGGGATGCTACCTTGTGTTCGTTCTGTTGCCTTTTTCCTTATCTGCTGAAAAAAACCAAAAAAAAAAAAAGACAAGGAAAACTCAGCCTCTTGTTGCAGCTCGAAGTTGCTATTCTCTTTCAGAAGGTGGCTAAGTGAAGCAGGCAGTGAGTTGAAGGGGTTTCCTTTTAAGATGGGACTGAAATTGATAAGACACCTGTAATCTTTTTTGTCATCAGCACACTGGCTCCAGTCTTGGACCAAATTTCCTGTTCTCCCTTCTCCCCTTAGGAAGGGGAGCTGGGCTACAGAGAGCTTTGTGAAGTGGATGCAGGTGACAACTTTTGGAGACATCAAGCAGTGAAGGTGGGAGAAGCCCACTGAGAGATTCCTGTATAAGCACAATGTCCAATATTGCTGGGCCAGTCAAGTACTTCCATGAGCTTCCTGAGGCTGGTAGTGTGAAATCAAATGGAAGACTACCAGCCTAAAAGAACAGTAGCCAAGATCATTCTGATGCGATGAGTCTTTCAGCCCTTTGACACCCAGGCAATTCAGCACAGCCAGTTCTTAATCGAGGAGTCTCAAAGCACTTGAGATTCTATGTGAAGAAACACCTTGTATATATCCTTGCTACAGAGACATAAAAGGCTGTTTTCCCACCACACCAAAGACTCATTTACAGGTGGCCAAGCATGCTAAAATAAACTATATAAATAGTCATAAATACTACATAAATATGCTATTTATACTATATAAATATAGTATTGCCATTAGCTTTCCTCTTCCCTTCCTTTTCCACACATTGCTTAGATTGTGCATGTAGTTTACATTTGGGGCAGCTCCAGTCAACAAATGCTAGAGTAAAATCTTTTTTCTATGTAGCCATGACCAGTACTGGTCATGAACAAAACTACTATATATGTGCCATTTTAGCTAATCTCATCAAAACAGGTAAGCTTTGGTAACTTAGTCGTCTATCTTGCTTACTACCGAACCTAGTCATTCCCCAGCAGGACACTTTTTCCTAGCTACTATTGGAAAGGGAGGGGCTACTCAGTGTCTCCAGAAATGTTCCTGCTCTGATTTTCCATCCAGCAGGCACAGGGAAGGGCACTTTTCTGCAAAACTGGCTGGTTCCTGATTGCATCAGCTCCAGGGCTTGGCCACAATTCTTGGTGGCAGTTTCCAAGTGATTACAAGCTGGTCCTGATTGTTTCAGGAACAAAATTAAATTTGCAGTTCCCCCGGTAACACACTGTGATTTGTTCAGGGAGAAAACTGGACTGAGACAAGTCCAAGCTTCTCTTTTGTTAGGCAGAAGGGAAGTAAAAGTAGATAACTATAGTCACCCATATGAGTAAGCCAGGAATTCATGAAGTGATTCATAAATCATTGTAAGGACCAGTAAAGTCTACTAAAAAGGAGTCCTGTCTGGCTATACAAAGTAGTGCATTATTATTGTGAGGGTTTTTTGGATGTTAAATCAAATGTGAAATCTGTAAAACTGTGCTTTTCACTTTGAGTTTTGAAAAGGTTCTTTTCCCTGTTGTTGGCTCCTGGTTAAAACCATTTTTCAGAGATTAATTTCCACTAAGGAATTTTGAAAACACAGAATATGATATCCCATGATTTCTTAAATAATGGTAGTAACATAAGACTGTCTGTGCATTGCTTTTAATCTCTGGCAGCAAATAACAGTCTTCCTGTGTGAGTGCTCTACAAAAAATTAACTGCAGTCCTTACTCAGGAGGCTTATAACCAGGTAGTTGTAGCAGGTTTTAAAAACCTCTGATATTTTTATCAAGATATAGCTACTGATTTCTCTTTTTCTAAAACTCATTCTCAGATATTATTGTGAAACTCATGCATGCTTTACTCTCTTCCTCCCTAGTATGTCTTTAAGTCTACACTGCATCATTTAACTGGAACAATGAAATATTTGACGCACTAAAGACTCAGTGACTCAGTAGTGACGTCTGTATTTCCTCCATCTATTTAGCATATCTGAAGTAATATATGTGTTTATGAAGTTAATACCAAATCAGCACAAAGACTATCCAATCCCTATCTAATATACCTAAAAATGCGATTCTCAGAGAAAACTCAATAGGCAGTAAATCATCCAAAGTTCATCTTCACTCTTGCTATCCTCCAAATGTAAATTATGGATCTGCCAGAAATGTAGTAAATAGGTTTCAAATTAAGTGAAAATCACACAGATAATGTGTGGCAGATAGTGATTCTGAGCTGCAGCATGAAAGATCTCAGTTGTCTTTAAATGCAGTTATAACCTGTACGATGACCCTGTCCAGAGGTGTTCTGTAGTGCTACTGCCGCAGTTGCACCTGCTGTGGCATTCAGGGTGAGATTACAGATTCCTTACATTTCTCCAGGAGAAACAGTCTTTATTGCTAGGTTAAAAGAAAAGGTCATGTAGTGTACTGAGGTCCAGGGTCAGGAGAACAGGGACCAGATCCACATTTTAGGATCCTGACAGACTGTGTTAACTGTAAGCACTAATCCCTCCTAGCAGGAGCCACCGAGCACACCCACCGCAGAGAAGGGTAGATGGGTGCTCTTGCTCGGCACAGGCTTGCAGCTTGCTTTTAGGAGTGGAGAGAGGCTGATCTGTGACAAGAATACAGCATCAGTTTTCACACACCCCCTTGCATAAATATCCTGACTCTTTTTTGTTGGCCTTGCTAGCTCTCCTCTCATGGGTGAGAAAGTGGCCCTGAGCCATTCCTGAGCCCAGGCTGAGCTTCCGTTTACAAATCAGATGCCACTGGTCTTCATAACTTCAGCTTTCCATCTGCAGAAATGACTATAGCACCTATTTGTAATGTACTTTGAGGTATGCAATTTTAAGGAAATGTAGAAAAAAGTCAAACTTACAAACTCTGTGTGCAGTCCTCAAAGTAGTATGTATCCTTGTAGCATCAGTAGTGACAGAGCTGTGCGAAGCATACCACTGAAGTGATGAACTTCTGTGGCAGCTGCAGCACCAGGTTTGGTCTGAATGGCTCTTCTCCTCTGCCAGATTTGCAAGCTTATACTTTGAGTCCAGATCAGCATTTTGATGTGGTCAGACTCTGCCCCAGTTGGTGCTCCCAGCAAAGCAATTTAACACTTGCCTTTATATACATTATACTGACTTCAGATTTTTTCATTTTCAAAGAGCTCTGTGTTACATACAAAGATTTCTAGAACTTGAAACCTGAATCCAGACCTGAACCTAATGTCTAACTCCTCAGTGTCCAATGACCAGAACTGACCACTCACTTCCAGTGAGGAATGACAGCTATTTATTGACAGATACAGAGCCTTACAGTGAGACAGCTGGCAATGCCTCAGAAATCAGGTCTCCCATGTGGTATCTCCTCCCATTAAGACTTAAACCCACCCACAGAAGTTAAAAGGAGTTTTCCATGATAAGGATGCAGTTCAGCCTTTTAATTTCCCAGTTGTCAAATCTAATCATATGTCACCATTTGAAAATGTATCTTCTCTGTATCTGGGCTGCACACTGTTCTTTTGGAAGTCATCATGAATGCAACCTGCTAAACATTATAGCGATCTAAGTAAAGCAGAAACAATCTTTAGCTCTTATCTCTTGGGGATTTTACAGTTTTGTGTTTCTGAACTACTAGGTTTGTTGCGCCAGCTCCTTCTCCTCACCACATCAGCCCCCAGAGAATTTCAGTTCAGCACCACATGATGCAGAGACGGACTCCACAACCTCCCCACCTTCAACAGCCTGCAGCGATGCCTCTGAAGACATACCAGCCAGCAGCAAACCCTTCTTTTCAACCGAATAGCCTCCACATCCAAGGTAAGAAGGAATAATTTTCATCACTGATGTTAGTTGTTTGTCACTGCTGCTTGGCTTCATATTAAATGCTTCAAGGGCTGATGCTGGTATTTTTAAGGGACGTTTCCTTTTGAAAGACTCTGGGAAGTAGCCTTCAGGACCTTGCCTTCAGACTTCCTTAAAATTCTGAGCTTAGCTAATTGTTATTCGTCTTGTGGGTTTCTCTTCAGACTGATTTTCAGAGCTGTTTTTGAAATAGAACTGCAAATAATTCTGCAATGGCTTCTGCTTTTAATTTGCTGATGTTATACTTCTAATCTCTCCTGACTTTACATGTGAAGTGTTACCAGGTTTTCAAGAGATGGTATATTTTTCTCCCTTGCATTTGTGGAGTGATGAAGACCTCTTCTTTTATTAGCATACATGTCTCTTACAGCTGTGGTCCCACTTGCACTGTGTAAACAGCTTCCTCAAGACTTCTTTCTCCCTCTTTCTTCAATCAAGTATAAACTTCTCTAGCCAAGAAGAAAATTAACAGCAGCTGAAAACAATGTTGGGTTGTTTTGGGTTTTTTTTCTAGCTGGTACGGAGTCTGAATGGTAATTACCTTAACATTTCAGAAATGTGTTGACAGCAGTAATGCTGTTTTCTCTCAACTGTTTAAATATATAGTTTTCCATCTTTACATCCACAAGGTACATAGCACACTGGACTTTTATAGGCCTTGAGACTCTGCTTTTTGATCAGGCTTCCTGAGAATTATCACAGCAGATATCATAGGAAACATCTTGAGAAAACCAAGGCTTCTTTTGTTTTCTTCTACTGATGGAGGCAGTCTCTCTAGGCAAAGGGATAAGACAGGACGCTGTGGCATCTCCCAGAGTTCCTGAGTGCGAAGGGGAGAAAGGAAGGTGCTAGACCACACATGAGCAGGATCTGAGCCAGGTGCTTTTCTTCTGGGAACTGGTAATCCTGAACAGCACTGATTAGTACTAGAAGAACATGAAATTTACCAATGGATGTAAACAGTTATTGCTGGCTTTCTTGCTCTCTGATTAATGTTTCAGCATTCCTAGCATATGAGGCATGAAGGGATCAAGTTAGCCTTCCTATTTCCACAGTACAATACATTTTACTTAGTTCCCTTTTTTGCCAAGTATTTGGCAAGAACTGATCTTCCAGAAAGGTGTCCAGACGTCTGTCTTCCTGCCTGGAACAAACATTGTCTTTTGAGTGCATAGACGGCTTTACCACCCTTTTCCTCTCATGGTCATGGGAGCATCAGTAATTGTAGAAGCTGGGATCACAACCAGTTGCTCCAAAGTTCAACAGTTTCCAAAGAATCCTGCCTCCCAGAGGCTCACAGATCACCTCGGATTAGTAGCTGCTCCACACAAGACTTGCACTGACTGGTGCAGCTAAGTCCATATCTGCTTGGGCATCTTCTCTTTAGGGCAGCCCAGAACAATGCTACTGTGTCCCCAACTCCCCCCCCTACAATCCAAAGAGAGTTTAAAAGAACAAAAGACATTGGTCATTAAAACCATTATAAGAAGGCAGCCCAGTAGAGACTCTCATCAGGATGAATGTCACATATGGACTGAAGCCGCATTCCATATCCAAATTTAATACTATCTTCTGAGTGGAGCAAAAATCAGATAACCTCCAGGGCTTGGACCTTAAACCCATACCTTAGTCCCATGTTAGTATTACAGTGTTTGCCTCCTTGTCCTAGGAAAACCTATGTTAAAAGTAGATATTGTCGATAGGAATTATATAAACATAGATAGCAACTCAGAGTTGCAATTGTAAAGATCTCTGCATGACAACGTAGTCTGAACTGAACTGAATTTTTTTTTTTTTTTTTAGTATTGAACTATATAATACATTGCAGTACAATAACCACATTTGGGTATTAAATGTTCTTTCAGAGATTGAGTAACCTATTGTTGCTGTAGGAGGTATTTTGTCAGAATGTACTCCCTCCAACTTAAGCGCAGCTGTCTCCTATGTGCTACACTGAAAGCTTTGTTTGTCCTGTGTGCCTGAAAGGCTTGCCTAAACTCTCCCTCTCAAAAGCAAATCTTTCAGGAGTTCATGGTCATGTTTCCCAGCAGCAATACAAATATTGCCATTTTCCTTGGTCACATCATTATAATGTAGAAAACCACCATAGAGTTATCTCACCAGCCTGGACTATTTGGTATATCAGAAGCGTTTGTGGGAAGCTCTGTTAGTTTCTGTCTGCTGCAGTTCATAACCTGCCTTTTCGTGTTTTAAAGTGCTGTAGCTATAGCCACTTCAGCTCAGTCCGCTACCAAACAATGGTGTCATTTTTGTCTCAATGTGTAGTCTTAAACTTGTCAACTCCATTTAAATTGGCTGTACCGAGGAAGAAAGAGTTTCATCGCCCAAAAGCTTCTTGAAGAAAACAAGTTATAAACAGACTCCCTTACTGTAAGCCTGAGCATCTTAAAAGCTCATGGAGATCTCAGAGCACTATCCTTTAGAAAGAAATTATGTGGGAGATACAAGACTGACAAGCCTCTTATATCTAATAGCTGCTTGTATTGTGAAAATGCTTTTTCTTGGAGGAACATTGTCTATAGTTCAGATTTCATTATTTGTTCTGAGTGATTTTCAGCATCAGATACATGGTAATGTCAGAAAGGGCTTTTTGTTGCCTTGGTTAATATTATAGACAAAATATTCCCTTTCCTTCCTCTTGTGAAATTCACAATTTCCTTTGCTGCATGGGATGTTTGGAGGTGATGATGTTAGATGACTCACAGAACTGCAGAGGTGAAGGTCTTCTTTTCCTTTCATTAGGCTGGTATCTTCTACTGGATTACCATAGGCAGTAAATCTGAAACTATCCTGGACTGGAGACTGTAGTGATGACTTCCCAGCTTGATGCCATTGTACTATTTGTTTGTAGACAGAATAGAAAACAGTACAGGTCCTGGAAATCTGCAACAGTTGGCCCAGAACCTGTATTGTACTGCTGAGTCTTTTGAGCCAAGAAAAACTACAAGGATCTCAGCAGAGGTACCTGAAGACACAGACATCTGCAGCACACAGGCTGCTACAAAAATACAGGGTTGCTCTGAGGCAAGTCAGAAGAGATGCGTGAGGTAGGAAAGAAAAGAACAGCAATAGAAACTCCTCTTTCACAGTGAGCAAGCTTCTTGCGCTTGTAGTGTAGAGTGAGGTAAAGCTACTTTGGGCATGGACATAGCTGACTTGATTTTGGATGCTTCTGATATTGTGAACATTTTTGCACTAGAAATCTGACTATCCTTTAAAATGGTGCCTGTAACTCATGTCATATGTGTTTGTGAGGCGAGCTGATGACCAACGCTGGCTAAGTAATGGAATAAATAAAGAAGTAGTGCAAAATATTCAGAAAAAAAAAAGTTGCCATTTCTTTAAAAAAATTATTATCTGATATGAGTTAGCTATACTAGTGTAACTACAGCTCTATTAATAACAGTTATCTTTGAATTTCAAATAATCATATTTAAATAAGTAGAAACACCTCTAGTTTTTCACACTTGCAGGTCAGTCTGGCACTACAGTGTGTGACTCATATCCCTGTCTTACTCTTTCTTTTCCTTTTGTTCTTCACCCTCAGATGGTTCCAAATGATTACTTGATGTTTGTGTAGTTCATCTAGTGGACACTGTAGAAATATGCTGCAGAGGAACACTATTTTGAATTAGTTCAGACCAGAGACAGCTGGAATTTTTAGATACTGTAGCAGTAAAGACTACTCACCCATGATGTATATTTCTTAATGGCAGTTATAATTATTTTCTTGAGAAAATATTCACTCTTTGTGGTGCCAGGCAGAGAGCTGACTGAGGAGGAAATAAATGTCCGCCAGAAACTTCCTACCTTACGGAAATTATAACTGTGGCAGTGATTCATTATATATCTGTAATGAAATCTTTGTCCCCATCAATTCAATGGGATCAGGGCTCTATGGACCACAATTTCAGCTGTGAATTTGAGATGGCTGCATACCTGGGATTTTCAGGTGCTCAGCATCTCTCAGAATGAGGCTATGTATGTTATAAAGAACAAGAGCTTCTTGCTTTTAGAAGAGATTCTTGCAGTATGCAGCTATTTTATAATATTTTAAAATATTTCAGTTTCCTCAGGAAATAATGCTGTCGTGCTAGAAAAATAACTGTTTATTCCGGTCTTGACATCATGGATCTTGGCTATAGTGTACTGATTCAAAGAAACACAGCTGGAGTAACCTCATTTGTGTGTGTTTTAAGTAGTTTATTAAGAGAGCAACTGATACAATCCAGAGTTGCAGTCCTGAGAAAAAATGTTCAGTTGCTGGAACTTAATTAGCCAACATGTTTGCCTTTTTTATTTTTCCAGTGCTGCATGAAAACACAGAAAACTGATGCTACAGATAGTTCTCTAACAGATAATCTTAAATGAAGGGCCAGCTATGGTCAGGGTCTAGGGCCTGAACTGCATATGATTTCATGTTATCCTACATTCAGCAGTAGTGTAGGTTATCTTGGGCATGGCACCATGTGAATAAAGGGAAGAGCTCCTGATACCAACTTAGGAGATTTTGCTGTATCATGTTTGGGCTCCAGTTCAAAGACCTCTACACTGTGAACTGATGCACTGCCGACATGGACAAAGACATTTAGAATAGTGCTAAATAACTGAGGGGAAGAGAACAATATATGCTCTGTTCTGCTCTTTCCTGTTTATGGCTGTCCATTTTATAAGATGGATATTTATGACACTGAGTCATGAAAAGAACATGTATCTAGAAAAGTTGAATTATGTTTCTGTGCTCTCTTTTCACCTTAAAAAATTTTATCAGTTTATGAAAGTGCTTTGGGCACTCCCCTGGTTCTTTCTGCAATATAGCGGTTAATGTACCAATGGATCAAAGCTTGTAAGACTTTGCTAGACAATATCCTTTTGCTTAAGTAGGGAATGAGCAAACACAGAGGATGTGACTCACAACAGCTCAACCCCAAGGTAAGTAGTTTTTCTGCCAGACTTCAGCTAGCAGTAGTCAAAGTTACTGTCAGATTGTTCTTCATTGGGAACAGGATGCTGTGAGAAAGGCACAAACAGAGAATGAGTACAGAGCAATATGAAAGGACATTTCAGCATGTATCTTGAAGGGTCTTTCCAGCTGGTTCAGACCCCTATGGATTGAAATGGTTGTTTCTGGTAACTAGTCTGACTCAACAGTAAACTTTCACAGTGTGTCCTATTGCTAGCTGAGAGAAAAGGTGATTTTAAAAGCATTTTTAAAGGAGGCAAAGCCTGTCAATAGCTATGTAGCTTCTAAGTCAAGTTTTGGATTGCTATTGTTTTTTCTTTCATTTTATTTTATTTTACTACAGTTGATCCTTAAATGTCAGGACTGAACATTTAAGGATTGATGGGTTGTAGATTCCTAACATGCTTTGCAATCTGACTCAGTTTTGTAGCAGTTAATCTTTAAAAGAAAAAAAAGATTGAAACTGTTATGTTACAGCTAGGGCTGCAAAGTGCCTGCAGCCCCTGCAAAAGACAGTAATATCTATGAGCATTCAGCCTCTCAGAGTGCCTGCTGTGGAAGAGGAACTGTGGTTCTACTTTTTATTTTTCTTTATTTTTTTAAATTTTCTTTAATTTTTTTTGCTTCTTTTATATAAAGTCAAAATGCTCTTTCTTCATGCAGGTTTTCAGACGCAACACTGACAATTATTTCAATGTTCCTTCATGGAACTATTTCAAGATCTAAACTCTTTTTATGTATGTGTAAATTAGGCATTTATCTCATTGTGTGTACACAGTGCCTTGCAAGACTACTAAATAGAATGCAAAGACTATGTTTCTCTCACCATTGTTACCTAGACCTCCCCATAAGGTCTCTTCTGAGTTCCTGGGTGCAGGTTCAGACTGTCTTTTCCTGTCCACAGTCTCTCCTATTATGATGCTTTTAAATATTGATGCAGGCACATGTTATGCATGCCAACATTTGTATGTGTCCTCATGGAGACCAGAAAAATTAGTCTCAAAGGAAATAATTAGAATCATAAAACTCCTAAAACATGCATCCTTCCTCCTCCTTGGCAGAAAATGTTATATCAGATGAAGTGACACAGCATGTTTTCCACTTCATCCTTCTCCTTTCTCCATCCCTATTATTTATGAAATGTATTATTGAGATGTTTTTCAATCCCTCTTTTCCTCTTTTTTCCTTTTTTTTTCTGATGTTGATGTTTTAAGGGTTTAGGGAAGATTTTGTTGTTGTTTGTTTTTATTGATCCTTCTACACTAAAAGGAAATTCAGCTGGAAGGACTTTGTCATATGGATGTTGGTTAACTAGACTGGCTAGAGGAGGCAGCCCTGCACATGAGCTTTTTCTATTGACAGTAATGTCTCTGGAATAAACTTGAGACACAGGAAATTCCTTAAGATGCTTTCTGAGGTAGGGGGTAATTTTTCTGACCATGGCTTTTTGGTAAGACTTACCACAACATACTCTTCATCAAGAGAATTGCATATCAGCCCTTAGGCAATAACCTGTTTGATAATAAAATTTTCAGAGACTGTATCACTCCTGGGCCTATTTTTGGACAGTCAAGGCCTACAATTTCTATGTAACACCTTGGAGGTAATGCACTGTCTTTTTCCTTTTTCCTTTCTGCACAGAAAGAGAGTGGTGAGCTTGATTCACAGTTTTTCTTAAAAGAAAAATATGTATATATTGTAATACCAAATTTATGATGGTTTCATTTCTAACATATACTCTAAGAACTTATTATAGAAAACAGAAATAAGTGCATACCTATAAGCCATTCTTCAGACTCTGAGCAAATTCTCTAAAATTTAGCAGCATCTTTTAAGGAGGAGAAAGGACATTGCTTCCATGAGAAAAATCTTCAGGCCAACCTACTGCAGAACATGTGTCTGTGCCCCGTAGATTGCATATGTGTCCCTGTTTTACCTAGAACCATGGTTTGGGCTATATAAATATGTATTTTGGCATGAATGTCAATGTGAATTTACTCAGTGCTTATATGCCTCTCTCAAATATCACCTAAGGAGCAAAAAACAACGTATAGAACAAAAACCCTGCTGGGGAACTTTTATGTTGTGTGGCACAATGGTCTTTGTTCTCTTCCACGTGGACTCGTTGCTACTGATGAGTGGGTAAGACTCTCAACCTGTATTACAAACAGCAAGCCCCATGGATCATCATCTAGCAGGCCTTCTAAGTCGCATATGCATGTCCCCCCTATCACCCAGCTGTCTGGGCATCAGTGACAGACCCTCAGATTTTATTCAGACTTTACTTCGGTAATCTTCCTTTGTTTTGAATTAGGCATTTTCTTAGGTTTTTCAGGCAGCAGCCCAGTGTGGAATCTGGAGAGTACCAGTTTAGACAGCAGGACTGCAGAGTAAAGAGAAATTTCCTGAAAAATTTAAGCTTCTAGCCAGTCAGTGTCTCTCACAAGTCATGCTGGAATCAGGATGCCCATGAAGCAGATTGTGCTGGATTTAGTAGCAACTGGAGGAAGTGTTTAGGGAGCTTCATGTCAAAGCCGCTTTATTGCTGGAAACTAATTGAAGTCCTGGTGCTACTGCAGTCAAGGTTTTTATCATTCTCACGACCATGGTTCCACATGCTATCCCTTGTACCTCTGTCCAGGTCTTTTACTGACCACTTTCTTCTCCTTATTTTAGGTTTTTATGGGCAGCTTCAGACTTTCTGCCCTCCACATTATGCTGACACTCAGAAGAACGTACAACATGGCATCTCTTGCAATATGGTTCCTCCTTTTGACGACTGCTCAGTTCCCTCGTCAGCGGGCCAGGCAGGGCTTGGCATTTTCCATCGAACTTTTTCAGCTCATTCTGGTATTACAGGTAAATGACAGTTGTGTACAGTTTGTGGACTTTGACAGATCTGCTTGAGCTGTGTATGTGACTGGGACTGGTCATGCCAGACTCAACTCTTCACAAAGAAGAGATGGTTTTCAGACCTTTGTGGAGTGGGCCTTTGGGACCCAGTCACCATGGGTCACAGTAACATCTGGCCTGTGTGCAGACTGCACACTGTTGAGAGCTGCTTCTGGGGGTCACACAGTCACTAGCTCACGTATTTGCTTTGAAATACAGTCCATGGAGCCCTGTGTGATATTTGTGCAGCCATTCCACTGCTGTAAGTAAGTATTGTAGCAAGGACCTGAGATGATTCAAACCATTGATTTTGATTTATGCATGTTTGATTTTTCTCAGTCTTTAATTTCATTTATTCACATTTCCGTGACAGGAACTGCCTGGGTCCACACTTTTGTGTGCACACTTGACTTAGTCTCTGCCTACCTGAGAAGTACATAAAGGCCTTGCACACTACTCTGGAAAGGTGAAAGTTACCTCTGTGCAGAGGATCAGTGGGGTAGTGGTCCCAATCTTAGGGCCTAAGCACAATTGATGCCCAAGTCTTTTATTGTCCTTCCACACAGGACGATTTCACTTAACATTTACTGTGCTTTGAAATCTCTTTTACGTCTTGGTGCTTTGGTGGTGCATTAAAAAGCCAATGCACCTGTAACTTTGAAGAGGCATCTCACAGTATGTAAAGATGTAATCCAAAAGATGGGAGTTTTTCTGAAAACAGTTACTCTTGTGCTTACTAGTATCACTTGTAGAAGCTAGTAATTTCTGTACCAGGGTCTGCTTTACAGCAAATGAGTTCTACAATATCTTATTGCCTCTTATCATATGTTTGGTATGATGAAATTTGATAACCAAGCATGAAGTTTATTTTAAAAATCATCACAATTTTAGCACCCATTAAATGGGCAAGTGTTAGTTGTGATGAAATCTGCTGTACTTCAGACTTGACCCTGACAGAACTGAAATTCCTCCCTTGGTAAGCAGTAAGTTATGTTATTACTAATTTCATACATATGTTGGCTTCTTTTTTTTTGTTTATCTGTTTGGTTTAAAGCCATTTCCAGTTCTCTGTATAAGTATTAGGACATTCTCCACTATATAGTTATCCTAGTTAATTAATTATTTTTGTATTTTTTCCAGTTTATGACTTTCCAACAGGGTCCACAGGTGTCTTTGGTGATCCAGCTCGCAGCATGCCAGAGGATAGCAGCTTCCTACAAGTAAATGCAGTGGACCGTTGTTCTAGCCAGCTTTCTTCTGTCTACACCGAAGGCTAAAGCAATATAAATCTAGTTGCAAGAACTTGATTACATTTTATCTTGCCTTTGTGATATTTCTCTACAAAATCTTTCTCTCCATGAAACTGCCATGTATGTATGGGGATATAGGTTGATATACATACATAAAGGAGAGGAAGAAAGCAATCACCGAGCATTCATCATGTTATCAAGAAGTCAACTGAGGAGGAGAATGTTTGGAGAAAGCAAGCTTTGCCAAAACCTTAGTAATTGTTTCTTTTCTTTTCGTCTGTGGCACAGCAACTCTACTTCTTTTGTTCTTTCTTCTTTTTAATTTCTCAAAGGGAATTCGCAGACTGAATAAGAAAACTGCTTGTTAGCTGTAATCCTTTCAAGCTGAATGGGTGTACTAAAGCACAGCTTTAGAAAACTCCTTTTTTTAAAAAAAGGGAGAAGAAGTAGAACCGGAGCATACTATAAACATTTCAAAGGCACACAGCTTTTTGCACAACCTGTTTGCATGTGATGCTTCCAAAGTTAAACACACACCAGCATCAAGAAGGGAGAGAAATTAGACATATATCCTGGCGCTACTGATGGAGGTATTGGTGTGGCTTCTTTTTGGAGCCAAAGACCATTGGTACTGGTTTTCTCACAGGCCTTGGTTTAGGTGTCTTTTCCTTCTCTCTGTATTTTAAGCCATACAATATGGCCATTGCAATTTTTCTAATATTCCTTCTGACCCAGTGCTTTATGCAATGAATAAGAAGGGTTAAATGCACTACATGAGAAGGTACATGGACTTTTTCTATATTTAGCACAGCTGCTAGGTAGATAAAAATAAGTATGTTTTAACTTTCTGTTGATTTTTAATTATATTGTAGAGCTTTATTGCTGTATGTGCTATAGTACTCTGTAGAAAGGTTTAATATACCCTGGAGAAAAGATATGCTTCCTTAAATTCCACAGATTTTTCTAAAAGCAATCTGTACTGATTCAATTGAATTTTTGATGCCCTAACATTTTTCACTTTCATAACACATTTTCAGGAAGAAGAGCTACTCTTAAGTTTGCTATGTTCCCTCTGGTTATTTAGAGATGTAAAACTGAACTGGGTTGGTGGTTTTGATTTTTGTCCTCGATTTCAGGCTCAGGCCTTGAATTTAGTCCAGGATGCAATCAAATGAGGTTGCCCTTTGTGAAAGCTGCAAGGGCATGAGTTAAAAACAGTATTTTGCAGTGGAGATGTGTCACCACTGTAGTCCTATATACCTTGGGAGCAACTCTTACCTTGCGTAACACTGAGTTTTTAGGTTATTAATCTCTGTTCATCCATTCTGTGGACTTCTTACTGTGTGGTGTGCATCTTAATATTCTCATGACCTGATTTAATAAGAAGGACAAAAATCCAAAGTTCATTATTACAGGCTAGACCATAACTATCTTCTGAAATCACTCATCTAGAAAGATGAAGTACAAAAAAATGTTTATACAAACATTTTCTTATCCTGAGAAGCTTTTGAGAGTTGCTAAATACAGTTTGGGTCAAATTCATAATTCAATTTGCCATTTTGTTGCATAGATGAATCTATGTCCAGATGTTTATAAACACTGGCAATCTTTTGAGGTTTGTATTCATGAAGTATATTCTTAGATACAGGCATATGTGCTTATATATTTAATGTAGATTTTCATCCAATAAATGCGAAGTATATACCGATAAATGATGCACTTAAATGATATACAAAAGGAAGTCATGTGGCTTAAATACAGACAATTCTGTACTAAATTCTTCCCCCTTTTATTCTGCTGCTCACATCACAAGTGAATGTGTCCCTTTGCTTCAGCTTGCCATAGTAGGTCTAGTTGTTACTGTATGTGGTTTGCATTGGGTTAAATGACATCAGGCTTCCCGACACAGCTATACATATACAGGCAAAAAGACAGTCTTTTGGCGTTAATGTCTGATCTGGCCCAGTGTACGACAGCGAATATCTCTTTTTGAAAAAGCTTTAATTTTGTGCTGTCTTAAAGCCCTTTCTGTGGTCACTGCACATGCATAACTTTTTGTTCAGCAAGACTAATTAGGCACACTGCACACTTCAATTTCAAATGTGTAGGACTATGTTTTGTTCCACCGAAATCAGTAAGGGCAGGATCAGGCCCTGTGTGTACATATGCATGTATATGTACATACACACTGTATATATAAATCCTTCAAGGTTCTTTTAACCACATGGTTATCCAGAATTTGTCAGTTGCTGTGTACAAAACTGAAATATTGCTGCTGACTTCAGGTCTGTATCACCTTGACTTTTAAATGTTTTGAAATACTTTTTCTAGTATCTGAATATACAAGCTACCCGGCAAAGAGGGGGCTTATACATCAGGAAAGATCCTGACCAAAGGGAAGGTGAGAAGAAAAAAATCCAAAAAGGGTATTCGTAATTTGGGGGTTCAACAGTTACAGTTAAAAAAGGAAACTTTTGCAAGTCATTCATTCATTCTTTTATGTATATATATAATAGATATATTTACAGCTTTCTGTGAGCATTAATCTTAAAAGAAGGAGCTAGAGTACAGTCAAATTAAGCACATGAGAGTGGGCTACCAGTCTTTAAAAAGGTAGGCCTTTGTTTACTTCTGTATGAAATACAAAGAGGATTCTTCATGATTATTTCATTATTCTCTTTGGAGTCAGACTGACTTTGGGGGATCAACTTATATCACTGAGGGCAGTTGTATTAAAAAGAACCATTTTATCTCATGTATCTTGGATATTTAAATAGGGAATCATGTTTGTCACATTACAATGAAAAATGGTGCTTGTGAAAATACATAGCGTAATGCCAGTTACTGAGTTATATGCAAATACTTGTGCCTCAGTGATTTTCATGTTGTTATTCTACTTGCTGGATTGTTAACTTTCTAAAGGGATTCATATCTAAGAGATGAAGTTATTTTAGACTATGGACATTAAACAATATTCTAATGAAATTATTTACAATCATTCTTTTATACAGTTCTCTTGTTTTCAGATTCAAATGGTCTATTTATATCTGCATTAGAAATGGGTCTACACTGGAGTTTAAAATACAGTTTCAAAGCGCATGTGTACATGTGTGAGTGTATGCGAGTGCATGTGTGTATTTGGATCTCCCCTTCTATGTATATGTACACACATACATACAGGCATTATGGTTTACTAACACTGGATGCTGAAGTATTGCAGTGCTAAGGCCATCTGTCACATTGTATTTTGTTTTCAACTTTCTTTGAAGAGGTGTGAATGAGTATAAAAATCACATTTGAACTGTTTATTCCCTGTTTTCCCTGTGTAATTTTATAGCAGATTTTTTTAAACAGCACTTTTTTGTTGTTTGTGTGAAATTTTGTTGTTGGTGTTTGTTTTTTTTTTTTTATTTCCTAGGAACAGATAAAGCAAAAGCAAGAGACCACAATTTAAAATGAGCTGGGTGGGGGGTTATTTAAGAAAAAATCCCTTTATTCTGTACAGAAAGCAGCATCTTGTGTAATATTTTTTACACAAAGCACTTTGGTGAGGAAAGAAAGTGGAAGTATGTTTTTCCTAAACCTTACGGAGTATTCTACATATTTATACATGCTTACATATACAGATATGAACTCCATTTGTCATAACTGTATATCTGGCTGATATTTTCTCTAAAGACATACCTGTTGCATACCATGAAAAATAAATTTTCAAAAGAATTAGTTACACTTCTTTCTCTACTAGTATGTATAATTTTGTGATTTGTTACAGTTATTTTTCATATAATCATAAGTTATTTTTGTCCTGTTTCATAAAATCCTTTTTTATGTAAAAGGTAAAATCAAAAGGTGTATGTGCATGATACAAAATAAAACTGGAAAATTATAACTTAATGACACAACCAGTAGGACGTCTTATTGTGAGATGCCTTTAAAGAGTGCTGCTCCAGCCATTGTCCTTCACCATAAAACTACTAGTATTTGTATGAATTAGTATAATTAGAAACAGAAATAGAAAAAAAAATCTCAAATATTTCTTCTAAAAAACACTTGGGTCACAGTTTTAAGTCTGGATTTAATTATTGTTATAGTGAGGCTAGAGATTTGTAGAGATAAACGAATGCCTCAGTGTGTGTTTACACCCTGGGTGGAGACACAAATAAAAGAACATTTAATTACATTTTTGTGCTGTGATAGTTTTTATTGTTTTCTTTGTTCATGTAGTTCTACAATACAACGTGTAAAGAGATTTTGCTTTTCTGTCTGGTTATTGTTTCTAACATACCCAAGCAATTAAGAAGTTATTTCAGAGCATTTAATGTAAGGAAAAGAGCATCTATTTTTACTGAGCAGTAGGCAAAATGCTGACAAAAGATAGAGACCATATTGTCCCAAACACATCCTAAGAATGCAGCATGCTTAGGAAATAAGAGGTTACCCTTTACCACACCCATAAATTAGAGTAGAAATCTAATCACAAAATACAAAGTAATAAATTCATTAAGCGCAAGAGAATCCTGTTATATATTTGCAAAGAGACCTTTGAAAATAATGGTCTAAGCTGATTTTACTATGAAATTATTAGCAAGGTTGGCTCTGAGTCAACCTTGAGCAGAACAAAAACCAGTAAGCCCAAATTCACTGACTGGTATACATGTGAGCTTAGTAGAGCTTCACTAAAAATGAACTTTGCCCCGTATTTTCTTATTTACACTGCATCTTAATTTAATGTGGGAAACTTGCCCCATGGTTTAGCAAATAGTTAGTGAATCCTGCAAGCCACCATGAAGAACTAAGAGTTGCTGAATGCAAGTGTTTCAGAATTCAATTTGTCTTTTTAATGGAGGGAGAGCCCTTAAAATGAGAAGTATACAAGTTCCCTGTGCAATGGGGAGTAACATGGCTTGAAATACGTCAAAGCCATGTGCTTTTCTCTGGGTGCCTGAGCTGGATCAGTTTTTCATGATGTCTTGCAAACCCTCCTATAGGAAAATAGTGAAATGTAGGAAAGAAGTTATGTGACAGCTATGTTCCTCCAGAGTACGTAATTTCTGAATGAAAGTTGCCTGAACTTTTTATTCTATAAAGTGTTGGTGTTTGTTTTTTTCCTATTTCAGAACAACCCCCAGTTTTGAAACATCAGAATTTCTCATGAGATGATAGAAATTGGGTGGGGGGTGTTTGTATGTAGTTATAGGAGTTCTTCCATGCACCTATGCCAAAGCCACAGTGTATTCCTGAATTTACACTAACTCTTCCCTAATGGAAAATAGTTCAATAAAACTCCATTTGCTATACAGCAAGAGTAAGAGTTCAGTAAGAGTGGAAAAAAACAAATGGCATTGTTCCATTCTGAATATGAATCTATTCATATTTACTGCACCTAATTACAAGATACCTTGTAATAGAGTGACTATGTCTGTATGAAAACACAAACGTTCATTTTCCTAGGCCATGATTCTCAGGAAAATGCTTCTTCACATTCAGACTTGCTGTTTCCTACTTTGGATCATCTTATCACCCCAAATAACATCAGATGTGTTTTGAATTACCTGATTTTTAACCCTTGCTGTAAACCACTGTAAATAAGCCTTGAAAGAAGCAGCTTTAAAAAGCTTCTTCCATAATGGACAGTCTTAAAGGGGACAACTGCTGCATGACTCTGTATACGCACTCACTGCAATATATAGCTACAGGAAATGGAATGGTAAATTTAATATTACTGAGAGAAAAATGTTAGCTTTTTAAGGTTGCCATGTCTCCTTCCGAAACGTTAATTTACATCTTTCCTCTACCTTCCTTGAAACTATAAAGTTCTCATTTAAAAGCTAAGTATGAAAAATCATTCTACCACATTTTCCCATGCCATTTATAGATTTACAACCAAAGTAAATTTACCCAGCAGTCAGTATCATTAATGATTCACAAATGAGATGGGCTAGTTCAGTGAACTGTAACAAAGAATGCCTTTCTATGTGTCTAGTTAAAAGTTCTAACATACCTTTGTTATAACTAGAAAATGCAAACCTCATGCATGGCTGCAACTAGGTACACAGGATAAGGCATTACAAGTACATCTAGGTAGACAAAAGAACATATAACCATTTTCTCAATATCATGCATTTTTCCCTTTTGACCAAAACTGTACTTCAACCTGCCAATCAGTGAGCACACTGCAGACTTGGCTACACACCTAAATTATCTGACTTCATTTATTCCAGGAACAGACACAGTGAGGTTGATTAAGCTCATGAAAACCAGGGTGTCCTGGCCTTCTTATTCCCTGAAAATTCTCTGAACATTCCAGCATAAATCTGTTGGAAAAACGCAAAACAAAGTTGTTGCTAGAACTGTGGCTGACTTATTTACAATTGCAATATTGAGACTGACAGCATTGTGATTTCACTCGTTAACCCAGCGCTTTCCATTGCACACATTTGTAATTATGCTTGTATCTGTCTTTGGTTGGAGGGAGAGGAAGGATACTTTGATTTCATGGAAGTTAAATTAGTAGTGCCTGAGTGCTGATCCTAGGCACAAGTTAAAGCAGTAATACTGGACCAGCTTATCCATTGAGTGGGAATACTGTTACATGGCACCATTATTGCACAGAACCTTCATTCATGATCAATTTGACTTTTACCCAATGAGGAGTCAAAACATTTCTTCAAAATGGAGATTTTTACCCTGGAAGCTTAAAATCTATGCAAGCTGTGTTCTATCATACACATGCTCTTTTTTTCAGTCCTTCTTTAGAAGCCAAAGAAAGAATGCTGGGTAAAAGCTGTCTAGTTTCAATGCCAATTTTCTCTTTTGTGACTTTGTTAAGACAGTCCACAAAAGCATTAAATATGGTAGCAATTTTGTGATCTAGATAGATATTGTATAGAAACTGTATTAAAATGATTAATTTTAGAGAACCTGCTGAAATAGAATCTGCATACTACCAGTAATTTCTGTCATAATTACTCAAACCAAAGCTGAACCAACATTTACAATAAGGTAAGATTGCCTAACTAATGGAAATGCTGCTTAAAGTTGAACCAGTTGAAATGATGAACCAGAAAGAAAAGAGTGGCACTCAAATACACTGTGGTACTCATAGTTGTCGCTACACTTTTTCTACTACTTGCAGTTGTGTGTCTCAATTACTCAAGAGCCCTGTTTCACTGTAGGGGCTGGTAGATGCAGAATTTGTGCTGACGGTTGGGCTTTTCAGCCTGGCGGGCTTTCTTCATGGAAACTGCATGCTATGTACATGGCTGAGCAAACCTGCTTTGAATAAAGGTGGGGGCGGTTGTTTGTTTATAGCTAAAATAGACTTATGTAATAGTGGCTTCATTGCATTTACTTTATAGTTTCTTCTTTGATCCCTAACCCCAACCTGACAGTCAATGAGGCTATGCTCAGTGGCTCAAAGGACAAAAAGAATTGAGCTTGCCAAGCCCATTGTTCCTCATTTTACTTTCACATCACTGTGACCTCCAACAGGACATTTAACATAAAGGAACAAGCTGAAGCCAGACTGCTTGGTCTGATCAGTGATGCCTTAGTAATGGACTTGTTACTTTCACTGTATGAATTACGGCCTCATGCAAGGCTATTGTTCAAGTCATCACACACAATGAAGGCTGTTAGCAGAAAAACAAGGGAAATTATGACTAAAAGTGACCTTCGTTCTCCTTTGGGCTAAGGGATTGCCTGCTGGTCATGCAAACTGGATCACTCTGACAGCAAAAGGTTTGCTGAAGCAACTGGAGACCAGCATGCCCCAGGGCTGACCACAGCCTGCGCCTCCCCAACATGCTCTCTGCACAGATCAATGGATTTGGTGACTCTGTGCTACCTGAGAATCCCACCACAGAAAGGATCCTCAGGACACTGACCTGCTGGGTTTTACACTGGACTTCCTTTCAAAGCTCTTGAAGCTTTTTCCTAAAACAAGAGGAGAATACATCATTAACCTTAATTTGGAGTTTTACTTGTCAGTAACATTTAAAAGACTACCAATTATATAGTTTCATTAAAGGTCAAGCCCTTGCAAACATCATCAAAACCAGAAACTAATATTAATTGGAAGATGTAGGTTGCTTATAATCTGGAAGACCTTCCCGGGTGGTTTGTTGCCTTCTAAATTCCTCGCCTTGATTTTATGCTCACAGCACTTGAGAGCCTTTTTCCAATTCCATATAAATCCTTGAGCAGATTCTCAACTGCACTGTACCATATGTACCTGTTAATAGCAAGTTGCCATGGTCACAAAGTACTACCATTTTGGCATGGCAGAGTTGTACATCCACTCTTCCGTGACACAACTGGCTGCACAAACTATACCACAAAGGAGAATATTGCATTCACTCTTTCCTTTTCTTTAATTCCTCAATTCCTCTCTATTCCTTGTCTCACATCTTTTCAGAGACAACTGATACCAGGTATGCAGTCTTCCTTGGTATTGCCATCACAGTTACTGAATACCCTGAAATTCACTGTTAAGCTTACTCTACACAAGAAGCAGCGAAAATCCACCCCAAAGTCAGGAAAAACATCTGGCATCCTCTCTCCTAGTTTTTTGCTGGATTAGCGGATAATAGAAAAGCCTATAAAATGTGACATTGAAATGTTAACTTTAATTCAGGTCCCATTTGCGCTCAAGTGAATGAGTGATTCTGCTAAAATCTAGAGAGAGCATGTCATGAGCATGAATACTAAATCAGGCCTAGTAAGTGTCACAGTAGAAGCTCATCTAAATTTCATATACTTGAGTTTGAGTGGAAAGGAGAGAAAAAATGAGTAATCTACTTTTTTGCCTCTGAAGGCTGCTACCTGCTAGACTATGTGTGGGTCTGTAAAATGTTGGAATTAATCCTATAGCCTTACCTCATACAGCAGGCATTTAACAAAGGCAGTATTCTTAAATACTGAGTTTCAACTAATTATCAGAAGTGAGTGTGAGAAAAAGAGGACAAAGAGCACCTGACATGATGCCATGTTAATAATTCACCCAGACATCTAGGATAACATAAGCTTTGTGTGCAACAACATTTCATGAGCTCCTGAAATAGGCTTTTATTTCTCAGCAAAGGAGATGAAGCACTTGATGAAAAATGGCAGTTAAGTGTGTTAGAAGTGTGTCACCTGTACATTATTTAACCTGCATGAGTGTGTAAAGCCCTGTTGCTGCAGGGTTGTATTTTACATGCAAGAATCAGGAGGCTCTTTGCTTCACTGAGTCTCCTTACAGCCTCCACTGATTAATCCTGGAAGTTGTACCTGGGAATTCCAAACATGCATCTTTGCACAGTGACAAAATGTAATGGGGTGCAAGGGCACTCCAGAAACAACAGAGTGAAAAAGGATGAGAGATCACACTTCTCTAAGAGGTCACATTCTTAATGAATTCTTTGCATAGCATAAATGTGATGGACCCCGAAAATATATGCATGCCATAGCTTGAAAAAAAATTGAAAGCCAGAATCAAGTTATGCTCCAGACATGATTCAGAGCAAAGATGACTCCCAGTCTGCATTTACTAAGTGAGGATACATCGGAAAGACACGTCCAGATAATCTTCTGCACTCAGTGTCTTTCTAGAAGGTCATCACCATCAAGCAGCTCTAAGAATAACAAAGCCGTCTTTTATGAGCTGCTCATGTTACTACAAGGTTAGAAGCTGAGGGAAACTCAGGGATGATGGTGAGCATATCAACTACTCTCCAGCGAAGGTAAATAAGTCCTGTTATGGAATAGCACATTGAAACAGTAAGACCTGCTCTCTAAAATGCAGGAGTTGGGGAAACAACCTTGAGAATTTATCCCCTCCATCTGGCTACAGCAAGAGGAGAGCACCTAAAAAAGTAACAGCAGGTTCTGCCTAGGCTTTGCATTTGCATTTGCATTTGCATTTGCATTTGCATTTGCGGAAGGATCCTGGCCCCAGACCTGCCCATTCTCTTGGGGTCATGGGTTTCTAGAATATTCTTGGGAATGTCAGGAAAAGGCTCTTCATGCGTTCTTGAACTCAAGGGACTCTTACTCTTCTGTAAAACAACTTTAAAAGTATCCACAACAAAGAGAACAAAATCCCCCTCTGTGCCACTGAGTTACTTCAATACAGTCCTGAAAACAAAAAGTGAAATTAGCAACAGGCACGTTTCCAGCAGCAGATCAACTGCAAGCATTTGTTTGTTCTACCATTGAAGGGATTTTATTACTTTACATAAAAACAGAAAAGATGTACACAACAACAAAATGGGATAAAGCTCCTATCTGTTTCAGAGCAACAGCCCTGGTAACACGTGGCAATTGCACAAGACATGTAAAAATATATAAATTCTTAGAAAAATCTAATCTTATGCCAACCCAAATAACCTTGCTGAGTCATAGGATTCCAAGAAACCATGCCATCACTCCTTAAACTGTTGATGTTCTTCATCTAATTGGTATGTGGTCTTTCTAAATTTGCTGACCCTCTCGGTCCTGAGTACTGCTCGACAATGCTTTTGTTTGCTGACTTCCTCTCTTTTTGTTTGATGGTCCTGATTTTGAGCTAAGTTACCCTAATTTTGGAGTGGTGTCATTCTATCTGTTTCCATTGAAATAATTCTATGCTTATACTGCAAAGACACAGACTGCTTGTATTTGGCAGAAATGTGCTGTGTGCTTTATTGATGTTTGAGAGGTTGCATCAATAAAAAGCTTTGGAAAATTAATATGGTACCTATGTGTACTGATAGACTGAAATATCAGTTTTCTTCTTCCCCAGAAATGAAAATAGATTGGGGCAGTACAAGGAAAAGTACAGTCAAACTTTAGAAGTTACCTTAAAGTGAGTTTACAGGATTTTTTTTCCTTCCCGCATTAAGCTGGTACTGATCATGTGTGTATTGCAGTTTTCATCCCACAAGAGTTCCTCTGAAGACCCTAGACCAACATAAATCAGTCTTAGCAGAGTCAGAATCAGGCATGCAGCCTCAGAAGCTGACTGTGCTGGAAAGCGTGTGCAGATCCACTCCCTTGGAGCGCTGACTATAAGGACTCAAAAGAACACTCTACTATAAAAATATTTAGATATATTTTGGTCATTAAGGTGGCTGGTAGCAGTTACACTTTGCTCTTAGAATCTTCTCTGTGATGTTATGGATAACAAGATAGGGTATAAAGAAACTTCAAACTAGCTGCAAATAGATGCATAGAAATTTGTCACCAATGCCATGTTCTTTACTTTCTAAAAGCAAACCTGCCACAGGAACACGTGGCAGTGTAGTGTGACCTAAAAGTGAATGAAGTGAGAAATTTATTGGTTAGCACACTTAAAAAGTGAGATGAAGTGGGGATAAAATGGGCTCATTTCCACAGTGAAACTAGTGAAGTCTGGACTGACATGTTCCTAAAGTCAGCTGGGAAAGAGAGCACATAGCAAAACTGTTAGTAATTTCTTCTCAGAGACAAAGGCATCTCTTACTGGTTCTTTTTTGTTGTTGTTGTTGTTTTTTTAAATTAGATCCTTAGATAGAGATCCTTTACCTTATATTTCTTCTTATATGTTGCACCAATGGAAAACAGCCTCTGAAGTAAGCACCAGAAGCTTCATGACTCGTATACTTCGTGGCCAATTATTAATCCCATTTTTATGATCACTGTGTGACAATAATGCTATATCTAAGTAATTCTCTTGGAAATGCTGAGAGAAACTATTTGCACTGGGCATCTTTCATCTTTGTCTACTATCTGTTGTGTGTAAACTAAAAGGATTTGAAAATGCAGATGTCAAATCCAATGGGTTCTCATTGTGCCAAAATCTCTGTAAGAGAGATTTAGAAAGAGCCGTAGATGCTGATGAATATTCGATTCAAGCAACTTGGAGCAGAATTTAACACAATTATTTTTTTCTACGAGCTGTTTAGATTTAATTCCAGGCATATTCCTGTACGGTTTGTACTGTAAAGCTGTGTAAACGGGCTGTATGTATTTGTAGGATGGCTGCAACTGGAAAAGAATGCAAAGATAAAAATCTCCAATATGACAAGTGATGGGAAAATTATAATTTTTTTTCATGAAATTTCTGGCTCTTTTGAGTCATGATCAGCAGTAGTAAAACTGGGTTCAGATTTCACACTTCTTTCATTATGCATTCTGACCCCACTCCAAAACCTCCAAGAAATGCTGGATTTTTATTTTATCCTATTATCTCAAAACAATAAAGCCTATTATTTTTCTTCTCTGTTGTAGTTTTTGAACAATTGTAACTAGTCATGAGCATGTTTTTGCAAATGTTGACCAAGCGCACTTGATATATTTTTCTCAACCATGAAGAATATCATTCAAGTTATAATGCAAGATTTGTATTTTTCACTGTCAAAAGCCTCACAGAAACTGCTGAGGTACTTTGCTACCATTGGTCTGTGACTGTAACTCTTGCTGACTAAGCCCCAAGACTAAATCCTACCCTAATCTTCGTCTAGTTTAATTGAAATGGCCTTTCCCTAATGATAGTTTCTTTCTGCTCTATTTCCTACACTATTTATGATTTTGTAATGTTTAGTCATTTCAATGTTCACAATTTTTCTCACCTGATTTTCTTGGTGCAAAATCCAAATCTTAATTCCTTCTCATATTTACAGTTTCCAACAGAAGAACAAGACTATTGTAATGACAGAGTTTGTGTAATAATGGATCCTTGGACCAAACTTTTATACTCTGTTCTTTCACTCTTCTCTTAAATCTTTTAACACCTGCTCTTTGTCATCTGTCCTTCTTATACCAGACTGGTCAATTTCCTTGTGAGAAGAGGACAATATTTTTATTTGGGAGAAAAAAGAAAGAGATTTAAAAAGCAACAAATTACCCTGCTTTTGAGGACAAATCACAAAGAAGAAACAAAACAATTTACATCTCAATGGATGTACATCTAAATGGAATACATCTAAATATTAAATAAAAATTCTCTCTAGTCTTCGATTGGAAGAATCTTTTCCCTCATGCCAGAAGATTACAGCACATCAATGGCTACTCAAGGAGCTATTTACTAATCCACACACCGGCATTTTTTGGTGGTGGTTGACTTTATACAAAGAAGAAAAATACAAGAAAGAAATAAAACTTTGTCTTTTCACATAAGACTTATTTGTTGATATTTTTTTCAAAGTGTTTTCCTGGTATGATTTGATGCCTTGCAGAGTGGCCATGCCCTACGGTTCAATCTATGGTTAAGATGCCAAAATATGCTGGTACAGATCACTGTTCCATGTGTGAAGAGCTTCAGAAGGAATGCTGCCTTAAAGATATGTAGGCTGGAGGTGTTGCTACCATTTTGTTATAAGTTGAAGATGTCTAGTTTTTCCTTTTGGAATAAAACAAACCATCAGCTCACTTGGTATAGCTCTGCTCTAATGTCATTATAGCTACAATAGGCCCAAACAGCCTTCCAAACATGCTGCTTCCTGCTAATGTGTTCTTCCAGCTGCTGTAGAGCACCTCAGAGAGTGGCCCTGGACAACTCCTTCAGAGCAGAGTCCAGGGTGGACCTATCTGCTGCCAGTGAATCTGCCTGCTTGGCCCACTTGCCAATCCCAGGATAGCAAGTGACCAGTGGCAGGAAGATACCACGTCTCAAGGTGTTCCCTGGACAATCCCTGAAATGAACAACCCATGGCAGATAGGTTTTGTCAGGACCTCCAAGTCAGACCATATTCAAGCTGCATTAGTATTCAGAACTATTAATAATAATTCTGTATCCTAAAAATATAGTGTATTAAAATGTGGAATAAAAGATTTACTGGATTTGAGAAGTGCCCTGGGCTTCAGGACACTCTCAAAAGGAGGCAGAATAGATCCAGTGCAATCAGAAACAGATGTCAAAGTGGGGAATTTTCTGGGTGGGTAAACTGGAAGCAGGCAATGGTGGCAGAAAACACAGGTACAACTTCTGGATGGAGAAGCACACAATGTGGCTAGCACATGCTGATAAAGGTGCCAAGACCTGTTTTTTTCTGTGAATGATAACTCAGCATGCTGTGATGCTCCTTCCCCTTCCATGAAATAAAACTGGATGACCACTGTCAGGCAAGCAGGCAGCTTCCTCTCACTGAACAACTTTACAAGCTTGACTCTTGCTTGTGAGCTGGTGACTCCAGCTAAAAAATGTTCATCTTTAATCTCATTCTCCAGAAGCTTGAGGTTATCGCATATTTCTTCCATTGTATCAATGGGGGAAACTTTGAATTTTTTCTTAACTGTAGCTTTCTCTTCTCTTTGTTCACTGAATGCAACATCTCTTGGAGGCACATTTGTGTATCAGAGACCAATGAATCATATTCATAGAATGTTTGTTTGGGGTTGGAAGGGACCCCTAGAGGTCATCTAGTCCAATGCCCCTGCAGTAAGCAGGGACACTGCTAACATTAAATTTAAAAAAAATTTTTTTTTCTTTTTTTTTTTTCCTCCTGATGTATAAATATGCCCAGCAGGGCAGGAAGCTAACATCCCCGGGGGGAGGCAGACAGCCCAACTCCCTTCCTCGCCTTCATGTCCTCCTCCTCCTATTCCCAGGGTGTTGAAGAGATTACTGAAAGTTTTGGCTGTGAAGTGGTAAAACCTTGCTTAGCAGGTTTTTAATGGGCAAGCTTGCACTATGTACCACAACAGGGAAGTCTGGAAAGACCTTAAACAAGAAAGCAACTAACAGATTTTTCAAGTAATAGTAAATGCCCAATGTAAAAAAACCAACCAACCAACCAAAACAAAACAACCCCCAAAACCCCAAGTAACCCCAAACCCTAAGACCCTGCAATTTTTCCATAAAAGTATTTAAACATCCAGAACAAACCAGTGCATTGTCTCAAGTCACAAGGAAGTAAAAACAGAAATAGAAAGTTAAAATCTGGGAAAGCTGAAGGTAAAGACCAAGATCAAGATTAGGGAAGCGTTAAGAGCTTTTGACAATAACAACAGGAAAATCACTCATTTTGTGTAAGTATAGCACCAGGAAAAATCTTTAAAGCAGAATAAAGGAAGTAGCTGAGGTGAAGAGCAGGCTAGATCTTTGACCCAGAACATCTTCATCCTCTAGCAATACTAATAACAGAGAGCATTGAATAACAAAAATCTCTCACCATAGACATTTGGGTTTGAAGAAAACATTTGAGAGCCTTTATCAAATTTCTGAACATCATATCCCTGGAACAGCTTGAAATGTTATTACATGCTAGCAAAACCAATTAACAATATCAAGGCTTTATGTACAGGTACAGCAAATACTTCTGAAGTAAACACAATGAGCTTCAGTGTAGCATTGGATACCAAACTTCCAGTCTCTCACTTGTCACTTTTGCCATTGGATTTATTATGAAAAACTTGCTTAGACAGACTTAACACAAACAGTGCTTGGCATAATAACAGCAAATTAGGAAAGACATTTTGAGTTTCCCGATTAACAGTTTTTTAAAATACAGAGTCTGTCAGCTAGTAAGCAAATAAAAAAGGACCCTGCAGTGCTGCAAACAGCATAACTAATAATTGTTTATGGGAAAAAAAGCAAACCTAATGGAAAGTCCAGCAGATTCTAACTGAAGCACTACTTAAAAGCAAAGAAATACAATTGCCATGCCTTAACAGTAAACTATCAGTCAAAGAGCACATTTGGAAGGGAACCACAGCACAAGTTGGAAAGGTACCAGATACATGGAGTATCTTAAATTACACCTTAATGAATAACCTACTAATCGGCAATCCTAAATGCTTTTCTGCCTTGAAAATCAATTCAAGAAGCAGATAGGTGCCTAAAAGCTTTTGAAAGCAAATGCCTTCAAAAATTACTTTTAAACACATTATGAAAACCCAAGATTTGTCAGGGTTCAACAACATATATTCAAAGTTATCTGGAAAGGAAGGTAAGGATATATGATGCATGTGAAAATGTGCTGTTGCATGTTTGCCAGGTGATACCAGTCAGCTGAAGGAATTCCATACTGTATAGCACTTAATGAGGGGAATTATATGGCACTTTAAGTAAAGGACATGCAAAAGACAGATGGCAGAATCCAGGTTTACAGCATTAAAATTCTTCTTATCCTTCCCCTTTCTTTAAAGCTTAAGAAGAAACTTTCAAACCAAAGTTATGGATTCTTAATGCATAAAATGAACAGATTTCACAAGTACTTCAGAGAACCTTATAAATTTTTCTACAAATAACATAGGAAAAAAAAAACCCCAAAACCTAGGCGGTTTTTCTGTAAGAGTCCACAAAGATTGTGAATGGGAAATGGTACTCTGACTACTCACTGAGCTGTGCTATCATATTTTCTAGTGGTATTACTTGCTTCTGGCAATTAATTTTATCTGTTTTGTCCTCCTGTAAATGTCAAAAGGTTTGACTTCAGTATATTTACATGTTCATCATATAATCCATTCATTTACAGGGATAATAGTCTACTGAGTTAATTACTTTTAAAAAGTAAACTTACTCTTTTGCTTAATCTGGCCTCTACATTGGTCAAAAAACCCCCTCCAAATCTTTTTCTACTCTACTTCTTTGCATAGAATTGCAGCAATGAATTTAGAGACTGCTTTTAGCCTAATTCCTTGCACTTATGGTTATGTTATTTCCTGCAGTTAAAAAAAAATAAATATGTGTATGAAAGGTAAAGGTGAATAATTTTAAGACAGAGGTTTTCTAAAAGCAATGAAGGAAAACAGCATTCCTAAAATCAATATACTAATTGCCTTTTAAATGGTTCTTTAACTAAGAAAGCTATAATACCTGTATTAAACAGAACAGATAGATAAATAAAAGTATCTAAACAAGTCCTGGTCTCATAGCTTTGTTCTTTCTGCAGTGTAGTCTCAGTTGTAGCATTGCTCTTTTGCAAGGCATGGCAAGGTATTGTGAAATACTTGCCTAATCAGGAAGAGGCATTTTATCATAGCAGGTATTCTGTGTTACTATCATAGTTGTCTTTCCACATTTTTTTTCCTGCTCCAACACAGAAACACTTTTTACTCTGGGGAGCACACAGAGAATTGCATACCAGGATACACATTTGTGAAAGGACGCTGTTACTTAACTCTTCTAACAGTCTTTTTTAAATAGATTGAAGAAAGAAATGAATAGTGAATCACTTACATGCATTCCAAATGGCAAGGGATGGTAAAGCATCCTCCTGCCTCAAATTGTCAGCATCCATATTATTGCACTCCAGATTTAACGGATAATTCAAAACTGAGGACACATTCCCTGCACCATATCCCATTGTTACAATGAAATAGGTAAGTAAACTGGAAACACTGATAGTGAATAAGTGTGCTACTTCTGAATTTTTTTACATTTTCATGAATGAAAGACAAGTAAAGACAAACTGCCTGCATGTCAGGAAACAAAAAAACCCAACAACAAAAAAGCAAACACCCCCTTGCCCCAAACCAAAATCCATGTTACCTGTGTGTTTGTAAATTAGGAATGTTTTGTAAATGTCTATACACATCTTAATTATATGTTGCCTTGAGTCCCACCTACTTCAGGGATCAAATTTGTTGTTCCAAATTAGCTGTCTCAGAGATGGCTCCAAAGAGCAATATGAAGTTCTCCCTTTGCTAAAAGCCATTTCTTTTGACTAGTTGCCGTTCTTCACTGAATTTGAATATAGTAGGAGGTGAGAAGGGAATACTTCATTGAAAATGACAGTAAAGGATATTGAGCAGCTAGACTCAGAGAAAGAGGGGGTTTTGGTCATGCATTATATTTCTGATTCTCAGAAATGTTTTTCCATGAGGTGTAGGTGAAAGAATTCAGTTTAAGCTTTGTTACGTCCAACAGAAGTAGCCAGACAGCATAACCCAAGTTAGACAGATGTATCTGTTAAATGATGCAATACTGCTTTGGTTCTGCTGGAGACTGACACTATGGTAAATTCGGTGAGCTGGATTCTGCAGCCTGCCTGGCATGCATATGTATCTGCTCCTTGTCTGCAGAAGTTCTTCAGGTATAACATGAGGCAGGCTAAGATCTGAGCTGAGTGCAGATACACCAATAGCTTGTGTCCTTCTCCCTATCCCAACTTTCGCAATTCAAAGTTGCAAAAAATTAAATTTATAAACAGTGACTTTTCATAGCTGAGCCGAGCAAGGCCTGCTTACAAAAGATTAGACTATCAGAGTCTTCAGATATCTAATTGCTGCCATTATTCCTCAAGAGGTAGAATTGCTTCACAAGTGTATAAGGAGTATTGACACCACTTGAGCTTTTTCCTTAGTGTTGCCAGGTAACTATTCTGAGATCTGGGAGATAAAACCAGGTAAGAAACTGCTGGCAAAACATTTTTTCCTGGCTGCAATTTTGTAGCATTCCAGTAGTCTTCTCTCAGGGTTATTGTGGAAAACACTTAAGCTTACAAAGATGCCATTGTCTATCAACAGCATCAAAGAGGGTGACCAGCAACTCTAGACCTTTAAAGGTATTAAAAGTACATTAATTAGTACTTTCCTGTGTGGGAACAAGAGACTGTAATACTACCTTTTGTAGACATGTATGTGTGTGTGTGTGTATATATATATATATATATATGTATATGAAGACTGTATTTGCTGAAGCCTTCCTTGCTTATAACTACTTTGCACACTGTCCAGAAACAAGCAGTTAATAATACTCATTAAACTGACCTCAGAATCCTTTATTGAATTAAGAATGGTTAATCAGCTGGCCTAAATCAATACTGCTGCATTGATCTCAGCCAAAGTATGTAAGTTTTCTGCCTGGTGACGTTGAGGCTGTTGCGATCATCTTGGTAAATCAGTTATAGCAGTACGTCATCTGTTTGAGACCTTAAAAAAGGCCCTAAGGCCATTTATGGAACATACAGAAAGTATGAAAACAGTGTTCAAAAAGAAGATTTTAATTTTTTCCATATTTTACATATTCCTTTACACATGTCTCTCTTACCTTACCATTTAAATTATTTTTTTTCCTCCTATCAAGCTTCTCATCATAAAAGCATTTGAAGATTTTAGTGATATGTGTAGAAAAAAACCCCATATATAAATATCTAGATAAGGACAGAAAACTGAAGTGGTGGCAAGCATTTATATGGTAATTGTCATGAACATGCTACAAATGAGAGCACAGAAGTGCAAAAAAGGTGAGTGTAAAAATTCCCTCTTGGGCAATGATGTAGCTGTGTTAAGTATCTCTTTCTTGAGGCATCTTTCTGGGAGTAATGCCAACACTAAGTTTTACTTTTCTAACTTAGCTATCTGTAAATGTTTCTGTCAGTCAAGTCTCCCCTGAACATTTTTTAACTCTGTTGGTCCATTTCAAACAAATGTGACCTAGGTACCAATGATAAAAGCTCTTGCAGATGTACCTAAAATAGGGAAGAGGAAACTTATCAGTGCTCCACTGACCCACTGACAGGATACTGCATGAACTCAGTTTGTCTTCAGAAACCAAAAATCTACAAAGGAGAGAAAAATTCTCCTTATAGGACAAGTTTTTATATGAGTGCATCTCTTTCAAGTTATGTGATAATGCAAGCATGAAACAGAAACCATAGGAAATAATGATTTATTGCTCATGGAACTGGATGCCTTAAAAGTGGGGAAATTTTGAAAGTGGCTGTTGTCTCAGGAGGAAGGTGTGATTTCCTGTGAAAAGAGACTAACCCATGTGACACAAGTTCGGTATTTAGTCTAATGGAAGTGAGGTGATCACTAAATACACTTATAATGGGAAGCAGTGACAAAATTCAGAATGACCAGTAGGTTACCTCAGACTTATAGCCACGACAGGGCAATGCCAGGACATTTATTACCCTCTGAAAAATGGTCTGTCAGGATCATTGAATATTCAACATGGTTTATCTACCTGTCATGCTGTTATGCATCCTTTAATTATACTATCTGACTATCTCAGAAATAATTTGTTGTATGATAGACTCTCGGGGTAGGGAGTTGCCATTATTCACTGGCAGAAACAGGGAGAGAAAAGCACCTCAGACTCAGTGGCTGAAGCTGCTGGTTTTGCTCTTGCCACCCAGCACTTACCTCTCACTGACTCCGTTGTCTGGCTTGGATTAGAAAGTGGATCCTGAAGTGCCTGGCAAAGTGAGGTAAACTGTTTTCAGTTTATGTCCAAAAATGGCAGAGGGCGTACTTGACCTCATATTTCTGTATCAACAAGTTTTGTCCAGGACAATATGTGCTTCTTACAGTGTTTTAGTGACCTAAGCCTATAGATACCATGAGTTACACTCATGTTGTGGTGCACCTTTTACCCCCAGCAGTATGCATTTTACCAAATGCTGAAAAAATAGTTACTACAAGTGCTTCGTTAGGAAGATTCATACCTGCTATCTTCATTGATGCTGCCTTTGTGATAGGCAACAATGAAGGCAGGTCTGAAAAGTCTGATTTCTCTGCTGTCTAAACAGTCCAGAATTCAGAGGAAAACCAGATTTGTACCTAATGCACATTTTGCCACTTTATCCTGTATTTGCTGTTACAAATATCTGCAAGGAACAAATAGCTGTTATTGCTCCTGCATGTGCTAATAGTTTCATTTAAATATCACACAGGGAAATCTAAACTCACTAACAGAAAAATAATATTGCAAAAAAAGTGGCTCTCAGACTAAGCTGGCTGCCAAAACAACCACTGTGGTCTTAAATACTTGAAATAAGTCTTCAGAGTGCATTGTGTAGTTATCACAGACTGAGCAATAGGGCTGTAAGAGGGTACATGAACATTGCCAAATGCCAAGTCCGAAAGAAAGCTGTGAAATGTCATCATTCAGTTCATCTCAGTAGACAAAGAAAATCCAGACCTTTGATGACCCCTGGTGAATAAACTAAGCACTGCATTGAAATGATAACTAAAGATGTATAGTCCACTCGGTTCTCACTATAATCAGAAAACAAAGAAAAGTTATTCATGTAAAAATCAGAAAGAAAAGGACAAAGCCCTTTCATGGCATGCCAAAGAAAACAGCTCTTCTGCAGCTAGACTAGCACTAGACCTGAGAGATGTACAAGATATTAGGCTATCTTAAGCTGATCTAAAATGTAATGAACTACATTCCTGCATCCCGATTAAAAAAAAAAAAACGGTCAACTTATCAGATGAAAATGATTTTACTGTACAAATACCCTATTTCTTTTATGACCCACAGAAAGGGGAGCTTTAAACGGTAGAGCAATCACAAGGAGCTTTGTGAATCCTGGCAATTCCTTGCACTGCCAGACATTGCTCGGGGCACTGAGGAGGCTCCCACTGTCCAGGTCCACCGCAGCTCCTTCTGCATATGCTCTGTGCTAAGCCTGTGTTAAATTCGTCCTTTTGGAGTAGTGTGTTAGTGATGGGAAGTCCTTCATCAAACCGACTTAGTGACTGTAAATAAGGCTATGCATCTGTTTGCAGAATAATTAAGTGAAATGTAGAATTATAGAACTATTTATCTCTGACTTTTTCCTTAAATATATCTACAATGACTGAAATAACATGGAATATAAACTCCTCTCTAAAAGGGCAGCATTATGTACGCTGTTGCCTCACAAACTTCTCTGCATAGGCTGTAGCAAACAAAGGCATACACACTTGGCATTTTTTACACTATGAATGAAAACTTCAGTTTAATTTTTTTAAGAAAGAAGCTGAAATGTGAGAATTAATCACATGCAGCTGTAGTTTTATCATGGAAATGCATATGAAGTAGCAGGTGTTTAACCTAGACCTACCCATAAAAATCAAAATTACGTCTGTCTTATATCTAACATAAATAATTTATCATATGTAAGCAATATAATTCATTTCTGACAAGTCCCAAATTCAAGTATTTGATGTACAGTACAGACCACAGACCAGACATAGACATTTCTCAAGCATTCATGGTCTTTTGGCGATGAAATCTAGCACATGTGTAAAAGACACAAGACTAACTGCTAACTTAAAGATGAAGCAAAGAACTATTTTTTTCACCAGAATAAAAGGGGAAGAACTGAAGCAACAGATTTTAGCCATAACACTTCTGTTTACCAGTTGTGCAATTTATCAATGACATTCAAACTAGTAAAGGGACTGAAGAATTTCTTAATGTGTCAATAGCAAGTTTGCAGGCAATTTTGAGTTTTACACATGGTTTTAAATTCCTTCTCTCTCTCTCTTCTCCATTGTCTTAGGTTCCACTCTAACAAACCCAGGCAAATTTATTTCTGATCAGGACTTTCAGAAATCTTTAAAAAATCTAAGGAACAAGCAATGGGATTAATCAAATTGTTCAGGAAGGCAGGAACTGGGAAAGGTGAAGGATCACTTGCAGCTCCAGCAGATGCCATGAAAAGCTCCTGCCCCACAGGAGAAGTTATGCAGGTGGAGCTGGGAAAGACAGCATCCCTGAAGTAGCAAGGCAAAAGCATATTCCCTTCTAGCTCTGCTGAACTGTGGAAAGGAGTGTTGGGGCATGAGTTTCCCAAATTTATTGAGGAAGATAGGCTTGCCTTGCACCTTTCTTCTAGGTGAGCACCAATTCAAGGAGGGCAGCTCTAGGAAACACAAGAATCTCATATTTCTGAATCTCATATTTCTGTCAAAACTTTGTTAAAATACAACAGTTTTGTCTCTATCCTAGACACAGAGGGTTTCAGATTCAGAAACCCATGACTCGAAAAATTGATGCTGAAGCCAGTCTCAAGCATAGAAGAAGCCTTTCTTGATCAGGTTGATCTGTCCAACTTTGATTAACCATCATGTGTCCTTCAGCTGTGAGGGACAATTGAAGACAGCCTGTGATGCTATAGATACGTCATTTTTCACTATTGCGCTGTCACTTGACATTTTAGGTTATAGTCACACATGATGCAACCTTATGTGCAAAACCTACAAAAAATACCTGCCAATGTTCTGAAGAACAGATCAATAACATAATATGGGCGATGAAAAAATTATTTATATTTATTATATTTAAGGATTTTTTTTCAACTTGAATCAATCAATTACATTATGGGACTTAAAACAGTGGTACTGACATAACTAAAGGGTGAAAATAAGGGCCTCAGGAGAGTACCTCTTCAGTCAAATCACTAGAACTGCATTATCATCTGGCCAGTGGTTTAGGATACAGTTACACCACTGATAATATGTTGTCCATGTAATTAATTTGCATGGATAGGCATTGCATCACCTAAGGGTGACAGCAAAGTCAGTGAAGACACACGTTGTTGCAGTTTTTCTATACCAGCAGGGAAAAGGTAAAAGTCCTCCAGATACACACATAAGAAAAGGCAGCGGGATCCCAACCAGATCTCATTGCTGGCCACACCAAAACATCTCACCATGTTTAAATTAGATAACCATTGCAGCCAGTGTCATGAAATAAGGCCCCAAAGACTAGGTAATCTTCCACAATAAAAACTGATACATTTTTTAGATTTCTATCTGTCCACACATAAATTTTTTTTTCATGCACCAAACACACTGTGATTTGACATTTATACACACAGTTTGATATTTATACACTGTTTTCAGTTACTCTGAGAAACAATTTGATGCTTCTAGCAACAGGAATTAGTATTATCTGATTGCATGATAAGGCAGCCATTACCCTGAAGAGATTCTAGGCCCATCCTACAGCCTGAAAGAGTTTTTCTGTTGTAACTTGACAGTAGGTTTATTGAATTACACATGTCTAAGATACAAGCTATTTATATTACTTCCATATGACTTGTGTAGATCAGTTTTAGTTTTTTTCTTCATAGTTCACTGTGAAAACAACAATAGTATTTTCTCAGTTTCTTTTATAGTGTGCTCTACTTGGTGAAGAAAGTAAAATGTAATATTTCAGTCATAAAGACAATTCCTCTCTGAAACTTCTGAAGAATCAGAAGTGGAAGAAACATTATATCTGCAAATGGAAATCTACTTATCTTACCAGTTGCCGTCCCTGAGGGCAGTGTAATTTGTGCTGATACTTACAAGGATGTGTACATGCAAGAAGTTTCCTTGCCTGATCTCCCAAACTGAAAGGGACACTGTCAGACTAAACCCCATATTTTTAAAAATCTTTTGTAAAAACTTCCATAATAAAAATACCTTTTATTTGTATAATATTTGCTGGCTCTCTCTTTTTCTTTTAAACTCAATTTGAATAATAAAAGCAGACCAGGAATCCTCATTTTTGTGTGTATTCATTTTAACATGCTGTCTCACATGTGGTAATACAATATTGTGGTGTTTGAGCTGAAATACCCCACAGGAATACATTTACTTTCAATACACTCTGCTGTTAGAAACTGTTTTTCAAACATTTTAAAAACTTAACTATAAATTATAACTAATCCCCAAATATTAATGAAATTTTGTTGCAAGTATCTGTGAATGTCCTTTAAACTAGCAGAGTAAGAAAGACTCTTTTTCACTATTGTGAAATAATTTGTCCTACTTTATTACCTTGTTTCCCTCATTATTAATTTCAGTTTCCTCTGTTGATTGTCTGGAACTTGTACAGAGTACGTAAAAAGGATAAGAAATTGTTATCGCGAAACTGCAAGAATTAGTGGTGTGTTTCAGTAGCTGCTTGTAGTACCTAAAAGTACTTTATGGGTTTTCCCCTTTTTTCCCCCTCCTTTTAAAGCTAGATCTCTCTCACACCCTTCTTAATGAATCTGGAATTTTTTTACATGCCACCTAAGTGACAAGAAGTTCTTGACAAGACAGACAACCAAAATTTGAGATACTGTGATAAGGTGATAATAAATTTTTTATTTGATTGTCAGCTGCAACATTCTGCTTGCAGCTCCAGGACAAAATGAAAAGTAATTTGTAAGTCATTCTAAAGTGATCGGCACATTTGCATGTGCAAAGAAACATGGTTTCCTATTGTGAGGCCATTGCTCATGTAGAAGGCACCTTAACACTCATCTGCAATATTCTTGGAATACATGTAATAATTGGTCTTGTAGCTCTCTGGACATTGTTATTATATGCTGTCAGGGAGAGATCATCAAATATGTGTTTTGATGTGATGCATGCCAGTTTCTAAGCCGGGACTTCTACACATTACCTAAATACTTTTCAGAATTCAACTTCATGACTTGAAGGGCTTTTTTTCTGAAGCGAGAGCATTACAGAGATGCAGAACACTGTTCCAGATAGATGTTTACTATTCAGAAAAAAAGCTAGGTTCAACCTTAAGCCTGCATAAATCTTTCAGTGCGTATAACAACACTTTAAAAAGGTTTGCTTTTTCCCCGCCAGTTGCTATCATTCAGGTTTGTTTTCATAAAGTTTAAAACTCAAAATATATGGTAGACGGTAACCCTAATTCAAGAATTTACTAGAGGCTATAGACTGCAGAATGACTTGGGTGCTATAGGTATAATCTACCACTGTCACTGATGTTCATTGCATTTAACAGTATTAATTTGCATAAATTGTAACTGTAAAAGGATCATGCTGTGATAATAGAATGGGAGGATCTGAAGACTGAAGGTACATCTGATGGGTGGGGCTAAACCTATTATTTGAACTACTAGGAAATTCTGGCCCCTGTCAAAAATCATTATTAATGAAAAATTAACATATCTTAGCTTTTAGGGAAAAAAAAAGAAGAAAACAACCCACCCATCCCCAAACCACAGATTTCAGATTTTGATGAAAAATTTAAATTTTTTCTGGGAAAGAAATCCTTTCCCTTCCCAAATCTCTTTTTTCACCATTTTTGTTGGATTTCCCTCATCCTGATTTTCTACCATTAAGCTATTACAATTTTTTTTTTTTTAAAATCATCCTGATTATTTTGTTATCAAGCTACTGTTGTGCTGTGTGCTACCTGGAGTTCTATCATCTTTAACATTAAATCTTTATTGCAAAAGATATGCTTTAATTTTAAGTGAGCTAAGACAAATTAGCTGCCCTAATGTAAAGTCCCACAGGAGACACGACACAGGTTAAAAATATGTGCCTCTTTTAGGTGGTCAACTTATGGTACCTATTTTTAACACAAAATGCACACTTTTTCTCAGTGAAGACAGTCTTACTCATCAAAGACTGCACTACCAAAGTTGTATGTATTTTATACATTTATACATAAAATATATTATTTGATAATTTACTGTTATGAGAGGTGACAGACTCTACTCTGAAAGCTGAAATACTTCTGTCTTCATTCTTAACAGCTTTCCTACATACAGCCTTTCCTGTGTGCATCAGCCCTGACTTGGAGGGAGTGACCCCCACTGCAGGACACCCTAACTGTTGTCGGTCTGGACTTCTAGCTCTTAGATATAGAACCTAGAGCAAAACTGGGTTTTGTTTACTGAAAAGATTGGTACTTCTGGATTTAAGACAAATGTCACCCAAACTGGAGGTGTGAGATTTAGGAGCAGGTCATCTAATGCACGTGTTGCAGCTGACTGAGTTCGCATCCCTGCCTGTTTTGAATAAAACAGTGTAGAGCCCATTGAGTTTGTCACCCCATAACAAAAGACCCAATAGCATCTAGGCCATAATCAACTCTTCTCCTGTTTCAGGTCAACAGGAAAAAGAAGGAGAAGTCTAAGGAAGACACTTACACAGGGGGTCCAGTGTCTAATTTTGTGATGTCTGTGTCTTCTGAAGGCCAAATATGAGGTACAAGAAGCCTCTCAAAGTCAGCAGGAATGTTAAAGAGAGCAGTGAAATGCTAGTACAATTGCTTTGTTTCATCCTGCAGAGAGTATGTCTGGATCCCAAACCCCTCCACCACTTTGCTTATGAAAAGAATGAAAAATAAATTCTACATTCTTGTTCCTCTTTCCTCTGGTCCCCCTTGAAGGGAAAGATAGTATCATATCTTTTAACCTAGACATTCTTACCATTGCCTCTCATCGCTTGCATTTTTCAGAACAACTGGGTTTTTTTAACAATTTTATTTAAACAGCTGGAGAAATGGGCCAACAGGAACCTCGTGCAGTTTAGCAAAAGGAAATGCCAAACCCTGCACCTAGCGAGGAATAGCCCCATGCACTAATATGAGGGCCAACTGGACAGACAGCAGCTTGGCAGAGAAGGCCCTGGGACTTCTGGGGGACGCCGGGTTGGATAAGAGCCAGCAGTATGCCCCTGTGGCAAAGACGATCAACAGTCTCCTGGGCTGCATTAGGAGGAGTGCTGCCAGCAGGTGGAGGGAGGTGATCCTTGCCTTCTCCTCAGTACTGGTGAGGCCACACATGGAATACTGGGGTCCAGTTTTGGCCTCCCCAGCACAGGACAGACATGGAGCTAGTGGATAGAGTCCAGAGAAGGGCCACAAACATGATGCAGGGACTGCAGTATCTCTCCTGTGAGGAAATGTTGCAAGAGTTGGGGCTGTCCAGCCTGGAGAAGAGAAGACTCAGGGGGATTTCATCACTGTTTATAAATACCAGATGCAGGGAGTAAAGAAGGGGGAGCTGGACTCTTCCTGATGGTGCTCAGTGACAACACAGGAGGCAGTGGGCACACAGTGAAATGCACAAAATTCCATTTAAGCCTAAGACAGAACTTTTTTACTGTGGGGGTGGTTTTAGATTGGGAAATTGCTGAATAAACTGTCTATACATTTAATCATCATCTCCAGCCTTCGGTATCATGAAGAAAACAGCAAGCAGAAGCTAATCTTCCCACTACCACCTCACTAGGTACGCAGATGTGAAGAGTTACCCTGCCAAAATAAGGAACCTGTCAAAATAACAGGAACCAAGTACTGGGCCTGTACAGTAGTACAGAAGTACTTACACTTCTAACAACAGCTTTGATGAAGTTATCACTGATTACAGCTTACCTATTATAAAAGTGAAAAATGCACTAAAACATAGAATGAAGCCAAATTATGGTTCTTGGATGGCATGGTGGCTCTAAGCCAAGGTAGCTGAACCACTGCATCTAATCCTGTGTGGGACTCAGCACCAGTTTATGTCTTCACTCCTCAGGTAAATCTAGAAATTGACCCCTCTAAAACTACCTTCCAAAGTCAGTTTAATGCTGCTGTGTCTTGGCAGAAAAACTATGAGTACAACTTAACACGGGAAAGTAATAGAATTACCATCCTGTGCTTTAGGCAAGCTGAAAAATATTTTTGCCTTAAATTCAGGAACTCTTATGCAACAACAAAATTAGGTACTATTTTCAAGTTTAAAATAGCCAGTCATTTTCTCTGTATGAGTATTCAAAACTAATTTCTTTCAAGTGAATTTTATGAAGAAGGAGAAAAAACCCTTCAAAAATGACCAGAATTTGTTTGAAGAGGTATGTTTTTTAAAAATGGCAACCCCCTCCCATATAGTTAAAAGATCAGGACAAAGGATGAAAGATTAAGCGGCAGATGAGATAATAGACAAGATAATTACAGAACATTAAAGCCTCAGATTTATTTTTAAGACATTCAAGCTCTATTTAGAAAAGCCCTTTGCTAACTTTTGTGAATCTAGAAAGAATTATCCTCACATATTGAACAATAACGTGACTAATGGTGTTAAAGCTTCATCATTCTCTATTCCAAATCAGTCCATACAATAACTGGCCAGAGAGTGTTTCTGCAGCACGAATAGAAGACGACAAGACTAGAGGGGTTGCAGTGTGGGAAAACCTCAATATGCCACCAAAAGAGATTTCTCGTGCTCTGTGCTCCCAGTGTGGGAAGTGACAACAGAGTCCCAAATTTTCTCAGCGAGCGACGTGCACAAGGAAGTCAACCACACTTCCCCTTGCAGGCTGCTCACAAGCTACCATTTTCCTGCTGTGGCACAAGAGAGGTAATGCTAATTCAGGGTGAGAGCTGAGGCTATGAAAGCCAGGTAGACAGATCTCTGAAATGGACCTGCACCAGTCTGATAGGGTGAGGAGAAGAGCAAATATAAACCCGTGTTGATGGGTTTGGAGGCAAGCAAAGTGTGTGGCTTAGCAAAGAGAGGTCCCGGTATTGGTTTCGTTTTGAGTCTGTGGAGCTGTCTTGAGACTCCCCTGGTTTTGTTTCATCTTTCTGAGACAATGAATAAAGAAAAAACTGCTGCCTATTGTCAAAGCCATCTGCACACCTTCTGGTGCTACTACACTACTGCAATTATCACCTCTTTTCAAGAAACTTCTAGGCTCTTCTAGCCTAGATGGACTGCAAAGGCAGAAACAAGAGAGTATTTCTGGGTTTTGAAAATGTCCTTAGTTTTATCATTACATTTGCAGTGGCGATCAGTCTTGGATGTTTACTGAGAGTTCTTTCCCAGGTAAGGAAATAAGTGAAAAAGTTTACTTGTATGTATAAATAAAAGATAACAAAGGCTACTACTTTAGCAGATTAGCAGAAGGAGCTGAATTCCTGAGGGCAAAGAAGTAAAACATGGGGGATTGGGTGGGGGTGGGGGTGTAGGACTGCAAGGAGCCATAAAAATGAAAATCAATATTTTATGGTTGGTGAAAGAGAGAGAATTTTCCAACGTGTGGCAGTGCGCAGGTAGATGATTAAAACCGCAAGTTAGTAAAAGCGTGTTTTCATTAGCATGCTGAAGAGATATTAGTGGAAACAACATTTGCTTTGCTCAGACAGAAAAGAGTGTTGACATAATTACCGTTGTAAATGAGGATGGCTCTGAGCCCTGAAAGATATTTCTTACCTGGGTGGATAGATAAGAAAGGCCTTACCTCAATACTATTCAGGAAGTACACGCAAGAGCTAGTTATCACAAGAATTTGGGGATCTGGACAAAAGACTATATTGAAGATGGTGCCACATTATAGAACTGAATAGCAGTCAGTATCATAATTTGTTCTACAGTAATTAAAATGGGTATAAAGAAGGGCTTCTCTTCTGAAAGGCTGCAAAAACAGTAAAAATAAATCAATTGGAATTACCATGGCAACAACCAACAATCTTATGTGCAAAAATGGAAAAAAAAATAAATCAGGCAAAAAAACCAGAAAATCAAACGAGAATTTAAACAATGATAGAGTACACACTTTAGAGGGTGACCTATTTCAAATATGATTTCAGATTAAACAATTTCCATGTTGTTGGTAGTTTAAAGACTCTCAAGAAACTGAGGCCTGGCAAAGTAGGAGTATAGAATAAAACCATAAAATGTGATGTCTTTTTGGGTAGTGAGAGGAGGGGAGAACAGAAAAAAAATGGATTTTTACAAACCTATGCAGAAATAGTTTTTACACCCCCATTTTCTTGACATGTCATACAATAACCCATAGAAGGTAAATTTACTGAAGAGTTCTACTCTTCATTATTCCTCTGCACCAAATTCCCAGAAACTTCAGGAACTGTTCAACAGCTAGCATTGTACTTCCCTGAGCCTTTCTGAAGTTGTTAAATCAAACTGCTGTGGACAATAGATTACTGTCCTCATTTTCATTACAGTCCTTAGAAATGGGTCCACTTTTTCTTCTGGAGCAGTATCTTCTGGGGCTCAGTGGACCTACAGTAACTTAAGCTATCTCACAGTGTGACTTAATAGTAACAGAACCTAAGCCAACAGCAAAATTCAAGTTCTTAACTCTCTTACTAAGACAGAAGAGGAAATAGTAACATTGCACGAGAGAGGAAGGGGATAAAGAACTGAATTAGCAAGAAATATGAGGGCATCCATTACCTCTGATTTGTCTAACATTAGTGTGTCTCAGGAAGCATTTGATAACATTAATATCCTTTACTTACATAATAGGAAATCTTTAGAGATCTTCAGGAGAGTTCCTGTTTTAAAGAAAAACTAGTGACACAATTTGGTAAGCCTTGGTGAAAAATATTGAAAAATATACAGCAGTGGTGTAAGCAGACTTTACACAGATGACTCCTCTGGGGAGGAGTCAATTTTCTTTTTTTACCTCTAGCTCCGTGGTTTTATATTATTTTGCATAATCTGACTGTCTTCCTTTCTAGCACCTGCATTTAATCCCTTGTTTCTTGACTTAGATCCATTCTGAAATTATTCCGAATATCAGCCTTGCTTCTGTGAAACTGCTTAAAAAAATGGACTGTAGGGATTGCGACCGGAAGATCTCGCGATGTACGGAAAGGATAGGGACTGGCCTCCTCATGATAAAGCTTATGATGTAACTGCAAAGGCGGGAACGAAGTAGTTTGCATATAAAAGCAGTGAAAGAGAGTTAATAAACGCCATTTGTGATATCCTCATATTGGTGTCTGTGTCTCAGTGGCCCGAGGGCAGGGGATGTGAGGCTCTCGTGCCGTCTCACCTCGAACGGGAGTTGTTGCTGCAGGCAGGTAAAGAAAGCTGGCTGCAACAATGGACGAAAGGCAATGCTGCCTTATCCATCTGAAAATGAAGGTTTTAACTCAATTAATCAATCAAATGCATTTATTTCACAGTAACACAACTTTGTTACAGAGAGGTTTCAACATGGTTGTGTTTAATCACCTAACAGTGGACAACACTGTTTTGCCCTTAGGAGCTGCCATATGTATCTCCCAAAGCTTTTACACTTACAGCGTATGTAATCTGTTTCCCAGGAAAGAGACGGAACCACATCTGCATAACAAATTGTAACAGAGAAGTACTAAGTGTTGATTTTATATTGTCGTAGCACTTTTGACCTTGGACCGTGAGTTCCTCTTGTGCTGAGCACCCGGTGAGTCATATTTGAGCATGACGATGAACATAAAGCTACTCAGCAAGCAAACATCAGCCTTGGTGAATGGGAGTCCTGTGTTTCTGAAGTACAAAAAGAGGAGGTCCCTTCCAAACTTTGCTTTAGACAGCAGCATAGCTTGACCATTTGTACGCTAACCTGACAACAGTTGTGATACCTCTCTGGTAAAAGTTTTGGCACATTTACCTCTTCAGCATTAAAATTAGCACTTCTTCAGCTGCCACTGAAACACTAAATGTAGCCAAAGCAGGCAGTGGCAGTGGCCTGGCTCATGCAAGAGCTGTGCATAGCTGGTCATCCTGCAGTGCTGCCCTGGCAGGGCTGGGTCCCTATGGCCCTGTCACCAGGAGGGTAAGACAGCCAGAAACAGCCCCAGAGATCCTGCCTGCTCACCCAGCATCTGCCTCGCCCTTCCACTGCCGCCCTTCTCCTCCTCTCCCTCTCCCGCAGTGGCAGCAGCCAGGGCCTTGTCATCCCATCCTTGGGATGAGAAGATTGAGTTGTGCTGGTAGAGGTGCCAGTCTTGTGCCAGCTCTGCCAGGTGGCATTCCCTCTGCTCACTGGTTTGGGTCACCAGCAGCTTTTTCACTGAAAATGAAGGAAGACCCCCTTCCTCTCCTCAGTGGGTTTGTACTCAGCATACAGTCCCCACTGGATTACTGATTATCTTCTGTAACCTGCTCTCTTAAACAGTTTTATTTCTGCTTAGTGAGTTAATACCTTTAACCTGTATCCCTGGACTCACTCACAGCTCCTCTAAACCCACAAAGGCTAGATTAGTTCCCTAAATCTAGCCTTCCGTTATTTTATTTCTCTTTATCCCTTCTTTTTTCCCAGCCTCTCCACACCTCTGACTGACAACACCATTTTCTTTCTCCCTCTGAAATTGCTGCCACTTTCAGTAACTGCAGACTCCAGATATCCCCAGCTAGAGATGTGCTGCTCTGTCACTTCTCAGATACTGGCTGAAGGTGCTCCTGTAGAAAGATCTCTCGCTACTAGTGAAGCTCTCAGGGACCTGCCCTCAAACTATAGGACAGTTTGCAGTTTTGATCTTTATATATAGATTCAGTCCAAGAACTTTATTTCTGTATGGAACTGGGCATTATCCTAGTGGAAAACACACTCACAGCTCCAGATTATCTTTTATGCTCTGTCAGGCACTATTGTTTTTCCAGCTAATACTTATACCACTGTATTTGGCACTAGGATACTCTCTTGTTTCTGCCTTTGCAGTTCATTGTAGCAAGCAAGCTGTGATCAATATGTCACTATCAATTGCCTCTTTTAGCTGAATAGCCATCTGCTGGATATTTTATGGGACTGACCAGTGTAGAGTTTATCACTAATGCTGGATAAACTAATTATCACCTTTGTAAGTGTGAATCAGACTGAAAAACAAGACTGAATTGATGAAAGGGAGTGCACAGGGAACAAAAATCAGCAAGGCAAGCTTGTTTTGACTTAGAAGTTAACTTTTTCAAAGTGAATGATTTAAGCCAAACTATTCAAAGTTCTGTGAAACCTGGGAGTATGATAAGTATGTCATATAGATTTTTTTAAATTAATGTCTTTTTTTAAAGAACCAGGTATGTGTGTATTTGATAAAATACAAGTATCCCTCTTCCCTACCCTCCCCCAGGAAAAGCAGAATAAAGGTTGCGTAAGTGCATTTCCTATCCACTCAGTCAGTAGAAATCAGGTCAACCCTACTTACGGATACATTAGCATTCAGATCAAGCTCAGTTAACTCTCATTGCCACCCAAACTTATTACAGCAGTCAGTCTGGGCTCTTCATGGCACAACAGGTTTTCTCATACTTTCCACATCTGGCCCCTTGAAAGGTGTGCTTTCAGTTCCTGTGACTTGCACTACAGCAGCCTGAAGCAGTCCTTACGAGGTTGTGGACCAATTTCTGCTCAGAAGTTGTCAGTCATCCACATCCAAATCCTGATTCCACCTAGGCAGAGCGTTATTCACCTCAATGGGCTTGAGCATGCATTAGGTATCATCTCAAAAAAAAACCCGCTGATGGACCAAGCGCAGTAATGTTGCATTGGAAACAAACATGACAAATTCTGCAGTTTGTGGGAAAATCCTTTGGAAGACACAACATGCTCTAGGTTACAAATATATTTGAGCACCTGCAACACAGAAAAATATGACTTGATCAAAAATGAACAGATAGACGTATGCTATTTCAGGACAGAGCACGGTTAACATTAAATCAATAGCTCATTTAAAATGTACTAAGGTGCTGCTTTTGGTAGATATCCTTCTATCAGAAAGTCATGTTTTAAGAAATCGTGAATCTACATAGTGACTGAGGTATCCTAAGTCACAGAACATACCCTAACGTGGACCTCTAGCTTTAAAGCTTAGGAACACCTTCTCAGTGTTTCTGGGAACAGCATTTCCACTGGGAAATGAAACTAGATGTCACTTCTGAGTAATTCCTGCACCCTTTAAAGAGCAGACAGACAGAAATGTCAGTAGGTGGAGCTGCCTTTCCCGCAGCCGACAGAGAAGTTTCTCATCAGAGGGAAGTTGCATTTGCAGGCAGTCACTCAGCTCTTCCCGCTCCCTGGCAGATGGTCCTCGAACAAAACATGAACATGCAAGAATGTGGCTTATACATCGTGTTACCCAAGTGCACAAGGCAGGAGAAGACAGAACACAGAATTGACGGTGTTTGTCAGCACAAGCTGTTTGTTTCTTCTTCTTCTTCTTCTTCTCCTCTGCCCCGTCCCCCGCCCCCCAGATGTGAGGAACAGTATTTTAAAGTGATGCGCTTAGCTCCAAAGCATCTTTAGCGCAACAGTAAAGCACCCTATTATTCCTGCTTGGACTGAAGGTGGTGCTAATGTAAATATCTCTATTTTCATCATCTTCAGTGCTGAGATAAATGAAGTACATCTTTGCAGATGACAATCAGGCTGACAGTTTTTTCTTTCATTATTGTTCTGGTGAAATAAATATGCAGATCATCTATTTATTACTAAAGAGTACTTGAGCTTTGTCTCTCAACTTGAAGTTGCACAGCATATATAAGAGGGCTGTGATGGATCTATTGTTTTTATTTTAAAGGGGATATTAGTAAATCTGATTAACTGAAAGAATGCACGTGGTGTGAAAAATTCTGAGTCACTCTTAGAAGGTGAAGAATAATCATGGCAAGAATTTATGACACATGTTTGAACAGCAGTTTATTTCATATGAAGAATTTCATGTCTGGTTTATTTCTGATGCCTTGAGTAAGTATCCAAAGGAAGCTTGTCTGACTTCCATCTTCAAGTTTGATTCTGCCTGAGTGACTACTGTTCAGTATTTTTCACAGGCAGGCCACACACCAGAACCTTAATATTAAAATGAGTAATTTTGGCTACGAGTAGGGAGCTGATCCTGCCCTGGAAGTCATGGATATCACAGTAAAATCAGTTCCTCTTTGTGTTTATGAGGCACATAGAACATATGTCATCTTCTGATTTTATACATCTCCATATGGCCTTCTGCAGCATCCTAATTTCTAATCTTTTCTCCAATATGCCTGGAAAACCTAGAGATGCTGATTACTACATATATGTCCATCTGATACACTGGACAAAGTTAGCTAGTCAAATCTCTGAAGATTTTTTATTGTTCCATGGGAAGGGCAAAATGCAAAGAAGTGTTTAATTTGTGGCTATGGTGAGCAAAAATATGTACATAATGATACGTGATTCCACTCTGCTGGTTATATGTGCAGTTCCTTTGGGTTCACATCTTCTGACACCTTTCCCATTTTATCATTTCTAAAATAACCAAGAAAGACACTTTTTATGAAGACCTGGCAATCACATCCGTGTGAACAAGAGGCAGTGCTTGGGAGCAGCTCCAGGCAGTAAGGCACTGCAGTGTTCAATAGGCTGTGGAGGTGCCTCAGAGTGCCATTCAGCCATTCCATTGTTTGGGCTTGGGAAACACAGTAAGCCACCCTCCGTTCATTTCGCTGCAATGAACATTAACGTGCAGCATGCCATGGAGGCCAGGCAATAGGAGGTGCCTGCATCAGTCACTGCAGGGCAAAACTGGAAAGCACAACAGATGGTGGGAGCACATAGGTCCAGCGATGCAGTGGGTGACTGCAAGACCTTCAGGTAATACACACCCCCATCCCCAAACCCTGGCCTTGTTAAGATCAGAAGGCGGGGACAACAATGAAAACTACTCAGCTTTGTTATTTTTTCCTATAGCTAGCCTCAGTGAAAGGAAAATTGATGCTTGTGAGCTACAGTTCCATCTATGTTGTCACAGCTACTGAACACTGGTTTTAGACTGTTTTTGCTGTCTCTCTTAATCTTCACAGGTTTTAGCTTCTCTTATGAATTCCTCAGAGCCAGGGCATCTGCTTCTTTCAGCAAAAGAGTATCTAGCCAACACGGATTTCACTGAACATCAAGAAGATCAGTAGTTTTATGGCTGATGGTTCCTTCCAGCTCAGGAGATAAGACTTTATTTTTGTTTTGGTGGATACACCAAAAGTTGCACACTTTTGAGAAGTAACTTCTGTCCCACATTTAACCTCAATCCAACCAGTAGTTACTAGGAAAATATCAAGAGGCCAAGGTTACTACTAGTCAAGACTACTCTTCAAGGCTACTGGCTTGCCACCTGTTTGTTTAATTGGTTATTTAATTTACATGGATAGCCTGTAAGTAATACATTTTTTCTGTTCCAGATGTTGCTTGGCTATTGGTTAAGTGTATCCCTGTGAACTGAGTATCCTGCAGTAATGTCCTTGTAGCTATTAATCCAAACATTGGCAGTAATTTAGGAGAAAAACACAGAGGATATTCTTCTGCATCTCTCTCTGGTTCTTCTTCTGCCAGGAAGAAGCTGGACCTGGCACCACAGCTCACCAGCTGACATCAGGATCTTTGGGGGACATGGCCCAATCACCTTTGTTACACCGACAACACAAAGGCACAGGCCTTATTTAAGCTTCTGTCAAATAGCACCTCTATTATTCAAGACCAATCTCAAGAGAATAAAGTCTGCAGGTTGGGATCAGCACTGAGGGAGATTTCAGATACAGAAATTTTAACTTAACAATTCCACAAATGTTTGTTGCAAGAACAAGGTTGTATAAAATAACATTTTCATTCCCATTCAGATTTGTTATTTTGTTATTTTTATTTTCACAATTGGAAAAGCAGATGGGGAAATGTGTGGAGCTCTTCATTATTGTTCAATAGCCAAGTGTCCTTTGTAGAACAGCTGCCTTGCCAAAAGAAAATTTTAAATGTGTAAATGAAATGCTTTAGTTTTGTAATGTTAAATATCTGAAACAACGGTGATCTTCCTTAATACCATGATTGATGTGCCTTCCTTCTGTGAGAGTTTTAGGTACAACAGGAATGTATGATCAAAATCAGTATACCATCATACTGGAAAACTTTGGAGAAATTATACCTGTCTCAGTATATTGAATACACAAGAGACTATTACTTTACCTTTAGGTCCTTTGTAACAAAGCTCAGAAGTATTATCATGTCTTACAAGTGAACCTAATCCACATTAATTTCGTTGGGTTTTAAATATCAATTGCCTAGATATCTGCTGAGGATTTCTGCATTTCATAAGGCTCACTATTTTTTTTCAGACATGCCTGTGTCTAGTGTGGGTTACTGTAACAGGTAACTCTTTCCCATATTTAGTCTTGTTTGGGGATGGCTGCATGCAGTAGGAATAACAGCTCTAATGGTGTGCTGTGAACACTTTTGATAAATATGTTACTACACATTTAGAGTAGAATTGAAGATTATTATAAATAGTTTGAGGATAATTCTAGAATAAATTACATATGTCCAGCAATGAAAGGCGTTGTACTAGTTGCACTTAATGACTGAAACTAAAATACAGTTAATTTAGCTTTTTTACATGGGAGGCATGGATCTTGCTCTGTTACAAACAGAACAGGAATCCCAAGAGAAGGTGAAGGTCTATCAGGCCAAAGAAGAAAGGTAGTAAAGGTAAAAGGAGATACTCTTTCACTTAAAATGGTGAAGTTCCTAGTGACTGGAAAAGGGGAAACATAACCCCAATTTTAAAAAGGAAAAAAAGAAGCACACAGGGAACCAAAGGCCAGCCAGTCTTACCTCTATGCCTGGCAAGATCATGGAGCAGATCCTCCTGAAAACTATGCTAAGGCACATGGAAGACAGGGACGTGATTGCTAACAGCCAACGTGGCTTCACTAAGGGCAGATTGTGCCTGACAAATTTGGTGGCTGGGGTTACAGCACTAATGGATAAGGGAAGAGCAACTGACGTAATCTACCTGGACTTGTGCAAAGCATTTGATACTGTCCCACAAAACATCCTTGTCTCTAAAACGGAGAGACATGGGTTTGATGGGTGGACCACTTGGTGGATAAGGAATTGACTCTATGGTTGCACTCAGAGAGTTGTGGTCAACGGCTTGACGTCCAGGTGGATGCCAGTGACAAGTGGGGTTCCTCAGGGGTTGATACTGGGACCAGTATTTTTTAACATCTTTGTCAGGGACATGGACAGTGGGATTGAGTGCACCCTCTTCAAGTTTGCAGACAACACCAAGCTGATTGGTGTGGTTGATACTCTAGAGGGAAGGGATGCCACCCAGAGGCACCTTGACAGGCCAGAGAGGTGGGCCTGTGAGAACCTCCTCAAGTTCAATAAGGCCAAGTGCAAGGTCCTGCACCTGGGTTGGGGCAACCCCTGGTATCAATACAACCTGGGGGATGAAAGGATTGAGAGTAGCCCAGTGGAGAAGGACTTGGGGGTACTGGTGGATGAAAAGCTGGACATGAGCTGGCAATGTGCGCTCACAGACCAGAAACCCAATCGCATCCTGGACTGCATCAAAAGCAGCATGGCCAGCAGGTGGAGTGAGGTGATTCTGCCCCTCTGCCCCGCCCTGGTGAGACCTCACCTGGAGCACTGTGTCCAGCTCTGGGGACTCCTGCATAAGAAAGAATTGGATCTGCTTGAATAGGTCCAGAGGAGGGCCATGAAGATGATCAGGGGGCTGGAGCACCTCCCCTGTGAGGACAGCCTGGGAGAGTCAGGATTGTTCAGCCTAGAGAAGACAAGGTTCCAGAGAGACCTTACTGCAGCCTTCCAGTACTTAAAGGGGGCCTACAGGAAAGATGGGGAGGGACTCTTTTATCAGGGAGTGTGGTGGTAAGACGAGGGGTAATGGTTTTCAACTGAAAGAGGGTAGATTTAGATTAGGTATTAGGAAAAAAAATCTTTACTGTGAGGGTGGTGAGACACTGGGACAGGTTGACCAGAGAAGTTGTGGAAGCCCCCCCCCGGAAGTGTTCAAGGCCAGGTTGGATGAGGCTTTGAGCAACTTCATCTAGTGGAAGGTGTCCCTACCCATAGCAGGGTGGTTGGAACTAGGATAATCTTTAATGTCCCTTCCAACCCAAACCATTCTGTGATTCTGTAAGTGTGGAAGGAGAACCAATGAGGTTTTGGGTCAGTCCTAACTAAACATTTGTCTAATTTTCTTTAAAAAAAGGACTCAGTCATACAACTGAAAAGATTTGCAGGCTTCATTCTGCAGCTGTGGTTTTATTTTATTATATTTTTTGCCTTGAACAGGACAGTCATTCCACTGGGTTTAGTTCAACTATTCTTGTTCTTTAAAATATGCATGTCTGAGTTTTTGTAGGATTAATGACAGTTTTGTCATGAAGCTCTTCTGTCATGTGAGCTCACCAGGTGTGATGCCAGCTAGCTCATGGGTCTCTGTGTAAGACTGCAGAGGTCAGGCTCCCTGGTGACAGCTAGTGCTTAATTCCACTACTTTGCCACTCTCCATTTTAATACCAAATCATGGCCTTTACTCTCAAGTACTGAACTAACATTCATTTTAATACTGCAAAGGAAATGAAATCATGTCTCTGCTAATTATTTCATTATTAATTTCACATCTGTGGCCAAAAATTTTCCTAGCACAATAAATTCAAGATTAACTGCAACACAGAAGTAATTGGAAAAGATCAGACTCGGGCTGCAGGGGCTAGACCAGAGTGCCAGGCCTTGAGGCCTCCTGTTTCACAGCCCCCATGGGAAACAGCGGGAGCTGCTCGGAGGAGGGGTTTCAGCTGCCCCTTGGAAGCTTCTCAGCTCCTTCTGCACACCCAGGGCCAGCACTGACGGACCATGAAGGCTGTAAATTATAGCTTCATCTGCCCCCTCCTCCTTGTTCTCCCAGGCCTCTGCCAGAGTCCCTCGCTATAAAAAATGGAAAGACGCATGAGAAACCTCATAATTTGCTTAACTCTGACACACCAAGTTTTGCTGGTTGTACGAAGATCTCTTCTACCCCTCTCCACCCTTCTTCACTCCTTCAGTCATTTCATATCACTGTCTCCTCTACTGGCACAGAAGAAAAATAAACACACTTAATTTAATATTTACGGGAAACAAATATATAATTAAATTTGTGTATCAGAAGGGTAATAAAATGACAGTATTCCCACTGTTACCTGATTTTGCTTTGTCTGCCTCTCCTCTCATCTTTTGGTCATGATTTGGCTTTTTTAGAACTTTGTGCCAAAGGGATGCTTTTAAGTACTATGAAAGAACTGTTGTTGAGTATTACTGCAGTAATGTTAATAATCATAGTAGTAGGTTTTGTTCCAGTGACTCCAAATATTCTTATTCATTTCTTGGGAGTTAACAGCACTTAAACTAGCTAGGAATGAACAGAGGGCTCCAAAGCAGCCTGTTGTGCCTCAAGTCAGGCTCAGCTGATGAGCCATTCCCTTCACATGTTGCAGCTGGTAATGGATGACATAAATCAAGTGCTAAGGTAACCATTTAAACCTTAGTGAGCCCTAGCAGGGCTTCCTCCAACATAAATTTATGTAGTCTTTTAGTATGTAGAACTCTTTGTAATGTCTTTCTCTTCTGAACTATTTTAACTATTTCAGTGCTGTCCTTAGGCCTACATAAATGCTCTCATTTGTCTCATCCCTCAGTCAATTTACATAATCCTCTCTGAAGAGAAAAGGTTAATGCTTCGTAGTTCCACTTTGGCTTGAATTTAAAGTTCGATGAGGATGATGATGATGCAGCACAAGGTTTACACTTGGACAGGCCTCAGCCTTTTCCAGGGCATCCTAGCTCTTTACCTACATTTGCTCATTTATTTATTTTAACACTCATGGCAAACCTTGGTGTGTGCATTTTGGAATGTAACAGGTAATGCATAGCAGTCTCCTTTTTTTCCCTCAAATGTCCACACATTTCCATTACTCTCTGCAGGGCTGAAGTATCTGGATGGACACTTTTTCTACACATTTCTTTAGAACTGGTGCTTGTTTTCCGATTAAGTCATGTAAGCTAGTACAGTTCAGCTGAAAATTCAGACTACAAAAAAGCAGGCAGGTTACATATATGAATTGAACTGAAAACTATCCCAAGTCCAGTTGCTGCACTACATCAGGAGCCTCTGAGCTTTGACGTCCTGATATTGCTCCGCTAGCTTAAAAGGAAGCATTGCTTCCCCTGAGACAGAGAATTTTCATATGGATATTTATGTGTGCTAAATTAGTGCAGAGCCGAATTTGCAGTAAACAAGCATTCTTAGAAGTTAATCCTAAGATATTCGTGATTTTTTTTTTTTTTTTTTTAATGAAATGAGGACCATAATTACCAGCACTGGCTGTCATTCTGTGCATGAGGGAGGACAGTGGATATGAACAGGGCACTGTGAATTGCTGCTAAGAGATAGGAAGTGTTAGGTGAAAGAGATGTGGAAAATGTACACTGGGAGCCTAAAGTGAGAAGAGGAGATGAGTGAATGAGATATAGGAGCACAAAAAAGAAAAGATTGCAAAGTTCTTAGAGGCAAGACCAAGTAAAATGTTGCAAGAGACTAATAGTGTTTAGGAGGATGTAAAGCCAGCTTCTTTGTCTTGAAAAGGCTGGGGATTAAAAGAGTTGTCCTTCAGCAACAATAGGAAGTATCTCACATGTATTTCAGGCTGGATTTTGACCTTTAACAGTTACTTCATTTTAGGGAGCCTGTGGCTCAGCAAGAATATTTGCAAAGGTAAACTGAAGCTGCACAAGCGTAGTGTCCTTAAAAATCTTAAGGATTTCCACCCCAGTCTTTTTCGGGGGTGTTGACTAGTTGTTTTCACTTGGCTGGGTTGGCAATACTATTTTTTGAAAGCAGCAGCCATGAATGCCATTACAGGGACTAGGAGCGTGCAAAAGGTCTGGAAAAAGCATTTTCTTATCATTTGTTTCTTTCATTTCACTTTTTCTCTGCAGTTTGTGACATGCTGTTACTTCTGTGAAAGTGGAAATATTACTACTAAACTAACGTTCTTGTATAGCAGACACCTAGTGGCTGGTTAACCTGTTAAGAAAAACATGATGATACACTGTCATCCTGCTAAATATTTCTTCCTACATTAGCTTTCCAAAGGTAAAAATACATAAAAATATTCTAGCAGCATGAGGACTACTGAAATTTAGTTTCCTACATAGTTTTGCTGGAAGTCTCTTAAAATACTCTGCCACTAGTTATTTTCACCTCAAAAGGCTGGCATATAATTTTTTGCCTCTAGCTCTGATAAATGCTGCTATTAGGGGCAAAGAGAGGGCTAGCAGGCTGACCTGCCAGGCAGCTGGTGCCCCATGGCTGCTGGCCTTGAGAAATGAGAAGGGTCAGAACTGAGTTTCCTCTGGTTTCTCCTGGCAGGGGACACAGTAGAATCTGTACATCCATTTTTGGAGGCTGAAAGAGCCATTAACAACCTACTTGTTTTGATTTGTCGGTGCTGATCCTGGATACTGTAGCAGTATTTTTTTGTCCCGCCATAAAATAGGTGTTGATTACACCATATATATGTTCCTGGCAGCTTTTTGCATGAAACTGACACCTTGGCAAAATTGCCACTATGATAACTCAAAATGCTTCCTTACACCCTCTCTGCATTTTTGGCACTAGCTGGTGTTCAGCACTACCAGTTCCTTAATGTCTGTACAGTACTGATACTTACTAGTTACACACATACAGGTATATATACAGGTATTTTAAAATATCAGAAAATTAGGTGCATCATTTCCTTCTTAACCTGCACAGACAACTTATGAGTTTTCAGGGGGGAAAAAAAGGCTTTCTGGTGTTTTTTAAACAGCAGGGCTAGGACTGGCAGAAATCACCTGTGTCCTTAAGGGCAGTTTTCTGTTATTGAATCTTCACATGCTACAGAAGCTTGGTGCAGATGGCTTGACAGTTTTATGCTTAGTTTGCTTTGGAGAGATCTAAGAACTCCAATTTTCTCCAATATTTGAAAATCCGCTGTCAGATCCCAGAATGACTTTGAGACAATATTAGAGTCACCTGGGGAGGCTTCCTGAAAGTGCTGAGCTGGCTTCCCTGTTCTCCCTTTACTATTCCAACAACTACTGATTAGAAAACGTCTTGTGTGCCAGGTTGCAGTCATTGTCTGTAGAGATCTACTCACACAAACACACCTTACAGAAAAAGAACATTCAGGCTACTTGCAGCATTATGCATTCAAAATTTCAGTGCAACTTTTTTATTCTCAGGCACTGCCAGGCAGACTTACTGGTGCAATGGAGGGGGCTAAGAGAATGGTGCCTTCCCTAATACAGCAGTCTGCCATGGTATCAGCATGCTACCCTCCACAAGGCAGCTGCTCAGCCCTGCAGTATCACACAGGTACTTCTCTCTTCTGCTTTTAATTAATCTGATAGCTCTTAAAAGCTACTCAGCCTCTGCCTTCCTACCACTGTAGTCACTCATACGTCAGTTGCCATTGTCAAAAAGTTTTCTAAGAAGGCATAAAGACATGCCTGTAAGGACAGAAAGCCAAGGAGCACCGGAGAAAGTCAGTGCCTGGCACGCTACCTTCTGCAATGGCTAAATGCACCCAGAGCTGTCCCCAAGCCATTTGCTTCCTCTTGAAGCATGAAAGCAAGAAAATACTGCAAAACCTCAGGTTATCCCTTTAATCCTTTTCTCTTTTGGGGCAACAATCACTGGGCTCTTCTCTCAGCAAAAGAATGGGAACTCCTACAGTGCTTACATGCACTTATGAAGGCTAGTGTTTCCTCTTCTCTCGTCTAGTTCTTCCCCCATCTCTTATACTGCTTATGAGATCTCCAGGGTTCATGCCACATCTGTGTCCTCTCTCTACACACAGAGTCCTTGTCTAATAAAAAAGGTGCCATATTATGTAGTCACTTTTCAGATAGGGTTGTACTTTAATTATTAGTATAATCTGGAATTTTATTTGGTGCACAGTGAAAAGATCATGCTTTGAAATTAACTATGGTGCTAAGTAAACTAATAACTTCATAGATTTCCTAAGAATGAAGCCTAGAGACTTAATCAAAAGGGCCAACACTAGAGAAATTACTTTTTACATTTTGATTAAATCTATTTGAACCCAGACAAGAAAAAATGCAATATATACTGAGGGAAGAATCCAATAGAATAACATTGATTTTGCACCATACATTAAAATAAAAAAAAATAGAAAATGTGGAAAAAATTATTTTCAGCTGAAATTGGCTGAAGAAGAATCATCCTGAGACCCCTAAGGAATTCACCACCACCCACCCACCCCCCAAAAAATGCGTAAGAAGGGAAAAAATGCAAAGTAAGTATAAAGGAAGCATTAGTGTGTGAGAACTTGTAAAAAGAAAACATTCTAGTACTGAAAACATGATATCCTATATTTATAAGAAAGTACATAATCAAATTAATGTATATTTTTACAGTAGTTACATTCTAGGTTCCTGTTATTAAGTATTTTCCTCAACTACTGAGAAAGTACATAAACATGTAAACTAAGTTTTTCTGAAAGCACCCTCCTGGCTCTTTGGGTTTGCAGACAGAGAAGTACATGTAATCCTATGTGAGTATTCTGAAAGTCAAAGAGAGCCTAGTTGTCTATGACTATACATGACAACAGAATTATCTCTAACACTTGTTCTTCTGACATTCCCTACAAAAAACAGGTTGAAAGAATATTAAATTATGCTTAGAATTCCAGAAATGCCAGAATCAAACTTCAATTTTAAACGTAGAACTGCCTCAGTAGCTCATCTCTTACGCCAAAATCTTTATATACAAAAGATCGGATTAGGGATAGAGGGACACCGTAATGTCTTTGCTGTTTACATCAACAGCTACATGCAGCATCAGCATCCTGCAACTAAGGGTAACACCCAGCAAAACAGTACCATGTACCAAAAGAGGCAAAGGGTAACAAGCTACAAAAGGTAAAAAAACTTGTTAAATGTAACAAATTTTGATATTTTATTTTCTTCTTTTACTGTCCTTGAAGTTATACCTGCTACAAAATTGTCTGCCAAGTTCCTCACCATTAAAAAACATAAGACCTGATGATGATGAGACAATTTATTTCCTCTTGTCTGCTTTAAGGCTTTGCTTTAGGACATATTCTCTCCCTCCTCCTAGAGGCCTCTTCATTCTGGTTTGCAGAAACTGATAGCTTCATGCTGCTTTTTCTTCCTTTCCAGGGTTTTGCTCTCAAATATCCAGTGAGTAATGGTGAGCAGGGAGAATCAGTCAAGTGCCTCACGGCTCTGCTGGTCTGTGTTGTCACTTTGCCAGGATGAAAGGCTTAAGTGAACAACACTGTGAACTGTGCGCAGGCGGAGAGCTGTGCGGGTTTCAGCCTTCAGGAGGGACAGTGAATCCCTCTTTTGGCAACTAAATCTTCCTGTGAGCTGCATGGGCAGACCCCAGTATGCAAGCCAGGACCCTAGCTTTTGGTAGATACTGCATACTTGCTTGTGCAAAATTTATGTTCCTGTGTGGACCTAACTGAAAATGTCTTTCCTTCAACTATGACTCCCTTTACATTGCCTGGACAAGTCATACCTACATTTTCAGCCAAATTGCTTCCCTTCTGTCCACAGTGAGACTATGAATGTATATACCTGTAAAAGTTGAGAGCTTTTGGACTGCATGCTAAAATTGTTTCTTGTCTCTCTGCAGCCACTGAACACAACTGTGAATGGGCATAGAGATCATAACAGTGCCTGATCCTTGTTATCATGAAGCTCAGAGAGGAACTTTGCCATGGAATACCTGCTTTTAAGTAGTGCCTTATAAACTTGTGTAATAATTCCACAGTTACAGGTGAAGTTAAATATTCTTAGCAAGGTGCAGAACGTGAGGATCCAAATTTCATAATCTGCTGTTGGCTCAGCATGTGATCCTAGAAGAACCTTTATGCTTCCTCGTGCTTCTGTTCTCCTGTCTTCAAAAACTGTGTTCTCCTTTGGATGATAACATTGTATTTGAATAGACACTGAAGTTGGCAGTGAGCAACTTGCACAATCTAGATCTTACTGTTCCCCCTACATCTTGCCAAAAATAAAAGATAAAACATGCTACAGCTACTTGAAATAACTTCTAATATGTGATACATCCACTTAATCACGGTCATTTTAAAATGCATTCATCTAAAACTTCACATGAAATTCTGTAGAAAGGATGTCTTAAATTCAGAAATTACACCCTTGTTTTTCTTAAAAGTGATAGAAAGTAAGACTGCATTCTTATCACATATATTCCATTTAATATCTTGTAAAATATGGTCCAAGTACTGAAGTGCAACAGGATTTCTGTGCTTCACCAAGATTAAGAAAATACGTCAGCCATCATGAGACTGCCAGTTACTTAATGCTCAAAAGCACCAATATACAGTAAATAAAAGGCCTGAAACAAGAACTGGTGATGAGAGAGAATTGTTGGGATAGCTCACACAATTGGAATGCTGCAGTGGGCAGATGCAGCATCTGTAGGAAGAACAGGCTGGGAAGGTGAGGAGAGAACATCATCTTTTATGTGAGAGAGCAGTGGGGATGCATGGGTCTCTGCTTTGGGATGGATGATGAGGTGTCTGGGAGCTGATGGGTAGGGATTAGTGGGCAGACCCTAACGTTAGGAAAAGTGTTTATGAAGTTGACTCTAACGAGGATTGTGGGGAGAAAAAGAAAGCTTTCTACAGGTACATTAGCAGGAAAAGTGAGACTCGGGAAAATGTGGGCCCACTGCTGAAGGGGTCAGGGATCTAGAAGTAAGGGACATGGGAAAGGCCAAGGTAGTCAACCCCTTCTTCATCTCAGTCCTCAGAGACAAAGCAAACTCAGGCCACTAAGACCAGCAGGAAAGATCAAGGCAAGGAATACTTATCCTTGGCGTAGGAGGATAAGGTTAGAGAACACTTAAACAGACTGGATATTCATAAATCCACAGGACCTGACAGGTTGCATCCATTTGTGGGTAAAAATTAAGGGGTAGTCCAGCATGGGTGACACTGTGGTGGGTGTTTACTATAGACCACCCAACCAGGATGAGGAAGTAGACGAGGCCTTCTACAGACAGCTAAAAGTAGCCTTGGAATCACAGGCCCTGGTTCTCATGGGAGACTTCAACTATCCTGATATCAACTGGAAGGACCACATGGCAAGGTGCGCATAGTCCAGGAGGTTCCTGCAGAACATCGATGATAACTTTTTGACCCAGGCGGTGGAGGAGCCAACAAGAAGTGGAGCGCTACTGGACCTTGTGCTGGCAAGTAAAGAAGAACTGGTTGAGGGTGTGAAGGTAGGGGGCAGGCTTGGCTGCAGTGACCACAAGATGGTGGAGTTCCGGATTCTGCGTGGTGGAAGCAGAACAACAAGTAGGACTGTGACACTGTACTTCAGGAGAGCTAACTTTGGCCTCTTCAGGGACCTACTTGGAAGAATTCCATGGGCTAAGGCTCTTGAAGGTAGGGGAGTCCAAGAGAGCTGGCTGCTATTTAAGCAGCTCTTCCTCCATGCTCAGGATCGGTGCATCCCTGTGAGTAGGAAATCAAGTAAACAAGGCAAGAGGCCTGCATGGATGAACAAGGAGCTTCTAGTGAAACTCAAAGAAAAGAGTAAGCTCTATGGAATGTGGAAAGAGGGTCAGGCCACTTGGGAGGCATATAGGAATGCTGCCAGAGCATGCAGGGAAGCAACTAGAAAAGCCAAGATTCACCTGGAACTAAGTCTGGCAAAGGATATCAAGGATAACAAGAACGGCTTCTTCAAGTATATCAGCAGCAAATGGAAGACTAGGGGAAATGTGGGACTGCTGCTGAACGAAATGGGTGCCCTGGTGACAGAAGACACAGAGAAGGCGGAGCTACTGAATGCCTTCTTTGCTTCAGTCTTCACTGCCAAGGCTGGCCCTCAGGCTCCCCAGTCCTGGCAGGTAAGCGAGCAAGCTTGAAGAAAGGACAACCTTACCTCAGACGAGGTGGATCAGGTTAGGGATCTTTTAAGTAAGCTGGCACACCCACAAATCCATGGGTCCCAATGGAATGCACCCGCAAGTGCTGAAGGAACTGGCAGACGACATTGCTGAGCCACTCTCCATCATCTACGAAAGGTCTTGGAGAACAAAAGAGGTGCCTGAAGACTGGAGGATAGAAAATGTCACTCCAGTCTTCAAAAAGGGCAAGAAAGAGGACCCAGAGAACAACAGGCTGGTTTCCGTCCCTGGAAAGGTGATGGAACAACTCATTCTGGGTGTCCTCTCCAAGCAAGTAGAAGAAAAGAAGATCATCAGGAGTACCCAGCACGGATTCACCAAGGGGAAATCATGCCTGACCAATCTGATAGCCTTCTACAATGGCATGACCAGCTGGGTAGATGAGGGGAGAGCAGTGGATGTTGTCTACCTTGACTTCAGCAAGGCTTTTGATACTGTCTCCCATAACATCCTCATAGGGAAGCTCAAGAAATGTGGGTTGGATGAGTGGACAGTGAGGTAGATTGGGAACTGGCTGAATGACAGGGCTCAGAGGGTCCTGCTTGGTGGGGCAGAGTCTACTTGGAGGCCGGTAGCTAGTGGAGTTCCCCAGGGCTCAGTACTTGGCCCAGTCTTCTTCAACTTGTTCATCAATGACCTGGACGAGGGGACAGAGTGCACCATCAGCAAGTTCGCTGATGACACAAAGCTGGGAGGAGTGGCTGATACGCCGGAAGGCTGCGCTGCCATTCAGCGGGACCTGGACAGGCTGGAGAGTTGGGCGGAGAGGAACCTGATGAAGTTCAACAAGGGCAAGTGTCAAGTGCTGCACCTGGGGAGGTCGAACCCCATGAGAAAACTCCAGCCCCTGCTTACCCTGGCCTACTGGTACCCACATGGCTGGTCCCGCACTGCCAGGGTCCCTTGCTGAGGAAGACAGTGCGATGCTTTCAGCAGGAAAGGATTTCACACCCACATTTGTCACAGTACTGGAGCCTGCTTCTCCTCCAGGGTGATAAGCCAAGGTTATGGAGCAGGCTACCTGCAGCACCCTCACTTGCCCTGACTATCAAGCTCTTGGAAATACTACTTCTGCTCTTCCTGCCTCCTCCTGCTTTAAACAAGCACCAGGTTTGTTGCAGTCCAGCAGTCCAAGTCCCCCCGTCAACCTCCTGAGACAGCCCCTTTGGGCAGTTGCAGCCCACCTTGCTTGACCACTGCTGCTGGGACAGACATGTCTGCCTCCATTTCAGAGCTCTGCAGCCACCACCAATGGGCACAGTCAACATCTTCACCTGCTCCCCACCCCCACAAACCCATACCTGTCTTGCTGGGGTGCAGCTCAGAGTCAGCAAGGACCACCAAGAGCTCCCACAAAGACTAATGTGCCCAAAGCCACCCCCATGTTAGGCAGGGTATTGTAACCCAAGTATTTGCAAGGCAGCCTGCAAGCCTGTGGTCTGGACACAAAGCAGCAGTGCTAGCTCTGAGTACCGTGTAAGATCAGCTTCCAGGAAAGGTATCATAGGACTGTAAAAATGAGTTGAGGAACCCCACAGAGCCTCAGTCAAGTAAACAGGACTCTACCTGCATGGAAGGGGCCATGCACTTCTGAGTCTTTTTACATCTTGTTATTTTAGATGCTACCAAAAAGAAAAAATAAATCCCAAAATAGCCACAGATTTTAAGCTTTAGTACGTAACAGGTTTTAAGTTTGACAGATCTGACTTTACAAATTAGGAAAGAAATGAAAATACGCATAAGAGGCTCAGATAAATGTTTTCTCTAGGGTCACTGCAATGGGGGAAAGATCTGTACATATTTATACCAAAAGCAGGCCACAATGCCCTTGACTGCATACCACAACTCCAACTGCAAATTTGTTTTTTCATAACATTGTATGTGTTTGGCTGACTCAATATACTAAGTGTTATATCACAAACAAAGGCTGTTGTTTACAAATGCCAAGCCTACCAAAAGACCCTAGAGTGGTCTACTCTAGACCAGCCTAGTGACCAAGTATCCCCATTTGACTTCAACAAAGAAGCCAAATCTATGTAAACAAGTGGATGATTTGGTTTATAATTTTATGCTGAATTTAAATTAAGATCTACTAGGCATATGTTCTTGAGGGTGGATAGTTGTATTAGAGAAGCTTTCTATTAGATTTTTAAAATTCATCAGCAAAATTACCCACTCATGGAGTAGGTAGTAGAGTTCTCACAAAGAGTACTGTGTGTTGCATTCTCAGAAAACATTCATTTACTACTTCAGCTCTCTGAACTTTTTTTCTGGAAAGGGAAATGCTTACTTGGTCTTCACAGCAGTTACGAAGTCCAGCCGCAGCCTGGTAAAGGAAAGGACTTGCACTAACTCTGCAGGACACCAGAGTGCAGAAAGTGACAATTAATTACTTTATCCTTTGTCACTGTCTGCAGCGGATTGATTTAATCAGAACAGATCAAGGGTATAATTCCATCCAACCCAGAGACTTTTCTGCCATGGTCTTTGAGCATAAGGGAGGAATTTTAAAGCCTTATGTTCGGTCAGGCAGCTGAACACCTTCTCCAGTGTCTGTACAAAAGCCAGTGCTTAGACTCAGAAACCTCTGGCATTGCCACACCTACAAAGGTCATCAATTTGGCACCATTTCCTGACATTGGAAAGTTGGAGTAAAATTATTTTTGTAGAAATTGTTCAAATGACTAGCTAACTCTGGTTAAATGACTACACACCCTGAATTCAGTGATCAAAAGAATTTCGTGCAGGATTAGGGCTGGAGATTTTAGTAATTTTCCTAAAGAAAAGTAGATTCTCAGCTGGTATAGCTGGTATATTTTGCATGGCAAACAAACAAATCTGTATTTGTTTATTTAGAATACAATGTGGCTTATCATATGCCTACTCAGTGTTTTTTACATGTTACATCAGATACTGAAGAATGATTAATTTCTTTCATACTAGATTATTTTTACTCATTATATAAGTAAAGCTACTCCAGGAATACACCTCAATATCATTTTAAAATTCATTACTGATACTTCTGTGTATGATACTAGTTAATTACAAACTCAGTGTAACCAAACTGTAGGATACTTTAAATACTGGTTAACAAGTCAAGCTTCTAAATTAACTACGGATATGCCTACTACAGCATTTTAGTTCATATCAACAGTGCATTGTCAAGGCAAATCTCTTATCACCCCCACTTACCGTGCTTTGATTCTCTTCATGATGCAATCTTGGTGCATGCAAACTTCACGTGCCTTTTCATGGTACCTTTCCAATGCAACCAAACTGGAAGATGCATTCCACGATTATACATAATATGTTTCAGCCGATAATGTGGACAAAAGAGCCTCAATTCAGTGAATGGGCTGCACCCCATTAAGTCTTCCAGTGTATAGCAAGGACAGAGGCAGCAGCAGAAAGCTTTTAGTATGTCCAGCTTATGTCACATCCTGGAGTGTTTTTCATGCACATAAAAGGCCAGGTGTCACCAGTTTTACATTTCCTCTTTACAGTCACCCTTTATGGTCAGTTGTTGCCATCTTGTTCCTTCCTCACCCCTGCAAATGATGGTATTGTCCACGTCTTCTATGTCTCAGAATTGTCAACAGGGTGCCACATGGGAAAATACAGGGAAACTACAGGGAATCCAGAAAAGTGCACTGTGTGGTCAGAGGGCTCACAGTACCAGGAAGATACCAAACTGATGGTCTGCCAGCAATTGCCTCATCAGCCACTGATAAGAGGACCAACAGCTAGGGTAAAATATAACTTAAGAATATGAAGTAATTTATATGTAGAATAGATAAAAATTTATCTTCATCAGAACCCAGGACTTCCAGAGCAGCATGGCAGTACTGTCCACATAACAGAGGGCCCAAGCAGCCACAAGGTGGGCGCACTAAGCTTCCTGTCCAGCAAAGCAGTGTGGCCCACCCCCAAGGTCAAACATGCAGGATGCACTCATAGCTGAGTCAGTAGAGAAAAAGTATTCTCAGTTCCACAACTATTTGGTACAGATTGATAGAGGAATCCTGGTGCTCCTGAATCAATGGCAAGGACATGTGGCCAGCAGGTGGAGGGAGGTGATTGTGCCCCTCAGCTCTGCTCTGGTGAGACCCCACCTGGAGCACTGCATCCAGCTCTGGAGTCCTCAGCCCATGAAAGACATCAACCTGTTGGTTTGGGTCCAGAGGAGGGCCACAAAAATGATCTGAGGGCTGGAGCACCTCTCCTGTGAAGAAAGGCTGAGACAGTTGGGGTTGTTCAGCCTGGAGAAGAGAAGGCTGCGGCCTGATTGCGGCCTTTCAATACTTAAAAGGGGCTTATAAGAAAGATGGGGACAGACTTCTTAGCAGAGCTAAGAAGTCTATCCCCTTACAAGGGGTAATGGTTTGAAATTAAATGAGGGTAGATTTAGACTGGATATAAGGAAGACATTTTTTACGATGAGGGTGCTGAAACACTGGAATGGGTTGCCCAGAGAGGTGGTAGATGCCCCATCCCTGGAAGTATTCAAGGTCAGGTTGGACTGGGCTCTGAGCAACCTGATTGATTTGAAGATGTCACTGCTCATTGCAGGGGGTGGTAGACTAGATGACTTCTAAAGGTCCCTTCCAACCCAAACTATTCTATGATTCTGTGATTCTATGACACTCTAGGATGCTAACTGTAGAAGAAAAGCCAGCATAAAAAAGCATATACTGTTTGTGCAAACACCAAGGGACCAACCTTATGGCCCAAGCCAACTTCACCTAACCCTATAAAAAAGTAACATATTAGTAGGCTTTCAGAGAATGTGTATCACACATAGTTGGACTACAGGTATGCAGATCAGCAGGCAACAGGTGACGTCCACATCAGGAGGGAGATAAGTAGAAAATACTCCAGAGACCAGTGAATGACTTCTTATGGTTATATGATATCACAAGATAAATGTAATCATTGTTACACGTACTAGTATTTAACAATTAGGTAAGTAATAAACAACTAATTTACTTATGCAGAATTGTGTGGTGGCCTGTGTATTTACTACAGTACCCAGAAGAACCATTTTAAGCAGCCAGGCAGGGTAGCCTCTAGATCCGAACCACATTGCCTATCCCTTAACATCAGCATCTATACACATCTCCTTCACTTTCTCCCACTCAATGTGAGCCCTCACAAGGATGGAAAAGACAGAAACCAATGGGACTAGACTTCAGAGAAAGCAAAAGGGATTGTTTCTTCATATAACAATTGCCAGACAGTTGGGTCTTCTTGACAAAAGGTGTTGCAAATGAAAACCTTATATATGAACTTAAGGGAAGACTGGATAAATTCTTGGAAAAGATTCTCTGAAGGTTATAAAAAAAGACAAATCATGCAGGGTTCAGAAAATCCCTGAGCTGAAAATAGTCATAGGGTGGCAAGGTTAACAGGTGAAACGTATGCATATGCTTGTTCTTGAAGTTCTCTAGGCATTAACTTAAACTAACTGGGCCAATAAGAATACTGGATTAGATGTACCCAGGGTCTGAATCAGTTTGATTGCTCTTACGCACTTTATTTTAGTATTTTGCATTGTCTTTATATGGTTTCATATCCTGCACAACATGGTTGATAGGAATGCCTTTTTGGAATGTTTCAGACAAGCTACAAATGACAGTCTGTATCTGAAAACCATTCTGGAAATGCAAACAACCTATGACATCGACTTAACAAAATATGGGCTATGTTGTATGAGATTACTAGACAGGCTAATTATGATGTTACAAGAAATATCCAAACACTGTAAGATTCTGTATTTTGTAAAAGTCCTGAGGGATGGCAATGTAATTCTTTTAAAGATCAAAACCTGAAAACACACAAACCTAGTATCTGGAAAAAAGTAGTTCATAGGAACTACTTTCTTCCTTTATCATTCTCAACATAAGAAACTGCAGTATAAATTCATGCATATAAAACCAGTATTTTTTCAGAGGTGTTAATGTTTTGATTCTGCCAAGAAGAAGAGATACTTTTTAAACTATATGAGCAACTTCTGTCCAACCCTGGTTTAGTTAACTGGTGAAAAAGTTTGGTAATATTCTGATTATTTCTTATTCACATAAGAAGGCATAAAATTACTTTGAGATATCCAGCATATTCTGCATCTAAATATAAAATACAAGGCTTTTAACAATGCAACCACTTTTAATCAATAGTGCTTTCATATTTCAATTTGGCAGGTTGTTTAATACTGTCATTAGCTACAGAAGTTCTATGAAGTGATTGAATGTTTTTATTGATTATCTTGCAATGCATAACTGTTGACAAGTTCAAAAAAAAGACATCGTATCTTAAAAAATTAAGATGTGTTCTGTGATAAAGATCAAACTGATAAAATTTTGAAATAAAAATTTGCAGAAATGTATTTGAAATTATTTGAAACAGAATTTCAGTTTCCATCAGGCCCTGACTGATCTAAGAGGGTACCTCTGTGTTCTGGTTTTGGCTGGGACAGAGTTAATTTTCTTCACTGTAGGTGGTACGGGGCTGTGTTTTGGATTTGTGCTGCTAACAGCATTGATAACACCGGGATGTTTTAGTTACTGCTGACCAGGCCTTACACAGAGTCAAGACCTCTTCTGCTTCTCACCCTGCCCCACCAGTGAGGAGGCTGGGGGGCACAAGAAGCTGGGAGGGGGCACAGACAGGACAACTGACCTCAACTGGCCAAAGGGATATCCCACACCATATGATGTCATGCTCAGTATATAAAGCTGGGGGAAGAAGAAGGAAAGGAGCGGACGTTCGGAGTGATGGCGTTTGTCTTCCCAAGTCACCTTTCTGCCAAGGCCTGAATTAGGTTTGATTTGTTCTTTCCACACAGACAGACACATAAAGTTCCATGATTTGAGAATGCAAATCAACAGCCCAGTGCTCTTATCCTTTGACTTTACGGCATTTAGTCACGCTGTTCCATCTTGCCAAACAAATCGACATACAAGTGACAACTGACACAATGGAAAAGAGTACAGTATCAAGAAGGAAAAAACTTAGGAGCAACACTTCCTTTAGCAACATGGATGAGATGAATGTTGCTAAAGCTTCACCATGGAATTGAGTCACATCTCTCTGGCAACAATTTTCTGGTAAAACTACTCAGTGTCCAACTGAAGTTCAATGAAAACAGAAATCCTTAAACCTTTCGATGTACTACCGGCTAAATAAAACTACCTATATTTGCTGGATAAATAGCATGAAAGATGCTTATCAAAATATCTTTTACCTTCAAGTTAATTGACTGCTTAAATGCATTGCTAGCATTGTTATTCAACCAGATCGCTTATGGTTGTATCTCATCGTAGTGCTGCTGATTGACAAGGCTACTGTTGCAAATGAGTGAGTGTGAGCTCTTGAAGCACCCAGACGTCCACTGAAGTTGGAGATCCCAGCAGAGGAGTTACTAGTTTAGCATCTCAGGAAGGTTAGGTTCCACAGTAGGAAGTAGTAAGACATAGCTTCAGCTGTTGATTCATTAATTCAAGATTGTTCTGTTACAGACTTAAAGCTCCGTCAGTTAAGGTTTTTGTTTTATATACTTACAGGTTTTTCAGTATGTTTTGTAAATAGTTGTTAGAGCTATGATGGCTACAAGGGGTCCTGAAAATCACAGTATATCTATTACTGTTTTGAAAACGCTTCTATGGTACCTAAGAGCAATTTCTACCTGTTCCTGTAGGGACAGTTGCAGTGGAGTGGTTGTAGGCTATGTGAGGCAAATGTCAGGTGCTTATAGCAACAGGTATGAGAGAGGTGTCAAGACTGTTAAACCATGTGTTGGTACAGACCATGTGAGGATGCAGACCAGTACGTAGAAAAGTCATGACGGAATTAGGTGGTTTACACAGATTACAAGCACACATTACTGGCTAAAAACCAGCACCAGCAGCGTGAAGCACCGTGAAGATGCTTTGCAGGTTAGTACAGAGCTGCAGACGGGGATGCACTGGGACTGCAGGGCTACGCTGTAGCAGCCATTAGATGGGTGGGCATTGTACACAGCCGGAAAACCGCCTCCGCGTCACCTGTCCCCCAAGCACACACCTAGAACAAACAGGGACACAGACTGTCAGGGGGACGGCAGCCAGTTCTTACAGCTGTTTGTCAGCACCGCACCCACGGCCTCCACAGCCCCACCGCCTGTGCAGGTGCCGAGGCCCGCTGGCGCGCCAAGGCCAAGCGGACCCAGGGCGGCCACCGGGCGCCCCGGGGCCTCGGCCCTGCGCCTTCCCGCCGGAGGAGCCACAGGGCAGCGGTCCCGGCCGCCGCCGCCCCTCCCGCCTTAAAATGGCGGCAACCGCGTAGCTCCCCCACCGCCAGCGGCTCCTCACTGCCATTTTCCGAGGAAAGGAGGCGTGGGGCGCCTGTGACAGGCGGCGGTGGGAGGCGGGGAGCGGCCGCCGCCGGGCCTCACTTCCTGCCCGTCCCGCCTGGCAGCGGCTCCCTCGCCCGCCGGCGGGCGCTCTGAGACCCCCGCGGCGGGCAGCACGCAGCAGCCAGTCCCCCTCCTCCCCGCCCGCCGGAAGTGGCGTCAGGTGGCCGCGGGCCCGGCCCAGGCAGCACCCGCACGGCCACGCCCCGGGCCCCGCGCCGCCGCCACCCGCCGCCGCCGTCGTCAGCCCCGCTGCCGCCCCGCTGCCCCTGCTTGCGGCCGCCCGCGCCGGCAGCCCCAGCGCGGCGTAAGTGCCGAGGCGGCGCCCGGCCTGTCTGAGGGAGCCGCCCCTGCCCACCGCGGCCCCGTCCGTTAGGGCAGGCCCCGCCTCTTCCGGGCCTCTCCGGCTGGGCCGCCGCCTCCTCCTCTCTCGCTCGCTCTGCCTTTTGTGAGTTATAGCAACCGTTGCCTTGTGAATCAAGCGCCATAGTCACCGTAGTCCTGGCGACTGTTACCCATCAACAACAACCGCTCCTCTCCTGCTCCTCCTCCTCCTCCTGCTGCTGCTCCTCACCCCCTTCCTCATCGTCACCCACAACAACAACAACAACAACAGCCACCTCCAGCAGCAACGACAGCGGGAACAACACCGCAGCCCGCCTCAGCCCAGGTGAATATGCTGCCGGGCGCACGCCGGCCCTCCCCCCGCTCTCCCTCCCCCAGCCGCTGCCTCCCCCCTCCTCGCAGCATCCGGGCCGGGGCTGCTCCCTCGGGCTGCGCGCTTGGTTGCGGTGCAGCGAGGGGGACGTGGGTCGCATTCCCGGGTCCCCCGCTCTCCCCCCCCCGCCGCCTCCCGCTCCCCGTCCCTCGTCCTTCTCCCCCCCTTCCCCGGCCCCGCTGCCCCTCGGTGTACTCTGTGGTTGGGTGGGGAGCGCCTTCTTCAGAGGGGCGGTTGGGATGGGGGTGTCCGTTGGGCGGGGAGGGGAGCTGGCCGCGGTGCGAAGTGAGGAGGAAGAGAGGCTTGGCGATGATGGGGCCGGAGGCACGCTTCTGGGACCTCCAGGACAATTGCTTGGATGCGGTGGGTATGCGTTTTACTTGGTCTCTCGTTCGCACGGATGGGTGAATCTGGAATTCGGGGAACAAGGCTCCGGCAACAGCCTAAGGTTACTTACTTTAAACCCGAAAAAAAACCGTGGGGGTGGCAGGAAAGATGCAGCCAGAGATGGATCCTGTAGCACACCGAGAGCAGGGGGTGTTTTTCCCCGTTCACTTACAGGGGCCTTGTTCTGGTTTGATGTGACTGCTAAACGTTGCAGATTTTTGTGAACTTGCTATACGTTTTAATGATACCCTCGTGCTATCGATCATATCAATCATCTTTCTGTGCTTTATGTAGCCTTGTTTTTTTTTTTTATTCATGATTAATGTTGCTGCTTATTTTAGTGCAAGCTGTATTTTCTTTGTATTGTGCAGTGGTTTTCTGTTTATTCAATACCTCTACTCATACACACACAGAGTAGCAGGGTTTTTTTCTTCTTGCACTACTTCTGCAGGGGATTATTTTTTAAATTATGCTTTCATACTGCCAGTGTAATATGGAACAGTGCATGTGTAGATCTAGTTTATGCACAGTGAGTTATATTCATGTGGAGAGAATCCATTTCAGCTTTCTTAAACTCCACAATGAAGGAAATTCAAGGTATTGACTGCGAGTTTGTGTGCTGAGCAGCAAAGAAAGGAGAAAACAAGAAGCAGTAAAAAAAAGTCTGTGATTTTGTTATTACTACTGCATTTCAAGAGTATGTTTGGGAAAGAGGGAAGAGGCAGCTTTTTACCTGTCAAGGAGCTGTAGTAGAAAATGTGCTATCAATGAGCATGTTTTGCATTTTTTTATCCAAAATGCTTGTTTTCGTCATCCTTTTTGTGTTTGCTCATTAAGATATAAAGATTTGTGTTGTCAGTGGCGTCAAATCATACTTTATATACTTTTAAAATTCTTTCCGATAACTGAATTTTTGGCATCTGTTATGGCAATGAAATTCTCTTTAAACACCTCCATATCCAGTTGTACTCTCTCCCCTTTGACTTGTCAAATCATGTGTCGTTGTGGCAAGCTTTTTTCGTTTTGAAGTGATGACTTATTTCCTTACTGCTTTATTTACTAAAATAGTTAGGAAAAAATATGTTCTTGGTTTTAGTCTAAAACCTATATTTTAATTGTATATACACTTTTTCTATTTTTATATCTATAGAACCCTGTGTAAAATGCAGGGTTTGTCATTACAATTTCAACAACAATATATTCATTTATCTCACATTGGAACTACCAATGAATGCGATGGGGCAATTTTTCCAAGCGGCTATCAACTACAAGACATGCTAAGTAGCTAGTGCATTGTTGATATTAATATCTCTTGAGCTAAGGCACATTGGATCTTTCTGGTTTTTTTTAGTGGGCCAACAAGAGCTTAGAAAATACCAAATGACCAAAGGTTTCTACATTGTTGTCTTTTTATGATGTTGCTCAAGATGAAACTACTGAGTGCTAATTTTCTAGGTCCTGCTGTCAAATAAGTTCTAAAAACATTGAGAATTTTCAGTGTGAGTTACAGTAATGTACCAGTTATATGGTGCATTTAAACCTTAATGTATTTGTTATTAGTTTTATTGGGTAGTTTATAAAATTCATTGGTTGTGAAATCATTCCTGGCATCTACTATTGTTGGAAAGAGAAGATGTCAGTTCTGCACCATGCCTTTCTTGAGCCAGCCCTCTTACAACGGGGCAGAGTACTACTTGGGATGGAATCCTTCCTAGGTGTTGAAATCTGTCTTTGCAGAACCTGTATCTAGACCCCTGGTAGAAAAAGAAAGTGTGTGCGTAGACTATGAGACAAACTTTGTGTTTTAACTCTGTGAGGAGATGTGCAGATATTTCTTAAAAATCAGATTAAAAATACATGATTTTGTCTAAAACCAAAGACCTTTTAAGTATTATTTAGCCACATTTTCTTTAGGCAGTGATTGCAATTTGGAAAATAATAATGCAACCATAATAACCTCTTTTAATATTATGGGCTTTACTGAGAAATATTGACCCTTTATTCTCTCTGAAATACTGTAATGATCACTGATGAGATCTGCATTATGCATTCTCATTCCTACCTATCAATATAGTTGGTGTTTGTAATGCTAACCAGTGTTTGAAAATGAGGAGGCTTGTGATTTATTTATTTATTTATTTTTTATTCATTGGTTTTCATGACTTAGCCTGTGTAACTATCTAATTGTGTTTCAGCATATCCTAAAAAGCCTATCTGGATCATATACTCTGTTACTTTGTTAGTGAGCTAACCTACATTGTGCTACTGTGGAGAAACCCTTTAGGTAATGTAGCATAGGTAAATGAAATGGGAATCAAAGGTACAATGCTGTTAAAGAGTTTAAAGTCAGGGTGCTTTATTTGATAATTACGTTTGGCTTTGTTAGCACTAATCCCATTTCTTCTTCCTGCCTGATCCAGTAGTTTATTACTCACAAAACTGTCTACAGAAATAATTGTTGCCATTTCTTTTAATTTACTAAACTTTACATTGAGAGGGAATGCTGTTACTGTTTTCCTCTCCTCTTGAAACATAAGCAAGTATCTAAAATGCAGTGACCTTTTATCACTGCAGTTCCTTTTGGTGTTCTAGCTAGTGTTTCTGTTTTTCATGCTTTACTTTGTCCTCTTATGAAAGGCTTCCTTCCCTCTTAAAATATTCTATATTAGTTGTATTTTTACATGCATTCTCCAAAAGCTTACCAGCTGAAAGTATTCTCATGTGGAATACTTAAAAAAAATGAATAGGCTTTAAGACTCACATATCTTATATTTTTAAAAGTCCTTTTAGAAAATTATTTTCAGTTGAAACGACATGTTGTGTATGCATCACAAACACAGACAGAGTAAAAAATAAGCTGTCAATGGTACTGTAGTGTCCTTGTAGTTGGAGTTCCATTTCAAAATCAAACTCTTTGTGAAATTCATGTATTAGAATACCAAAAGCAGTATGTTTTTAAATTATGAATGAAACTACTTATTTTTTTTACTAAGAATGAGGGCTGAAAAATTAATGAGGCTTTTAAAATGAATAGGCTAATGTTTAAGATTATGTTTTTCTGTTAGCCACAAGTTTATTATTTATGTATTTCTGGTGAAGTTGGTTGTCAGTCGTAACAATACTACTCTTCTTTTTCACAGATGCTATGTATACCCGTATTTTGGAAATCTAAGGAGCAGTACATATACTGATTTGGCTAAATCTAGTTTGTTAGGGACAGATGGCTGATTTAAACAGGTGTCACTTTCATTTCTTATACATTGTATTGAGACTTCCAGAGGTTTACAAAAGAGCTGCCTAAAGCAGGTGGTGATCTCTGCTTTTGTGATTAGCAAAATGTGCTTTTGTAGGAAATTATTTTCCTAGTGACTAGGTGTGTTTTAATAGTTAACATGTCATATCAGAGTTTGAACTGTTCCATGTAGTACAATCATGTAGTTTAAATTATTTTCTCATTCCACTTTCAAAGGAGATGTGACTATTTTCATTCCTGCAAGACCAAGAAGAGTTACATTGCTTAATGTAACATATTGTTTCACTAAATTACTTACCTTTACTTTTTGTCTTAAAGAATATTTCACTTAATAGGTCAGTTTTATTAAAAATATTCTTATTAGAAACACAGGATTAGTTTCAAACTTGTGTCTTTTTTTTTCTGGCACCCTTCTATATTAGCATACCTGCGGGTTTTTTTAATTTTATTCTCTCAATAGTTATAATTTCCTCAGTTATAAAATATTTTAATAAGAAAGAATGAAATAAAAATTTGTTTTCTAACAGTTATTAGGCATTTTTTGTTTCCAAGAGTTCCTTTTTTCTTTTTTTTAACATTTTCTTTTTTATAGCAATGGCTGGTGTTTATTCATAGTTATTTTCTTTCTAGTAGGTGCACCAGAGGGTGCTATGCTATTTGAAATACAAAAAAGGAAAGAAAATTCTAAAAATTCTTTCATTGAAATACACTGGTAAAGTATATGGAATTTGAATTAATCTTACTGAATTTTTTCTACTTTTTATTGTGCATTGCAATATAACGAACTTGCTATTTTGGCAATATTGTGCTAAAAATCATGGAAGAAATTGGCTGTTCTATAGCTGAGTATGTCTATGTGTGTGTATATACACACTTAAAATACAGTCTCTGTTCGTTGAAATATAAAAAATATTTATATGTAAATTATGCCTGTATAGCATATATCTGAAACATTTTAGGCTTACTCAAGTAAATTACTGCTCATCTGAAAAACTAGATGAACTTGCCTGAGAGATGCATGCATTTTGGAGTGATATTTAATGTATATTATATTTGTCACTTATAAATCTATATGCACGTTTTTTGTAACTTGCTCATTTATAGCTGAATTCTTTTTAAAAAATGCATTGCTGTATATAGGTTTTTTTCTTTCTTGCTGAAACTTTTCCTGGATGAGACTGAGGTTGAAGCTTACTTCTGAATTGCAAAAGAGACAGGAACTTTAGTTGATTAGGATAGATATCTTTCCCCATCGATGACTAGTACTGGGACAGAATAAAAACCCACCCCCCGAAAAAACCCCACCCCCCCCAAAACAACGAAAAAAACCCAGTATAAAAAGTAGGATCCTCTACGTATTTATGAGTACCACTATGTTTCATTTGAAAAAATTTCTCTCTGGATATATGAACTCAACAGAGTAGAACACTATTGTTGTAACTTCTGTAGTTTAATAACATCTATTGTTTTTCATATATTGTGTGATTAATAAGGCAATGTTTTTTTAAAAAAGAATTCAGCTATAAATGAACAGTGTAATTTCCCTTTGGAAGCATGTGAAAAGGTGCAGGCCAGAGCTGGGATAGTACACCTTAAATTGCTTTGTTTTTCACTCTACCTTTAGTTGTTTTCCCTGTTCCGCCATGGTAAGTTGTTTGTCTTTGGTTCCCTACCTTCAGATTTAGTGGCTCAAAATCAATATGTGATGGATGGACTATATTGTAAGTTGTATTTAATAAGGGGATTTCCAGGTTTACAGTATAAATTCTAATGAGGCTTGGAAGTTTAAATTCTGTCAATTCAGACTTCCTTTGTAAATTCCTAACTTATTTCTGACCTGTCTTACTTGTCTAAATTCTTAGATGACATCCGTAACAATGCTATGCGAACACCAAATATTGTATATTAATCACTCAATTTGAGTGTACTTGCCACATTTATGAGTTTTATTCATTCGTTAATGACAGGAAAAAAAATACTTAGCACTGTTTTTAAAAGTAGTTTCATCCACCCATGGACCCAGTATATTGAATATTTCCAAGCTTCTTAGACCTTCTCTTGAGTAAACAGTTTCTTCAGTTCTTTCATTTTCTTCTTATTGAAGTCTTACTTCAAATAAGTTTATAAGGTCTTTAAGGCAAGAGCCATGTCTTTAGATTTTGTTCAGGCTTTGGATGCTGCCACTACAACTAATGACTCAGCCATGTTTACTGTTTATCTGCTAGAAAATGGCTTCTCTGTTCTGTTTTATTACCTCATAATAATTAATCTAGATGTGTTTTCTCTTACCTACCACTTCAGGGATATTTTCGAAACGCTTAAACTCAGTGTAGTTAAATCATGCAGTATTGCAAAGTAGAAAAAGAAACAACAAAATCTGTTAAAAGGTGCTGTATGTCACTTTGCAGGTACCATTGAGTCAGTTTATTCTACTTCAGTTAAGGTGTTCTGTTTTCTCGTCTGATTACTTCTGTGTTGTTAATGATACTTTCCTTACAAAGAATTGAAGATGTGTAATAGGATTCTGAGCCAGAACTACTTACAATACAGTTATTAGGGTTTTAGATAGCTATTTATTATGCTTCTGTGAAGCTAAAATTCAAAAATACATTTTGAGCTCCAGTGAGCTGGTTCATGTCTGCTTAATTTTTAGTGATGCATGGTATATTGTTTCTGAAGTACTTTTGGTCTGAGTCTGTGTTGTTGTCCCCTCCTCCCCCCCCCCCCAATTCACAAAGGTACCTAAATCCAGGGGGGGAGAAGGGAGAGAAGTCTTGCTTATATAGCTCTCTTAATCTGATGATGATACTGGATGTTTATAGGCTATCTGAAGGGTTTACTTGCTAGTGGGTTAGGTAACCAGGATTGTGAATTTGAGCTAATGTCTTTCTGTGTGGCCTGTTGCACGTTATGCACAAAGCATTTACAAAAGCTGCTATTGGTCTGTGTAGCCTCATCTAATCAAAATGAAATACTTTCACCTGAGCTCTTTTTCTTTATCTCTTGGTGGAGTTCTGCACTGTGAGTGCAGTTTGACAGTGCAAATCTTAGATGAACTACAAAAGTAACTAGTATTTACTAAGGGGGGCTAAGTTTACTCATAGTAGGTGAAACAAAAATGACAAAATAATTGTAGTTCTCATGCCATTGGAAGGAGTGGTAAATGTCAGGATTTCTGTTTGAAGATTAACCTATTTAACTGCTACAAAAAGTTGTCAGAATTCTCCATTTAGAGCCCTAACTACTTCTTTCCCAATAAGATGTGTGCTGTTGTAGATTTAGTGAAGGAAGAATGTTTCCTACTCCACATCTTTGTTGATGAGATGTACGTTGCAGTTCTTCCATTAGGAAGGACGTGTGGTTGCACACAAAGGATTGGTAATTTGTATTTCCAGTTAAGTTTATACATACTATGTTTATTATTGGGATTCAATGTTAATTGCTTTGGGTCTGTTGGAGAATTTGGAAAGATACAGTGAAGAAAAAACCCTTGCCTTAAAACTACTTGCCTTAATTAAAAACCCATGCTTGCTTTTCAAAGTGTTTTTTAGGAAAAGAGTTGTTATATAATCATCATTTTTAAACTAAATTTACTCAAAATTTCTGATTAAAAAATCAAAAATAATTTAATGATCAGATCATACGCATTTTACAATTAAGTTATAGAAAGTTAATGTTCAGTATCTTTAACTCTACAGATTATTACACCCCTTTGTAAAATTTATATATGATTTATGAAAACTATTTAGATTACTTCTGCAGAGAGGTCTCGTGGTATTCAAAGTTGCATTAGCCTTGGTTAGTGAGGAGCAGTTGAACTACCTGCATAGTAGCTGACCTATCAAACTAACTGTTAGTCATGAGGTGAGACTGACATGCTGGTTTGTAGAGCATGTGGCAGCTAAGGTCATGTCAACATGTGGGTTTCTGTTCGGTATTTAGTTCACTCCTGTTTTATTTGGTCCACTCTGTGTTAAACCACTTGAACTAGCTGCAGTTTGCAAGAGATTAAAAGTAACTCTTCCATATTAATTTTATTGTTTTCTGTCAGCTTTAGTAAATGGGAAAAATTTAGAATCCAGTATGTATGTTTTTAACTCCTCAAAGTTGATTCTTTCTAATAGTAATAGCAATTCCCTGTAACTTTTAGGAAGATTATTCTTTGGACTTTCTGAAAGGCATGAAAGCTCCTCTGTGAGCTATACCATCCTTACAGGTAGTTTAAGGAATAAAACATGATTAACTTTAGAGTGGAGGTATGTAGCACAGAAATATGGCTCCATTCCCTTATTTTGCGGAAATCCTTTTGTGCTCAGATTCTGGGTTTTGAAGTGAGGCAAATGTGAACGGGCTAAGATGAAAGCACAAGTCTTCATGGCATTGTCTCTTTCCAGGTGCTTTCTGGCTGAAGATTGTCCTGGGTTGCTGTTTTTCCCCAACTCTCTGAAACTCCTTTGTACCGTAAGGAGTGTAGTCCTGACAGCTATGTCCTGGTTTTGGCTGGGATAGAGTTAATTTAGTGCTAGAATAATGTTGATAACACACTGATATTTTTAGTTGTTGCCAAGTAGTGCTCAGACTACTAAAGGACTTTTTGAGCTTCTCCTGCTCGGCCAGGTGCATAACAAGCTGGGAGGGAGCACAGCACAGCTAGGACAGCTAACCCAAACTGACCAAAGAGCTATTCCATACCATAGAACGTCATGCTCGGGGGGTTAATTGGTCGGTTGCAGGCAGAGTGATCGCAGCTCAGGCTCTGTGATAGCGGCTTGGGGAGTGATTGCTGCTTGGGACAGGCCCCTTGGGGTCAGCAGGTGGTGAGCAATTGCATTGTGCATCACTTGTTTTATATAGTCTGTATATTTTCTTACCATTATTATTATTATTGTTGTTGTATTCTTCTCTCTTATTAAACTGTCTCTATCTCAACCCACGGGTCTTACTTTTTTTTTTCTTTTCTCTGATTCTCTCCCCCATCCCACTGAGGGAGGGGGGAGTGAGCGAGCGGCTGCGTGGTACTTAGTTGCCAGCCGGGTTAAACCACGACAGCTATTTCAAGGAACAATAGTGGGCAGGTAGATTTTTAAAGGTTTTGGTGCACTCGGTCTGTAGTTATGTGGAGATGAGAGAGGCTTATGGTTTTCCAAACCTCAGGCTGGTTCACAGAATTCCAGTTTTGTGACTGAAGTATACTTCACTAGCAAACTTATGTCAAACCAAGGGAAGGCTTATTTGCAATAGACTGAGAATTGGAGTTTGTCTTACAAAGCAATGGCATAATTTATCATGCAAGTAGTGATTCTGGTTTATGGAACAGAGTTTCTCCTAGTGTTTTAAAGGTTGTGTTTTTATGCTGGTTCAGTTGCTGGTTCAGTGTGGGTTTTTTAATGCTAATGTTTCAATTCATTCAGATGGTCAGTAGTCAAACTTGTGCAGTCCGGGATATTCAGATTTCAGTTACCATCTTCTATCAATAGTTGTTTGGGAAGGCAGGTCTTACTAAACTGTAAAATTACATGCCATAATCCTGATATGAGCCACTGAGTTCTTCTCTTTAATGGGTCTTGAAGGTGTCCAATATCTTCATGACTTGCCTTTACTGTAGTATATATTTCTCCTGATTGAATTCTGAAGAAACTGACATTTCTTGACTTAAGGGAAGATCTGGACACAGGACCATGGCTTCAGTGCAGTGACCAACTTTCATGACTTAATGAAGGTATATTCTTCATGTATCCTTGAGTCACAAGTTGTGTGTCACAAATGTATTTCAGGCAACTGAGGTGAAGGAGAGTTTTAGGATTACTTTGCATGTGGTAGACTGCCTTTTAAGGGTTTCTACTGCTTGATTTCAGGATGATATACTAGGTTATATGGTTGGGACCTGGAACAACTCAGAGCTGTAAATCTCAGTAGCTCTTAATGGCTTGTGTCCTCAGCACAGTCATAAGTTTGGCATGCTCAAAAATTCTCGTGTCAGCATAGTTGTGTTGTTGGTTACATGTTATGATCCAAGGATGCTAACACTTCAGACACAGCTGAATTTCTTGAAAGCTCAACATCAACAGGGTGACTGTCTGTAGCCTACGTAAATAAGGTTAAACTGGAGCTAGCAGTTATTTTTTTTTGCCGTACTGAAAATGAGTAGTGTTTTTAATGAAGTATAAGATTTTCTTCCCACATTTTATAATACGGGAAAAAATATAATGTCCGAGAAAATGGATGTATCTGGCAGGTAGGAAATTGGAAGTTATGTTTTGGTTATCTATGATAAAGGAAGGCATCTATGTATTAAGTTTGGATCTGACATGCTGAAGTGCCTGTTTCCAAAGTTTGTTGTATAGGAAGGGCAACATAGCAGGGTTTGGCCACTAAAAATGTCTTGAAGATGTAATTGGTTGTTAATAGTAGGGATTGAGATGTTGATTGATAATATGTTAAATCCTCTAATAAAATCAGCTGCATCATCATAAACCAGGCTGCCTGGTCACAAGTGTGACTTTGTTTTATAGCTATGCTTCTGAATTCCCAATGATCTGCTCTCATTGGCTAATACTTATATTTTGAGTTTAAAAATATTCTTATTCTTCATGAAGTACTTCTGTCTTTCATGTACTGATTGAAAAGCTTTTTACATGCTCTAGTTACAGCATTTAACATGCTAATATGGAAATGGTTAAGTTTGCCATAGACCCAAAGAAGCAGAAGATGCTTAGGGCATTCAGTTTGGTGGTGGTGTTTATTTTTTTTTCTTGAAGAACAAAAGAAGTGTGGCAGATAACTTCATAGGAATAAGAATAATTTAGCAGGATATCACTTTTTAATCTAGATGGTCCAGCCTTGTCAAATGGAGTTGCACGCATTATGGCAATGAGTAAAACTGGTGGTTTTCACTGTTATCATGCCATTTCTGTATTAAGTATATTTTCTCAAACAGTCTGTTAACCATCCTTTACAGAGTATTAGAAAGTGCATCTTTTCTTACAATAAACATACAGATTATCTCTTATGAACATGATATTTTTGTGCTGCTTAGTGAAATCTAGTGGAAAACTGGTCAGTGGAAAAAGACTCTTTTAACCTACTTCTACAGTAATATACTGGCCAAAAGGGAGAGGAATACTGGTCCTGTGCAGCTGCTGAGGTCTTCACAGAGATAGTCTGTAGATTGTGGGCTGGGGACAGAGTGGCTGGGAAGCAGTGCTATGGACGTGGCCCTGGGGTCCGTGGTTGGCAGTGAGCTGAACATGAGACAGCAGCGTGCCTTGGCAGTAGGGAGGATGAACAGTATCTCTTGGGCTGAATGAACAAGGGTATTGGCAGGAAATTGAGGTAAATTATCCCAAACCCTCTCTGCATTTACTAGGTAACATCTACACCCATTTCTAGTTTTGCCCTCACCCTCCCAAACATTATGGGAGAGAGGCTGATAAAACTGGAGTAGGTTCAGCAGAGGGCCACTAAGTCAGGAGCTGGTGCACACACGCCTGTGAGGAGACAGTGAGAAACCCGGGCTTGTTCAGTCTGGAGAAGAGATAGTTTCAGGGGTCCTAACAGCAGCCTTCCCCAATACCTACAAGAAGATGGAGCCAAACTTTTCACAGCAGTGCATGGTGTAACGATGAGAGACAATGTTCATAAGTTGAAACGAGAGAGGTTTAGATTAGACTGAAGATCAGGAAAATCTCTTTCCTCATGAGGACATCCCAGCAATGCAGCTGGGGCCAAGCGAGGTTTTGCCATCTCTGTCCTTGGAGATTTTCAAGCCCTGGCTGGATAAAGCACTGAGGAGCGATGCCACGTCTGAGTCTGCTTTGGGAAGGAAGTTGCACTTTAGAGCTCCAGAAATCTCTGGCAGCCTGAACTATACTATGTTTTTACTTGTGATTCTTGCTCTACAGCAGAAGTTCCTAGACTGTGATCTAGTTTGTCTTCTTGTTGGCCAGTTCCATTTCTTAGGGCTGCAATTGAATCTTCACCTCTGTCGGTAAAAGATGAGGGATGATGTCTAGACCTGAAATCACAAAACAGTTGTCTTGAGATATATCATATAGTTTGGGTGCCCAAGAGATACAGAACTCTTGTGTTCCTTTTTCCTTCGGTGCATTACTACAATGACATTATTTTGTTCCAACACTTTATTCTCTGGATTTCACAAACTTAGGACTGGACATAGACAGGATTCTGTGCATTTATTTATAACATATTTTACAATAAAAACTTCAGAATTTTCACTGGAGCCCTGCAGAGGCAAAAATAGTAGCAGTAGAGAAAATGGCAACAGAAGGAAAACAAATTTGTTAGGTTTCCTCAGGAGAAGGCAACTATGAACAAAGGGATTTAAAAAAAAAAGAAGGAAAGATCTTTGGCCTGGCAAACCCAAACCCCAGTTTTTGATTTCTGTGGACTTTTATTTGTGTGTATGTATTAGGGTTTTAATTTGCAGTTCTTAATTCTTTTGTTGCCGTGAAAGAGGAAAATAAAGAAAAAGAGGAAAACCAGCAAACTTAAAATTTTTATTGGAAATTATTTAAAATTTTAACATAAATCGGATAATCTCCTTGCTTTGTTGAGACCAGTTTAGGGGCATTGATGAAACATGTTATATTTGGCTAACTGCCTGGTGATTTGTAAGTGATATTCAAAACATATAATGGCAGGGAATATGAAGAGGGTTTTTTTTGTGATGAGGATATCTAAAATATTTTTCTGTAAGTCACCTGTATTCATGTTAATTTCCATAAGAACTGGATTGTGTCCAAAAAATGATTTGGGAAGTGAGGATGATCGTTTCTGAGTGTCTGTAAAGAGGTGTTTGTTTAGAAAAAATATTTGCTTTATCATGTAGGTGCAAATATAAAATGAATAGCAATGACGGAGTTGAAGAGCAATGGTCTAAGGAAGTGTGTATGGCAGTAACTACTATTGGTGAAATCAGAAAAATAGTTTTGCAGTCGATGGTTCTATTAGATTGAAGTGGTTCAGTCTGGGTTTTGTTTGTTTGTTTTGGCTGGGGCTTGATCATTGTGGGGCACTTAGATGCTAAAGTCCATAGTGAAATTAAGTAATGTATCTCTTGCTGTTGTTCAGTACTGCTTGAGAGATAAGCAAAGACATATGCACATATTACTAATTGTGATAAATATAGTCTTAATAATCAAGGCAGTATTAGAAAGCAATCCCTTTATTTAAATGCAGGTGTTTCATTGTTAGCTGAATCAAATTCAATGATTAAAGCATAAACAAGCAAATACATTATTCAGAACCTGCATTTTGATTTTATGCATAAGTTGTTAAACTTACCTCCCTCAAATTTGAGAATTTCGATGGAAGAGGGTGCTTGTCTTTACGAATGTTCCTGTCAGGTAAGGTTATATGTCTGACTTTTACAAGTGAGTAAGTAAAATGAATACCAAGAAAATTAAGGTGATATAAATCTTGCTGAGCAGAACAGAGAGCTTCAATAAGAAAAACAAATCCAATAATCTTTAGCATATTTCAAAAATTATGTAAGTAGTATTCAGTGTTGGTGTTTTATGTGTCATAGTTTACATTTTTATGTTCCCATATTATAAATTAAATAAGTTATGGTATCTATTTGTTAATGTTATTGTTACTTGGAAATTATGAAAAACAGTGGTACTATATTAGTAACACAGTCTTATGTCTTTAGGACTTAGAAAACAAATTCAGTTTCTGCTGTTCATGACATACACCTTTAATAAATATTATCACTGAATATTCCTTATATTTGAATTGTTTCGTGATTCTCTAGATGTGCAGTTGAATGGAGCCTAATAAAACAAATCTTACTAACCAATTATAAAAATCTGTTAATGTTACCTTTCCTTAAACCATCTTTTGATAATCATAGTACTTATGTTACCTGAGCTTCAAACTTTTTGTCAGATAATATGAAAATTTATGTTAGGAGTGTTCTGTAACCTTAGAAGCCAGAAAACAAACAAACATGCTTTGAATCCAATTGTGCAAGTCTCAATATTCCATTTGTATTGTAAGTACAGTTACTGTAAATGTAGAGATTTGTTAACTATTCACTATTGTACAGTACTAGCTTGATTAATGACATTCTTTTCTTTTTTATAATGAATGGATTTCCCCTAATAATTTTTTTTCACTTTCTTTGTGCTGGTATGTTGTTCAGTATTCATTGCTTCATTTGGGTTTTACACCGTACTTCCTATTTTTGCTATCTTAGTATTTTTTTCTTTTGAGGGGAAAAAAAGATATGCAAGGTAATCCTAGCTAATAGGAACCATTATGCATGTGTTTTCAACAATTTCATGTTTTCACATGCTTTCTAGAGTCAATCTTAGTTAAGAGCTTAGAGAACTGATTCTCTGAGAGAAGTGCAGTGATAAGTAAGGAGGATTTAATAATTTTAGAAAATTGTTTATAAATATATGCCTGTAATCTAAAAACAAATGTTGAAGTGGTTGGTTTTAAGTAAGACGTGGAACAAAAATAAAAATACTGATATCTATCCAGTAAATGTAAGCTGAGACTTCTTCAGATCACTATATTTTAAGGTGCTGAGTACCATTAGGTTGGAAAAGCAGAACACAATGCATTGTTTGGAACTGAGTGTCTTCTACTGTAAGGTGGACAAAAAGCCATGTGTGAGTTTTTTAGTGTGTTTGGCTAATGGATTTTTTTGTTTCTGTATGTATGAATTTGTGTGTACTTTTATATGAAAAATATTTAATCATTTTGTGAGACACCAACATCAAGCTTTATTTTTGAGCCATTTATGGTAATAAGTATTTTGTGAATAAATATGTGCTTGTGAAAGCTAACATTGGGAAAAGTTACATAAGAAAGCAAACAAGGTTAAATGAGTATCTTAAATGTTGTCCAGTGTGATACTGAATTTTAAGCATGTTTGGTAAAATAATTCTTACAGTGAGAGTATTTCTTTGTCATTGCTTCCAACATAATAAATTTCTTGTGTATTTCCTGTAGAATTCCTGTTGCAGGATTTGCTCTTAAACTGAATATATATTTCTTAAAACAAAAAAAAGAATATTATAAACACAGTGATATATTAGTCACCTCATATAACTGTACTCAGATGGCAAAGGACATGGATACTTTTGTCACCAGTTACCATCTGTCTGTTTTTTTACCAAAGTAGAGTGAGATTGATTTCCTTTTGAGCTAACTTTAATACAGTACTAGGAAAATGATAATTTAGTTTTACAATTACTGTACTTTAAATATATGGATACAAAGCAAAGGAGTAGTATTTTAAAAAGATGCTTAAAATTCAGATGATTGCCAGGGTGATGGATATCTTTAGGCCATAGAGCAGTATTTTAAAACAAGGCAGCTTTTTATAAATGTGTACCCAATTTAGTAATTTCTCTTTGAATACTCGTTTGAACGTTTTCTTTGTATATATACTTAAAGATTGATTGATCATTTTCTTGTTTTTCCTTTTCTTTCTTTTTTTTCTCCAGACAGGAAATTAAAGTATATACCACTCCTTAAATCTTCCATTATGTCAATGTGTTTTTATTCCTTTGCAGTTTATGATATAGTCCTTTTTTTGCTGCCTTATTATATTATCATTGATGGCAGTGATATCTGTTTATGTGTATTTTGTAATTACAGTTATATTTTCAGTATTTTTTGGCACTTGTTTTTAGTTATTCAGCTCAGTATCCACTGTTTTTTTCCTGTTCCTTGTTGGATGCCTAGATTGCATGTGGTTTAATATTTAACAGTTTACCTGAGATAGTGGGGTGTGACAAGGCTGCTAAGCATCACACGTTGCTGACATATATCCGGCTGGGTTGTAGGTATAGCCTACAGTTACTGTTCTCTGGTTCCATGAGGGCTGCATGATTCTTTCTTTGCCAGCAGACACTTTGCTTTCTTGTTTGCTAATCTCTAGCTTTCTCTCAGGGTGCTTTGGCCGGTTTCATGTCAACGTACAGAAAATTGACACTTAAAAAATATATTCTGAGGAACATTCTTTTAGCCAATTTTACAGAATTGGAAAGAACATGTATTGAGAAGTTCAGAATCTGTTGCTTTTACCAGCAATCTGAGAATATGTAAATCTCCAGGCTTTAGGAAAAAAATCGTATTGAGGAGTGGAAAGCTCCAAGGATATCTTAAAATAAGATCTTGAGTTGTTTGGGGGTTATGGGGGCCTTGGTATTTTTTGGTTGTTAGTTTTTTGGTTTGTTTTTTTAAAAATCACTTTGAATTTATAAAAGTGTGCTCTCCTGACACCTATCAAGATTTTCTGCAGAGCCTATTGATACCTGCCACCTTTGTGGAATGACAAAGCTAAGCTCCCACACCTGGCAGGGCTGACAGAGGAGCTGCTGCTGCTTTCTTGAGTTTGTCAGAATCTGTCCTGGAAACCATATGTACAATCCTCCAAGGCAATTAGAGGCTAACTTTTGAACAATTTGTGTGACTAATCCCAAGGTATCATAATTTATTATACTCTTTACAGCCACAATTTTTTACACTTATTTCCACATGTAGTTGTTTCTTGGTCAAAGTTTTGAACAGTTCATCCACAGTAATTTTTAAATATTTAAGTCTAAGCTTATTGGTCAGGTTTAAGGTACTAGCTAGGTGTTGCTTAGAGCAGGAAAAATTGAGCTTTAGGGGTTGAAATGTTCAGATTGGGTAATTCTGTTTCAGTTTGGAACCGTTTTATAATGGGATGAGAACTTATGTGTATTTAGAGATCCAGGTTTCTTTAAAGGTTGTTCTGGATTTTCCCAATCCTTTATAATCATATAGTCTTATACATATTCATAATCCTGTATATGTGATAAATTTTAATGTATGTTTTCCAATTTTTTTATAATTTACAATCAAAATTTTCATTTCATGTCAGAGTATATTATTTTGATAATGTTATTATGTTGATAATTTAGACTATGACTTTCATTACTGTAATGACAAATTCAAGTTTTCAGTGGAACTAAAATTAAAATTGGCTTTCTTTGGTTGTTTACAGAATATACAAGTCTTATTCAAGGCCATCCTTTTATGTCTGGAGATGTGAAAAGAATACAATCTTCTTTCATATAATTTATTATAATATTGAAAAACCTTTGTAATTTAAGTTTTGCAAAAATTTTTAGTAACAGATACAAATACATTATCTTTACAGCCCCATGTATGTACAAAGTGAAAAAGGCATAGTTTTTATTTCACTGTGGTCACTGTTCCTGTAGCACTTAGTCTTATTTCCTTCTAAGTCTGTTATTTCTGAATATGAAATTTTTAGCTCTCGTGGTCCTGAAAATGTAATACCTGTTGCAAATGGTAAGTCATGTTATTGAACACAATAATGTAGTTTTGATAAATGAAGATATTAAGAATGTATTACATTTCAGTAAGAATTAGAAAGAGTTTACTGAGACATATTGTCTTGTTTATTTTTAAGTGAAACAGTTTTATTATTGTAAATTTTGCACATTTCTGACCTCTCTGTATGGTCATTGTATTCTGTGTATTAGGGATAATCAAACTTGTGCCTGCAATGTATCTGCTTTTTTCCTTGTGTCCAGTGCACCAATTTTACAATCATTCTGAGGATATATGGACAGTGTCTTCAAAAAGTGGTTTTGGTTTGTTTTTTTTTTTTTTTTGCTTTAAAGCAGGAAAGGTGAGAGTTTCAGAAAGCTGAGAACCATTAATTTATATGCATTAATTCCAACTATCTTTCCTGCTTTTCACTACTAGTTTTCACTTTCGTCTCAGCTAATGGCTGTTCCTCTACATATACTTTACATCTCCTCTCCTGATCACTCTCTTAAGTGCTTGACCTTTTACAATTGCTTGTCCTGTCTTTGTTCTTTTCTTTGTCTTTCACTTCTCCTTCATGCCGCTTGTGTACTAGCTGTGTGAGTGTTAGGGATACAGGAAGAACAATTTATCAATCATTGACTTTAGGGCTAAACACCTTAATAAATTTGTAGGAAAGCAGTTTGGGAGAAAATAACAGCTTCAGCTAGTGGCATGTTTACTGATCTGAGGGTATGGCGTCAGTAGTCTGTATGTGGAAGATGATTATGTGAGCAATTTGTGCATTGTTAAACAGTAGCTCCAGAGAAATTTAGCAGTTTAGTTGGGTCACAGTTAAAAGCCTGATACTGTCAGTTTCTGGTAGTGAAGTTTCATGGCTGTGCCACCTTTAAATTACTGTTGGAATTTGTGCATTTACTAAAACTTAGTATTGAAGTAGCTGGGCCTTAAGGATCATAAAGTATGTGTGGATATAAATACATACAGGCAAATAACTTTTTTTTTCCTGTACTTTATTTTCAGCATTGCTAAGAACTTTAATCTTCTGAAACTACTTATGGGTGAGAGGAACCATGTATGAATTTTTAAATACAATGAAATTAAAACAATAATATAATGGAAAATGTTCAAAAATGTGAAGTATGGGTGACAACATATATGCCATTTAGTTTGGATGGCTGCATATATGTGTATTATATATGCATGAAGCAGCTCTTTTGTATGCATAGATATTTTTATGTACATACATTTGCACATACAGTATATGTGTATGCAGAGTGACAGCATGGATGTATGTATCTGATTTATTTATACAGAGTATGTAGAACCATATGCAGTCCATTTACATTAAGTGATTTGGCTTCTGGAAGAGACTAGTGGAAAATACTTTCTGCAGGATCCCTACCCCCTTGCACTGTTTCTGAAAGCTGAGTCAGTCTTTCCAAGTACCTTAAATGATTCAGGCTTTTTTGCTTGCAGCATTAGCCACAGCTTATCAATTTCATGTTATTCATTAAAATTGTTTTTATTCTGTACAGGAAACGCAGGGGAGCAGTTCTGTGTGCATTTTTTCTGGTACAATTGTGGTGGTAGTGAATTGTATCGTAGGAATAGGGGTTCTAGAGTTATGGGAGACAACATTAACTTCTTAAATCAGCTTGGTAATGTGGAACTGTCTCCTAGAGCTAATTTGCTACTTTCTGAGGGAACATACAGCTTGCATGTATGTGACCTGAATGGCCAGTCCTACAGGTGAGATATCTCTTATAATAAAGGACAGAAGAATGCTAGGGTAGGTTTTGAGCACATTATGGCCAGATTCTGGTCAAATTTCTTTTATTGAGCTGTTGATGAAGACAACCAGGGTGTCTCACCAGATGTAACAAATCAAGGCCCTGTTCTGTTTTGTGGAAACAAAACCTTGATGTCTGCAACCTTCATTTGCACTAGTGACATTGAAGGGAATATCATACTTATGAAAGGCAATTTAAGGAAAAATGGTAGATGGACCTCTCTGGACCTTTGGATCTCTGCTCTCTTTGTCAAAGTCCTTCCTGTCTCTAATAAATCCTTGGGCAACACAGAAGCACTTGATGAGCTCTAACAAAAGGTTGACTTTAAAACTTAGTTCAGATAATCGATATCTAGTTTTATTTACAAACCAGTAGGTAGTTTTATAGCATAACATGCTTAGATTGTTCTAGCTATACCTCTGTTGATGTTTTCCAAGCTGCCTGTCGTCTTTGAGGTCACGACCACTAAGGTAATTTAAGATTACAGTGATCTTTTTTTTATAAAATTATAAAAAGTAAACTAGTAATGGTGATCATACTCACTAAGTCTTTTGGCTGTAGAAGTTGATGGAACATGTTTGATTGTGGTATTTGGGTGTGGACTCTACTAGAGTACTGAATGTCAACTTTACTAGGCTAAATCCCCCAAGTATAGGGGATAAAACAACTTCTTTTGGTTTGAGTCTTGCCCTAACATAGATGAGAAGTTTGGCTTTGCTTTAGAAAAGAGTCTGCAAACTTACAAATTCTGGAGAAGCACCAAAGTTCTAATTAGAAGAGTTTGTGTTCATGAATGAATTCTGATGACTTTTGCTATCTTACCCCCAACCCTCTAAGATATTTGTCTTCAGAACAGTCTTCATATTTGTTACTGTATTCAAGGTTTGTCTAGAAAGCCTCAACCACTAAGTAGTATGAAGCATTTTGGGAAGGACAAACCCTAGCATATCCTCATCTGACTTCTGGAATCCATTTTGTGGCGCTGGCTGTTATGGCTATTGTATAGCAAATTAATCTTCGCATTTCCACTAACTTCTGGGACAGTGTGTTCCTTTCTTAGCTTTGTTCTCTCAAGGAAAGAGTTTTTTCTGATATGACTGTCCATCTTATTCAAAAGAGGGATAGAAGTTTCAGAAACAGATACCAACAAAATAATTAGTTTGGGAAGGTAAGCAGAAATATATATTACCACTGAAGAAAAGGCAGTTACAGCTCATTTTACACTCCCAGCATCCTGTTGAGTCAGTCAGCAAACACTCGCCACCTGTGCTAGTGTGTTTTAGTATGGATTCATTTAAAGGATCAAGCTGGAGGAAACGTGGCTTTCTTAATTCTAGTTCTGTAAAACAACTTGTTCTTTGGTGCAGGCTGGAAGAGCTTCAGATTATTGGAAAAAGTGGAGAAAAGCCATCACATTAATTTCTTCTGCATGTCATTTCTTAGCATTCTCCAGCAGATTTGCAAAAAATACTGCTGAAAGAAAATCTACAGAGATGTACATAGAAGTCTTTGGTGTGCATAATCTGTAAAGGTGACAAAGACACACAAAGGCAGAACTCAGTTTGACTACAAAGACTTGAAACCAATTTACAGGCCTGTTGGACATATTTTGATATAGACAACAAATACTAAGTATTATTCTGCAATTTTAAAGTTACTTCTAGGGCTTTTTTCTTTAAAGCCCTGCTTTCTAATGTATTGTTCTGTCAGAGTTTATTGTAAAATGTCTGTGCAGAGTATGTTGTGCTATGTTGTACTAGCTGTTGAAAGTTAAACTTTGAAGGGTTTTTACGTTTATGGATTTTAACTTTCCTGACTTAAATGATGAGTTATAGGAGATATTGCTGTTTCCTTTGCTGTAGCATGCAGTAGAGATCAGATATATTGCTTTTGTGTAATTTTTCTGGTCTTGTGTTTGTTTACATTGTTCAAATCTGTCATAACTTTTTTTAAGGGTATGCCTGGAGTTGGGGGTTGACTGAGGAGAGTGTTAATCTATTTAAATAAACTGGTTAGAGCCATAGGAGGAGGCCTGCGGTGTTTTCAATGCTTCTCAGCCTGAAAGCGCTGCATAACCCTTTTAGGTTGCATAGCAACAGACTCCTAGCAACAATAAAAGATTGAATTTCCAATAGTGACCAAGCCGGATGTAATAATAAAGCAAGAGTACAAACAGTTGTCATGGTTTTCTTTTCATAATAAACTAGTCTGAATTTAGGGAGATTCTGGCGAACCTCTTTGCAAAATTAAGGCACTTTTCAAAAGTTGTGGTACTGAAACCCTGACAAAGCTGCTTAGAATGAGTGACTTTGAAGTCTAGTAGTTTGAACTATAGGATAAAACAAAGAAACGTTCGATGAGTTATCAGAGACATAGGGTTTTCAACACCCACTTTAAATGGCTTGTAAATCTCAACTTCTTTTATAAATTGATCTGTACTGGAACTTCTATGAAGTCCCCAGCTATACAGGTAGATGCATATCATGGAAGGAATATGGTCAGTCACACTTCAATTAATTTCCCAAAGGAGGTTATTCTGTAACTGCCTACTATTTGGATTTGCAGTGTCTATCTTTGGAGCGTGTGTTATCAGCTACTGCTGGAGAGTGGTTGCTAGTCGTAGTCAGGCTTTTCTGAAGTTGATATTTGCTCTGTTATCTTATCTTGATTCAGCTATCAGATACTATGCAGCAGTTATTTTTTGGTGACACATGTTGATATAAAAATCCATATATGAAGATCTTGTTTTGTAAGATGAACATTAATATAGGTTATTTTAAATCATTAGAATACTAACATGTTATTTAGAAATGTTTGGAAGTGTCTAGTGAAGACGCTGTAAAAAGGGGTAGTGAATAAAACTGAGTAACTCCAGAAAAGTTTATTATATGTCATGCCTATCTGTCAGTATTTCATGTTTTCAAGACCTGTTATGTGTAAAAGGTAGAAATACATGGGCAAGCATGTGATTTGGGATGAGAGACAGAAGTTGTCTCACAAAACAGTAATAGATGTAATTCTGGATGATTACATTTGAGTTCAAATATTTTGACCTGGCTAACTGAGTTGAAAATTGAAACACTGGTTAGCGAGTAAAGGTGTAGATCTACAATAGAAAAACACCCATCTTCAGTTCCTGTATCTGCTTTTGGGAATGGTGGTTGAAATGTCACTGTGGCAAAGGCCAGTTACTTTAGCAGAAAGCCCAAGTTAGTTGTTTGTAACATGTTATATTTCATTAAGATGGTACCATTTTTTTCTGAATAAGTGGAAGCTGTTCTAAGACTATAAAACTTATATCTTTATTGATAAAGGTGGCAACTATAGGGGCTACACAGTGTGGAAGAAGGAAATTACAAAATGTAAACAACTAGAAGTTATAGGCTTGACTTGGGGTGCTTCACTGAATTCCACTGTTTCAGTAGATTAAGATGTTGATCAATAGTGTTTTCTTTTATCACAGGAATTTAAAAAACTGAATTCTGAAAAAAGCTTTTATTTTAAATGGACCTTGTAGGTCTGATTGTGTGGGTAGTATCCTCTAGCTTAACTGTTCATCTCTTAATGTTTTTCCTCCACATCATTTAACACTGGAATCCTTACTGCATGGGCATTAGTATGGTGACAGATGTTTTGGATATATTCAATGAAAGAAGATGGTTTTACATGATTGTATTTGAAAATTATTTTAAAATGTTGCATATGTAAATCCACATCTAGAAAAATGTCTTAAAAAGGTAGTTTGGTTCATCTGAGCAGTCTTTAGGCAAGCTGCTCAGCTGGTGCTAAGTTTCAGGTATGTGACTTCTGTTAGTTTACATGAGAGTTAGTGCTAGTCTGAACAACGTTCTGAATTTGTATGATGTTTGTAATTTAGAGCATCAAGGCATTTAAACTCTGGAATTTTAAAATTTTAAAAAAATGATTTAGCAGTGTGATCTAGTCTGAGTATGATACCTACTCAAAAGCATTTGAGTAGCATTTGTGGATTGCTAACTGAAATTGTGCATTACAGAGGTATTCATGTAGTCAAGTAACTACTTCTGCCACAGCTGGAGAGCTAGGAAAGTTTGAAAGATTTAGGAAAAACAGAGGTTTGTAATTTAGAAAGAGGTTAAAATCTGCTAATGAAATTTTAGCTACTATGTAGAAAGCAGAAATTAAAAAAAAAAAACAAACCTGCAAGAACATACCTTTTACAGTATTCAGATTCATAGATGATACCCTTTTAAAGGTGTTTTTACTAAGAGTTGTTTTATATAGTACAGTTGTGACATTTTCAAAGGATTCTAAAGCATTTTAACCTTATATTATAAGAACTGGTATCCAGTATTTATTATGGCAAATACATATTCCCCAATTACGTAGATTACTTCCAGAATTTCTGTAAGGATGTAACTTAATTTCTAGAACTGCAGTCATTATGTTTCTTCAGCTACCCGTGCCCCTTCTCCCAAACACCGGGTTTCTGTATATTAGTGCTTATCTCTATTTCTAGACCAGAAGATGTTGCTTAGAATAGTTACTTCCTAATATTTTTCTTATTGGACAAACCTGAATAACTGGATTTGCAGGTTAATGCTTCCATTGGATCCAGACCTAACCTATTGGGCTGCTTGTTTCGTGATTAAGAAAAAAAACCCCAAACACCTCCCCATTCAAAATAAAAAAAAAGCAGAGGTTAGATAATGTGCAGTGCCAAATATGGTAGTAATGAGTATTTTGTTGCTTTCTATGCTTTCAGTGGAGTTCAAGTGAAAATTGCATCTGAAAAGATAGTTTGCATTTCTATGGAACTTTGCCATTTTTATAAAAGTGAAATTAAAAGAAAAAATCAGTATTTAAGATAATAACTAAAAACTAAGAGGTCAGAAAAACAATTGTGTGTAGTGTTGTAGCATGTAACAATGGAAAATCTTGGGGACTGAGGAATTAAAAGGAAGGTAAGCCAAAGAGAAAATAAAACAGGTTTATTCCTGTTTTTATTTATTTATTTAACTATAACAATACAAAAGTTTAGGAAATTTATTTAAGTGTTTGGAAATGTAGAAAAATAGGCTGGGAGGAAATAGACCACTAAAGTTTGAAGGACAATAGAAAACAAGAAGTTTGGCAAAAAATCCATCTAGTCTATGTCCTTGTGCATCTACTGCTCTAACTGAATTTCCGTGCATTTTAATGTGTTGTGGCATTGCATTAAGTGCTTACTCCTAATGTCTTTTCTAATTACTGCTGTTGATATGCAAATTTATTTCCAGAATTTTCCATTTCATGTAAATATGTTTTATTCTCATATTGATTTAGTGTAAGAACAGTTGTATTGAAGTTGAATAATTTTTTTTTTTTTTTTTATTTATTTAATGTCTGTATGTTGAAAAGCATAGTTTGAAATAATCGGCCAGACACCAATTCTGAAACAAGCTTTTCATTTGCTTTCTGTTTAATTTTTGTAATGATGTCTTCCTTTCTTCAATGCAGTAACCATGACTAAAATACCAAATTCAAACAATAATGTTAGTTTATGTACTGTTAGTGAAATGCTGTGTAAAATTACAAGATGCTTAAATATACGGGGTTTTTTTAATGGGTAAAGAAAGAGTTTTAAGTAGTGAACTTTTTCAGGCAAAAACCTATATTGGCATTAAATGTACTTGTTGTGTGAATGACTACAAGATGTTAATTAATCTTCTGTGACCCAGCTGCTATTTATATGCTACTAGAGCATGTATGATATTCTTTAATGAATTTACCAATACACAATATTCACTGTGGGATCATATACTGTATTTATGGCACAATTATCTGCCAAGAAGAGTGAAGAACGTAAATGAGCTGGTTTTCTGCTTAATTAAATACTTAAGACCCAACTTAATGGGCCTACATCACATAAACATAGCATTTAATCAGATATAAGTACAGAATGCCATTTGTGCATTGAAGCTATATTTGTGTATGTTAGTATCTTGCTTCTTGATATGCCCTTGAAGATTTTAAAGTTACTTGTGTGGGGAAGGTAGGTGTAAGAACCTACAATGCAGTCAGTATTCTTGTGAATCAGCCCGACTTTTATCTAGAGAGGAAAAAGACGTACAAAACCAATCTTTGCTGATGACCTTTTGAAGAAGTAGATGGAATTTTCAAGTTGGTAGATTCATGTCTGTAAGTTCAAAACGGGTAGATAATGTTTCAGGAAATGGGCAAGACAGAATGAGTTCCCTTGTCAACCTGGGACAAGTACAGAAAGAATGCAGGCTTTTCAGAACACTGTTGGACATTTGTGCAACTAGAGAACTAGTCAAAAGATTATTTGTGAAATTACTTTAGTTTTACTTTTTAAACTTCAGAAGAAAACTCCTTTGCATTGTATGGGTGTATGTCTCAACTTAATGAAATGTGAGCGTTATGTGAACACTTATGTTTCCTCTACTGTCGGTGATGCCAGGTCATTGTTAGGTTCAAGTCCAGGACAGCACTTTCTGATTAGGAAAGGAACTTGTATTTAATTGCAAGAACGCATAAATGTGTTTGTGTGCCTGCTTTCCAGTTGTCTGGAAAACAATCTTCTTAATGCTTCTAACTTCTCAATTGTTAAGAATTGACCACATATTCCAAAGACTAATGAAGCAAAAAAAGTTCTCTTGGATTATGGTATTCATCAAAAAGAATCTTCAAGTATAATGTGGGTTGATTTTTAACACTGTGTATTTATAGTACTGAGCTTGGAAGGGGATCTGGCAGTTTTGTATGTCACTTGTATTATCTGAAAGAGAAATAATAATTACAACAGTGGCCTCACAAGGATTTGACTGTGTGCACAAGTAGAAATTAAGAGTAGAGATGGATATGAGCTCAAAGGTGTGAGTGAAGATCGACATGTACCCAAAAGTTGTAGGCTTTCCTTTGACTCCCCCTTAAGTTGAGGAGCCTAAGTTCAACTTTGAGTAAGTGTTGTAAAGTTCAATCGTGAATGGTATTTATTCAGATGTTTAAACTCTTCTTGAAAACAGTGTTAAGTGTGTATGTTGTACTAAAAGCCAACAAAAACTTATCTTAATTCTTGACTAAGTTTCTTCTGGGCACTAAAAATTGTGTGGTCCATTGTGCAATGACTGATTGGATACACTAACCTCCCTGGTGTGCATTACAGGAAAGAGTTGTGGCTTCTGTCAGATGAATAGTCCTTGTTTAGGCCTTTGGCAGTATAAGTCTAAAGTAGATGAGAGCAGCTACTTTAAAGGAGTAGTTGCCATCTTAATCCAAGTGCTTCCTTGAGTTTTTGTGTTGAGGAGGGGTATTTGCGTTTATGTGCGCATATGCTTGTACTTGTTCTTTCCTGCTCTCTGCTCACTAATCATTCAGGTACTTTTGGCAGTGCCCCCCAATGAGCTAGTATTTGATCTACTGTTCATATTAAATTATTGTTGTTTGATTTGCTCCCCTTAAATTCCTGTGTTTTGAAAGGCATCACTGTGGGACTTCTGGAAAGTGATTCTTCAGAATGTGCATGTTTTACTGCAAGGGTTTTCAGTACTGGAAAATTCTGAGGTGCCCAAGCTTTACAGATTTTCTTTGGTATTTTCCTATAATTCTGGCAATTGAGAATCTCTCAGATTTCTTTAGGCTTCAGAGAAGCAAAATATTAAAGGCTTTTGGAAGCAAAATAGCAAAATAATAATAAATAGGAGGATATCTAGTATCATTAAATATTTCATATAGCTTCACATTCATACTTCCTTGTACTGATCCTTTGCGTTTTATTTTGTTGATATTATTTAAGGGAATTTTTGACTGTTCTGAAAATGCTGATCATGATGATACAATGTTAAATATAACTCTCAGGGACAAACAATTTTTGCTGCAACCTACTTTGTATTAGTTTATTGATGAGAAAACTGTTGTTAAGGAGTTCTCTTTCAAGAATTTTCCAAATATAGTGTGTGAATTGCTGTCTCTCAGGATTTGATTTTTGAAGCATACTAGAACAAAAAGTCCTGTGTTTGGAACTTGGGTAATTCATAGATCTTTTTAGAAGCACAGAAATTTCCTTTTATAGTGATTGAAGGTGCTGACCTATAGGGCAAACTTTATTTTAATTTTCTCTTAGTTGATCATGGAATGTAGCTGCCAAGCCAAAATCACAGTCAGTAACACAAGGGTATTCACGCCTTGAGAAAATATGCCATTCAATTCTTATATGTGTATGAGAATAGCAGTGATACCACCTTACAGTCATTTACATGGTTGAAATAAAAAACATTAAACCTGCAATCATTCGATAAATAATGTAATTAATTGAAATGTCAGTAGCTAGGGCTGTTTTTTTCTTTTTCTTTAGAAGACACAATCTCTTTTGAAGGCTGCATTGACATGACAAACATGACATTAAAATCAGTGCAGTTCCTTTGAATAGTAAGTTGGCATACCAATATTCATAAAATATTATTATATGTATAAATATATATAAATATACATATTTTTGAAATAGTAACAGCAGATACTTCCTACATTCTCCATTTTTTGTAATTACAGTAATGCTCATTAAAAAAAAAAAAAAGTGTTGTAGGTTCAGACATACATCAGTCCTTTTAAGCAACTTCTGCTTTCTTAAATTGTTTGGCTAAGTTATTGCATCAAAATTTATTAACATGTGAACTGTGCCATGTGTTTGAGTTTGGTTTTTTTTCAAAATAAGTTCCAATACTATTTCAGCTTTCTTTGTTATTTCTGTTTTTAATAGCTGAAATGAAACCATTTTAGTGTTGAAAAAATACCTTTTGCCAGGTAGTGATGCCCTAAATGTTTAGTATTTGGCCTCCAGATCATACTGTTAGTCCCTTCTGGCTGCACACTACAGTTATTTCTTACTCTTGTCACTTTCATTCTGGATTTCTTCTTCAGTATGAGAGACAAATGTGTAATGGGTAAAGTGAGTTGTTTAGTTTTGAGTCAAATAAGCAAAATATCATTCAAACTGTAGCTGTATGACTAAAACAATTGTGATGTCACAATCCTACATACCCTGCAACGAGTTTGATCACAAGGGAACAGCAGATTATTGTAAGAAATAAGTTGCTTTAAACTTTCTCTTCAGGGACTACTTAAATATTGAAATGTGTGGAATGGAGAAGAGGGATTGACATGTCCAACCAGTAATTGAAGATAAGGTCTGTGAGCGTGATTTGGGGCAGATCTGGTGGAAAAAGACATGGAAGAGGCCAAGGTACCCCATGCATTCTTCACCTTGATCTTTAATTGGTAAGACCTGCCTTCAGGAGTTGCAGATCCACGAGACCAGTGGGAAAGCCTGGATCAAGGAAGGCTTGCCCTTTGTGGAGGAGGATCAGGTTATGGGCATTTAAACAAATAGGGTGTACACAAGTCCATTGGGCCTGATAGAATGCACACAGGCACACTGAGGGAGCTGGCTGGTGTCACTGGGAGGTCACTCTTGATTATATTTGAGAGGTCATGGTCATCAGGGTGGTTCCTGAGGACTGAATGAATCAAAGGCCTTCCATCTTCAAGAGGAAGATCAGGGAACTACAGTCAGAGCATCCTCACCTTAATCGCAGAGAAGGTGGTGGAGAAAATAATCCTGGAAATAATTTCCAAACTGTATAAAGGAAAAGAAGGTCACCAGTAAGTAATCATATCTGACCAACCTGACAGCCTTCTACAACTGGATTACTGACTTGGTGGATTAGAGGAAAGCAGAGGATCTTGTTTGTTTTGACTTTAGCAAGACTTGTGACACTGTCCCATAACATCCTCATAGACAAGCTGGTGAAGTATGGTAAGTGGACACTGAGAAGAACTGAAAACTGGTTGAACTGCCAGGCTTGCAGGGTTGTTATCAGTGGCACAAAGGCCAGCTTTGAAGCCAGTCACCAGCAGTGTGCCACAGGGATTGATACTGGGTCCAATACTCTTAAACATCTTCATTGATGACCTGGAGATGGTGGGACAGAGTGCATGCTCAGCAAGATTTTGGGCAATACAAACCCAAGAGGAGTGGTTGATAGATAAGATGGGTATGTTGGCATTCATACAGGGACCTTGGTAGACTAGAGAAATGGGCTGATGGGAGTATCATGAAGTGTGACAAAAAGAAATGCCAAGTCCAGCACCTGGGAAAGAATAACCCTATACAGCAGGCTATGCTGGGGACTGACTGACTGGAAAGCAGCTTTGCCAAAAAGGACCTGGGGGTCCTGGTGGACAATGAGTTGACCACAAGCCAGTAATGTGCTTTTGTAGCAAAAAAGGTCATCAGCCTTCTAGGCTGCATTAGGAAAAACACTGCTAGTAGTTGGAGGGAGGTGATTCTTCCTTTCTCCTTAGCTCCGGTGAGAGACACATATAGTGCTGAATGCAGTCCTTGGCTCCCCAGTACAGGAGACACATGGACATACTGGAGTGAGTCCAGCAAAGGGCCATGATGATGAAGGGACTGGAGCATCTCTCCTCTGAAAGGCTGAGAGAGCTGGGGCTGCTCAGCATGGGGAAGAGAAGGCTCAGGAGTGTGCATAAATACCTAATGGGAGTGTGTAAAGAAGAGGGAGCCAGACTCTTTTTCCATGTTGTCTAGTGACACAGAATTGGCCATGACAATTTGAATACAAGAACTGAAATCCCATCTGAACATAAAAAACCACTTCTTTTTCTGTGAAGGTGATAGAACACTGAAACAGATTGTGCAGAGAGATTGTGGAGTCTCTATCCTGGCGGTTGTATTCAAAACCTACCTGTATGTGGTCACAGGCAATCTGCTTCAGTTGACTCTACTATTTTTGGAGGGCTTGGACTGGATAAACTCCAGAGGTTTGCGATTCTCTGAGTTGCTCTTTTAAGAGAGAGGAAGAGTACATGGAGATTGAAATCTCTTGTATTTGCTCACCTTGTGTATCTTTTATGTTATTCACAGATGGTTAGCATATCCAGAGCTGGTGTTTGTATCAGCCATTTTCTTTTTGGACTGTTGTCATCACAGTGGGTAGGGTTTTTTGGTTTTTGGGTTTTTTTCCTCTTTCCATATCTGAGGGGGGTGGAAGGAGATGGAGAGAGTGAAAGAAGGGGGGCGGGGGGGGGGCGGCGAGGAGAATTACTTAGAACAGAATAGCTAACTGTCCCAGTTCTTAAATTTCACTCTAGACATAAATGAAGGAACACATATAACCTTAAGCCAGATGTGACTGTTCTTTTGGAAATAGATATTTCCTGCAGTTAATTACCTATAGTTCATTGTTGTATAAAGATGAATAAACTTTTTTCTATTTTAAAATTAGAAACTTTTGAGGAATTTTAAGCCTTATGCAGAAAGCTATTATTATGTCCATGTGCATTTGTAATACATATGTATGTATATACAAAGCAATTTGTCTTTAAAATATTTCCATTTCATCAATTTGTTTCCTCTGAAGGTGTGCTAGGCTCTACAGGTCCACTGTTGTTTGGCAGACAGTACTGATTACTGGACCTGCAAAAGACTCCTTACTGCTCTGTTGAAGAGAGCAAAAGCCTTCCTCCCCCCGCCTTTTTTTGTGATAAGTGGAGAATCAAATAATTAATTTTTCTTAGAACCATCCTGAGTTTTCTAATAAAGTTCCCTGAAGATAACACACGTTAATATTCTCGTGAATGAACACTCTGTAATAACAAGACTGTGGTATACTTTCCAAAACTTATATTTTTTGTCTTCATCAGTACAGAGTCTGGTGTTAACAGCAAAGTCAGTGCTGAGTTACTCGCCCAGAGAGACTTTGTGTCTTGAATTTGTTCCAGACCAGAATGTTTTTCAGCAATGAAATCTCCTATGAGTTTTTTAGCATTTTCATACTTGTCAGGATCTTTTAGCAGTGTGGTAACTTTTAATGTTTTTACTTTGAAGGTTTTTAGTGGGTTTTGCCTGGTGAGACAGAAACTCTTGTATTAGTTGCTTTTGGCCTATTTAATATCTTACTGCAAATACTTCTGTTTGTAGCTGTAACTTCTTCATTGGAGATGACCTGGTATTCTAATGTAAGGGTAATAGTGTATTTTTTTCAGAGATAAATGTCTTTCAGACAGTTTTGAAGACATACAGGTTGTATAAGGAAAGAGTTAAAGGGAAAACATTCCCCTTTCAAATGTTATCAATACGGCTTTCTGAATGTTTTTAGATTTGGTTGAATCTTGTCAGGCTGTGGTTCCAGAAGCCTTGGAGGCCTCTTAGAAATTAACAGCCCAGGAGATGTGTAGGCCTGCTGCTTAACTTTCAGGCCATAAACACTGCTCAATAGACAAAATTCTAGAACAGATACTGTCTTTGAATTTCCAGTGATTTGAGACTTCATATTGATCTCTTTCAGTAGGGGCACTTTTGAGGCTTATGAATGAGTAAAATACATAAAGTGATCTGAAGAAACAACCCTACTTATTTTACTGTAATTTGTTCTTGGGGATGTGTTGTTTGTGTCATTCCATATCAATCTCCGTTACAGTCTTGAAGTACTTGCATTTCAGTTGGCAGAAAGACCGAGGGGGCAGTTGGTTCATTATGTGAAATGCGTGAGGTTACGTGTGAGAGCATTTACAGCAATCAAAAGACAGTAATTTACCTGTCAGTTCCATGTAAGTCAACACTACCTTTGGTTCTTTGAGATGTGTAGGTGTTATGTAGTTCTTCTATTTCCACCACTTCTACAGATCTCCAGGCAGTCCTGGCTCATTGGTGAAAATATATAGTAACAAACCAGTAATCTTTGGTTAGTTTTAGTAGTATTTTTTTGATTCTGTTTCCCCTCTAGGTGTTCTGGTAGCTTCCACAATGGGTGTGTTGTTGCAGCTAACTCAGTATATTCTTCCTTTCGTATACAATGGAAAATGAGAATTTCTAGTAAATTTCATTGTCTGTTCAGTCAAGATCAACAAAGTCTATGCTTTTCGTTCACCTGCTTCCTGAGAGTAAGTTTGAATATACCGGTTTTGTTGCAGTCCAGTCTTCCCTGATTGTCTAGACAGCTGAACAGCACAGCACATCCCATTACCATCAGTGGGAAAGCATGAGGCATTTGGAAGAAATCTTGGTATGGCCTCAAGACTGGGCAGTGGGGTGGGGGGGAAGGCAAGCATGTGGTCACAGCAAAGTGATGAATTCATCTGGGAAACTGTTCATCTTTGTCAAACCCTGAATGTCATCTCTTTGATTAATTTACAGTTTTTAACATTGCAAAATTACCTTCATAATGTTGAAAACTAGAAGATGTTTTTATAAATGAAAACTATAGTTTTCGAGCGTACTCTGCAGTGAATCTGAGAGTCCTGCCTAAGTGATGGATTTAGGTGTCGAATGTCAAACAGCTGTAGTTGGTATAAAACACTAACTTACCATTTTGTCTGCATCTTCAGGTTGGTCGCTTCACAAAACATGCAGTGTGGGGATGGGGATATGTGTTTTAACTGCATTTTTGATCCATGCTGCTGTTAGTATTAAATTATCGCAGACGCATAATTGTTGTGTAGTTATTTTTAATAAAATATTAAAAAGTTATATTTAATAAAAATAACTACACACCTTCTTCTACATGTCTTACTCCATTTTATAATAGATATCTATCTATCTAGATATCTATCTACTTTTCTGGTACCATACTGACTAAAGAGAGGTACTGGTAGTCTTGACTGTTTCTCTGTTTTGTTTTCTTCCATGCTGTTCTAGCATTGGATAATTGAACTATTCAGTTATCAGAGTTTCAGAAAATTGAGGTTCATTCTGTATGCAACATGATATGATTTAGTCAGAATGCTTTCAAAGATGTTTTGCTATTTGGTTCTGGTTTATTAAAGCTGCTTTATAACAGTTTAGACTCTGCTAGTAAAAGACTAATATAAGGAAGTAAACAAAGCAATAGAATTATCCACAGTGGGTTGGATTTAATGAATTTAGTCAGTTAAATAATTTTAAAACCTGTTGAGCTAAATCTGGTTAAATGCCAGAGTCAAAGCAGAACACAGTGATAGTCTAGATAAAAGTAACTTGTTTAGAACAATTGCTTGCTTTTCATTTGTGCTGTTTTGATGAAAAAGATCACTGAATTTGTCAACATACTTGAGGCTTTGTCACTGTATATTTTACTAAGTGATCTATTGTTCAGCAATGAGCTTATTCCTCTCGCTGATTTGCTTTTAAATTGGAAATTCATTTTTACAGATTATAGAATTGCTATCAATGTCTTGTATCCATCTGGGGTTATTTGAATTTAAATGACAAGGTACTTGGGAATTGACTTTTTTGGTCATAAGCATTAGCCAGAGCATGTTTCGATAGGAAATATCTGTCGGGACACAGTTGTTCCAGTCCTAGAAATCTGAGAATAATTTACTTCGTGCTGTATACTGCCATTTCTTTACTACTGGATCTTAGTGGATCAGAGATGTTAGTGTATTTCCTCTTCTGACATGTCTGTGAGACAGAGAAACACAGCTCTTCCATTTCAGAGATGGGAAGGTGGAAACTCAAGCAGGCAAAGTGACATACCAAAGATCATGCACAGGAATGTGGGAAAGCAAGGTACTGAATTTAAAGATCCCAGCTCTTAGGCGAGGACCTTCACTGCATGGACCAGGATTCTCCTGAGAGTTATTTTGATCTTTCTAGCTTAGAGGATACACAGAGAATGAAGTATATTATCTTCTGGGTATATTTAGAATTCTTTTTCTACCTTTCCACTTAAGTCAGTGAAATACATAACATTATGTAAACCATTAAATGATTTATGGAGATAGATGGTTATTGTTGTGCATACTTTTAGAGTTTAAAGCTGAAAGTACTCCCTTCTGCTGTTTATATCAGAGTTTGACCCTCTAATAAGACGAATGTCATCTTTTATCACCCATTAGAGGGTTGAGTTCTAAACTTTCTAAAAAGCAATGAGAAGAACAGTAATTAGGGTTAGTACACCAATTGCATTCTAAATAAATTGATAAAATAACCTAAATCTTCATTAATGAGGTATTTTACCATGTTGCACAGTGCACCCCTTCTGTAATGATCTTGTAGTTGTCTAAATCAGCAAATCTACTGAAACAGCGTAATAAGCCACCACAGCTTGTCCTAAAATGAAGTCAGTAAGCAGCCAAAATAGTTTCCATGGACTAGAACTTCCAGGATTAGCTGCAGCTTAGCTACATTCTTAGTGTATTTAGGTCTGTGTAATTCACATGTTCATAATTAAATTTCAGAAGCTAACATAATGAAATTTTTGAAATTTATCTTTGTCCATGATAGTAACATAATATTAGGAAGAGCTAAATTGGTTTATCAACTTGTCTTCAGTGGTACTATTGGAATTAACTTATTAACATCTTCATTAACTGAGTTTTAAGAAATAAGTTTCACATTTATCACTGTAGAGGAACGTTTAATGTATTAGTTTTTCTTGATGGCCAGGTAACTGATTTATCAGTGTGATCTAGTCCGAGACATACCTACTTAAAAGCATTTAAAATTATATGTAGGTAAGAAAGAACGTAACTGTGATGATTGGGGTTTTTTTAATTAATTTTCCATCATGTTTCATTAATACTAAATTTTTCATGTTTTAAAGACATTTCTGTATATTACCACAAGAAAAATCAATGAAACAATCCAAGTTAAATATTAATCATGGCTTAAAATTCTGTATAGCTATCAGTCTGTCTCTATCAGTAATCATGAGAAGGTGGGAAAGAAATGTTTGCTAAACTTCATACAGGCATGCATTTGGATTTAAAAACTACTAGGTGTATGTAGTATTTCTAACAGTTGCTAGTCTTAGAAATAAGGGTTGGTGTATCAGCCTATTCTCAAGTAACATTGTCTCTCCACTAGCCTATTACGGTTTTGTGCACTTAAGGTTTCAGGGAGTTTAAAGACTTCTTTGGAGCTTTTATGCCATAAACTGTTAAGGGATGCTTGTCTGAATAACTCTTTTACTTTATGCTGCTTCTGTAGTTACATCATTTAGATACTATGAGGATAATGGTGATGGGCATTTTAGTCAGGAAGTGTTAAGTTCTATGTTATTTTGGGTTGTGTTTTTTTTTTTTTACTTTGCTTGAAAACGTTTAGACATGTTTATTTTTCAGGCTGAACTGGAATGCCACTATATCAAGGCGAAAACTAGAAATAAAACTATATAGCATTCACTGTAATGAAGTTTTATCAGAAACCTTAGAGTTTAGGAAGGAGTCTTTTTATTTTAAGGGTAAGACAGAATGCACTTCTGGAAACAGCTGTGCTTACTAAACTGCATGTCTAGATACTACTCTATGTAGAAACCGTATAGGAAGTAAATTGTGTGGTTACTATGTTATTATATACTACCTACCTAGTTTTCCACAATATAATGAACATGAAGGTAAGCCATATGAATAAACTGGTACCTTAGTTCATTTTTATCCCTGACCATCTTTTTTTGTCAGGCTAATAGATGAAGTAGATCTAAAGCTAGATATTTTTCTTCAAACATGATTCAGGTTTTTTTTCTTGGAATGTTTTGTGTGTGTGTGTCTTCTGCCACCATGTGGGCCAATTTATTTTATTTCTAGAATGGATTCTATTTCTTGGAAAAGAATAGTTATGTTTTTTCTTACATGGATTTTTCTGCAGTTGTTTTCTACTCATTTCTGTTTTCAGAGCTGAAGTTTAACAAAACTCCTCCTAGTATTTTAAATCATGCATTAACTGTCTTGGGAAGCTGATCAATTCAATTTCTGTTAATGGCCTCATCTCTATCCTTGTTTTTCTGAACTTTTGTAAGCAGATCAACAAGAGGAAAAGACATAACTTGGAATTACTGTTCTTACAATATACATTTCAAGGTAGCAGAATGTATGTAGTTCAATTCATTTATAATAATAAACTTACTTTAGCTACTCCTCAACAGAAATCTTTGAATAAGGTATACAAGTTTTACCACAAGAATATATAGATACAATACAGGAATGAATTTTGACTTCTGACTGGAAGTATTCTGTAGTCATAAAATTCTTGCATAAGAAAAAAACCTTCGCTTATACCATTTGCCTCCCTTTCATCACCCGTAGAATTAAACATTTTAGTATGTTTCTTCTTGATTCCCACGAAGACTGAGTGTTCCAGCAGGAATTAATACAGTCAGTTTAAACTATGTTTGTAATTTTGGAAGGTGAAAAAGCATTGGTGTTTATTTTCAGCTATCTGTTCTGGAATCAAGCTATTATCTTCTAAAAGCATTGAAATTTTATTTCAGTATATGTTCCAGTGGGACTCCCGACTCTATTACATTTGCATTTCCTGCAAGTTAACGGGCTCTCTACCTGCTCATGAAAACTAATCTACAATGTATCTAATAATCATCTAGCTGTTAATTTTAGATCCTCCTCATAATTTTTTTTCCTCTGGATACATCCAGATTTTAATTAACTTTCTCCATTTATGGAATTCCGAAGTTCAAGGATTCTTCACAGACTTGGTGTTTAAAATATCTTTGAATTTGATGTCTAAATATGTATGCCATTGGAAGGACAGTTTGCTGCAGTCTAACTGAGGTTTCTGGACTGTGCTGATGATGAGCTGGCTGAAAAAATATATAGAAGTAAACTATTAATATTTTAGCACAAAAGTGTCAAACAAAAGGCCTTTAGTCAACATTCCTTGACTGTGGCAAGACACATGATTAATTTTAAAGATGGAATTGAGGAAGTTTGCTGTATTTTTTTGTTCATGCCATGTTTGCCTACATCTGAAATAATATGAAATGATCAATAGCTGGAATTTCAAAGGATTCTAGCAACATGCTTTTTCTTCAGCTAACCTAGCAGCAAATAGTGTCAATTTCAGATGAGGGTTTAAAAGTGACCAAGTGCTTGAATTTTCAGAAGATTTATCAGACAAAGTGGTCAGTTCATTTGTTGTCCTATACTTGGACAACCTCCTCTATGGATAGTTGACTGTGACAGTGGTTTGCAAAGGGAAGATCTTGTTGGAAAATCAAGTTTTGTACAGGGGAATTGATGAGTTTGTGGAAGCAGACATGAGGGCAGGTGAGGCCAATCGGTCAGACTTTGAATACAGCATGGAGAATTAACAAAGCATCTTTTGATAAGTACATGCTAAAGATGAAGGTGGGAAATGATCATGACCTCCAGTATAACAGTAGTGAAGGAAAGGTTTGAGAACTGTTGTAGCTTAGATGGATTCTTACAAAATATAGTAATTCTTTGGTTTTGAGGAATATGTAGGAACAAAATAAATACGGTTTCCTGAAAGATCTAGATGCAGCAACTGCTGTAGCTTAACCAGTTAGAAAAGTGAGGACAGAAAGTCCTCCTTTTCTCTTCCCCTTTTCTTTCCTCCCCCATTCCTTTCCTCTCTTTCCTGGTTTTTTTTTTTTCCCCCCCTTCCTTATACTTTGCTGGATAAGAAATTGTGAAAGAAGGCGGCAGTAAAAAAACCCCAAGTTTTAAAGCTCACACCTTGTGTGAGTGTCTCTAAAACTTTGTAAAGGAAGTAATCTACATACATTTCATAGTTTAACAAGACTTCAGGTTTCTCTTTGAAGTTTGAATTGAAATATAAATTGTAATATTTTTCATTTTTGTGAGATACCCAGCCTTTCTAGTCTAAAAATTGAAGTGCCCCTTAAAGTTTAAATTTGCAACCACAACTCTTTCTGTGACTTTTAGATTAGATTTTTTATACAGAGATTCTTTACAACTATCAAAATTCTAGATGTGATAATGAAAAAATGAATATTCTCATTCTATATGGCATATGTATCTCTAAAATAATACAGGGATTTGTTTGTGAAAATTGAAATCCTTGTTGGTTTTATGGCTGATTTGTCTTTGTTCACTCCTGTGTAGATACTTAGTGTTTTATAAGAAAAAACCACTTTCCAGAAAAGGAGAAAAAATGAAGTTTAAATATGAAAAATATTTTAGCTTGTCCAAGACTTATATTGACCTAAATAGGTCTAGGTCTTCATGGTTGCCAACTGCAGATAATCAGCTTTTTCTTCCTTAACGAAGAAAGTAAATGGAGCTGCAAGATGTTCATTGCCTTTTCTGTCATCATAATAATAATTTATGTATTTAACTTCTGCAGTTTCTTAAATTGTTTTACTGACAAGCTGCCTGCTTTACATGTAATGAGAGTGACAAGTAAAAGCTGCAAAGCATATTTATGTTGCAAGAGAAGGAATGATTGACAGCTGCATTCCTCTCTACAAGAAAAAGCTGTGTTGCAGAGCCTAAAAAATGTCCTAAATGTATAGAATCATAGAATGATTTGGGTTGGAAGGGACCCCGAGAGGTCATCTAGTCCAACCCCCCTGCAGTGAGCAGGGACACAACTGATCGGGTTGCTCAGAGCCCCATCCAACCTGGCCTTGCATGTTTCCAGGGATGGGGCCTCCACTACCTCTCTGGGCAACCTGTTCCAGCGTTTCACCACCCTCATTGTAAAGAATTTTTTCCTTATATCTAGTCTAAACCTACCCTGTTTTAGTTTAAAACCATTACCCCTTGTCCTGTCACAGATGGCCCTACTAAAAAGACTTTCCCCATCTTTCCTATAGGCCCCCTTTAGGTACTGAAAGGCCGCAATCAGGTCTCCCCGCAGCCTTCTCTTCTCCAGGCTGAACAAGCCCAACTCTCTCAGCCTGTCCTCATAGGAGAGGGGCTCCAGCCCTCAAATCATTTTAGTAGCCCTTCTCTGGACCCGCTCCAATAGTTCCATGTCCTTCCTGTGCTGAGGGCCCCAGACCTGGATGCAGTGCTCCAGGTGAGGTTTCACTAGAGCTGAGTAGAGGGGCAGAATCACCTCCCTCGACCTGCTGGCCACGCTTCTCCTGATGCAGCCCAGAGTACGGTTGGTCTTCTGGGCTGCCAGGGCACATTGCTGGCTCGTGTCCAGCTTTTCATCCACCAGTACCCCCAAGTCCCTCTCGGCAGGCCTGCTCTCAATCCTTTCTTCCCCCAGCCTGTATTGATACTGGGGGTTACCCTGACCCAAGTGCAGGACCTTGCACTTGGCCTTGTTGAACTTGAGGAGGTTCACACAGGCCCACCTCTCCAGCCTGTCCAGGTCTCTCTGGATGACATCCCGTCCTTCTGGTGTGTCAACTGCACCACTCAGTTTGGTGTCATCCGCAAACTTGCTGAGGGTGCACTCAATCTCGCTGCCTAAGTCATTGATGAAAACATTAAACAGCACCGGTCCCAGTACGGACCCCTGAGGGACACCACTTGTCACCGGTCTCCATCCAGACATCGAGCCATTGACCACTATCCTCTGGATGTGACCATCCAGCCAATTCCTTATCCACCAAACAGTCCACCCATCAAATCCATAGCTCTCCAATTTAGAGAGAAGGATGTTGTGGGGGACCATGTCAGAGGCTTTGCAGAAGTCTAGATAGATGACGTCCATTGGTTTTCCCTTGTCCACTGTTGTTGTCACACCATCATAGAAAGCCACGAGGTTCATCAGGCAGGACTTGCCCTTAGTGAAGCCATGCTGGCTATCTCGAATCACCTCCCTGTCCTCCATGTGCCTTAGCGTAGCTTCTAGGAGGATCTGTTCCATGACCTTCCCAGGCACAGAGGTGAGGCTGACAGGTCGGTAGTTCCCAGGGTCTTCCTTTCTACCTTTTTTGAAAATGGGCACAATGTTGCCCTTTTTCCAGTCACCGGGGACTTCACCTGACTGCCATGACTTTTCAAATATCATGGAGAGTGGCCTGGCAACTACATTAGCCAAGTCCCTCAGGACTCTGTGGTGGATCTCATTAGGTCCCATGGACTTATGTGCATTCGGGTTCCTCAGGTGGTCACGAACCTGATCTTCTCTTACAGCGGGAGGGGTTTTACTGTCCTGGTCCCCCTCATGCCATCCATCGACTCAGGAGGGGTGAGGAGAGAGGATGCCAGTGAAGACTGAGGCAAAAAAGTTGTTGAGTACCTCAGCCTTCTCCTCATCTGCTGTTACCAGTTTGCCAGTCTCACTCATCAGCGGGGGTACGCTTCCTTTAACCATCCTTTTCTGGCTGATAAACCTGTAGAAGCCCTTCTTGTTATTCTTTGCATCCCTAGCCAAGTTTAGCTCCAGCTGCACCTTGACCTTCCTGACCCCATCCCTACACAACCGGACCACTTCCCTATACTCTTCCCAGGATGCCTGCCCCTGCTTCCACTGCCTGTGCAGTTCCCTCTTCCTCCTTAGTTTGACCAGCATCTCTTGTCTCAGCCATGCCGGTCTCTTCCCTTCTTTGCCTGATTTCTTATACCTAGGGATTGAGACCTCTTGTGCTCTGTGGATCACATCCTTAAAGATCTGCCAGCTCTGTTCTGTTCCCCTGTCCCTGAGGACCGTTTTCCAGGGAGTCCTTCTGACTATCTCCTTGAGGAGCTGGAATTTTGCTTTTCTGAAATTCAGGGTCCTGACTATACTCTTTGTTCTTCCCATTTCCCTCAGGAGTGTGAGCTCCACCAGTGCGTGGTCACTGCAGCCCAGGCTGTCTCTGATCTTGACGTCTCCAACAAGCTCACTTGCATTGGTGACAGGTGAAGGTCCAGTATCGCATCCTCTCGGGTAGGGGTGTCTATTATCTGGCTCAAGAAGTTGTCCTCAATGCATTCGAGAAATTTGCTGGATTGCCTACAGCTTGCTGTGTTGGTTTTCCAGCAGACGTCGGGGTGGTTGAAGCTCCCCAGTAGGACAAGAGCCTGCGCATGCGAAGCCTCCTGGAATTGGAGGAAGAACGTTTCATCAGTAGGCTCCTCTTGATCTGGTGGCCTGTAGTAGACACCAGTCACTAGATTCCCTTTGTTGCTTCTGGCTCTGATTCTTACCCATAAGCTTTCGACCTGCTCGTGGCTATTCTTCAGGGACAGCTCTTCACACTGTAATGATTTCTTGATGTAAAGGGCAACGCCTCCACCCCTCCTTCCTCACCTGTCCCTTCTGAACAGCCTGTAGCCATCAATAGCTACATTCCAGTCATGCGATTTATCCCACCAAGTTTCCATAATGGCAATCAGGTGCTTTCTAGCAGCACAATAGCTTCCAACTCCTTAACACTTCAGAAGTTAATTTTGAAAAGTGATTACCACTTCAGTTGCTTTTAGTATGGAAGCAACAATGGTTAAACAATTACTTTGAAAATCAGTTATTTTTAGAAATTTGTCAGCACTACCAGTAATGGCAATTATAGATAAACAAATATGTATTTTCTACTCTCAAATAAAATTTTACCCCATTTGCAAGAAACCAAATAACAATGTCAAAACCAATCCAAATATGTACTCTTTATGCACAGGGACATAAACTGATATATTAAAAACATACTGTTTTGATATGAAATAATTTAGGACTTGTGGTTTTATTTTGTGAGAGATGATTATGATTTACATTTTGTAAATTGTAAGCTTAGGTCTAGTATGTGTCATGTCTAGTTGAAGACAAAAGAAGATCCAGAAATAAGGGTGTTAGTCTAGAAGCTTGCAGTCTGTTCCCTGTGTTGGTGATTCTTCATGTGCTGTCCAGAATAGGCCTATGTACCCAAAGGTATTTAGGAATCTAATTCACTTAGGTAATCCTTAGTCAGAGTTTTTAAGTATTAGTTTATTTTTTTCCAGAAGTGTGGTGTTTTTTGTCAGTACACTTGACATAATTTCTTATTGTGGTTTAGCATCTTGCATATGTTGCTGAATTTAGAAGAAAATAGCTAGGATTTAAGAGATATGAGTCTCGCGAGGCTCAACACCTTTTCTTTCTTCAGTACTTATTCCATGTTTTTTTTCCCAATCAGATTCAAGAGCTTCCATATGAGGAAAATAATGGTACAAAACTGACAATACCCTAATCAGCAGGGAAGAAATGAGGCTGAATTGAGGGCTAAAATTGTTTAGCATATATCAGTCTCCCAAAAATGTTTTGGAACTCTAGTATCAGAGGTTTTTTAATCTTACCCATTTATTTCACAAAGATTGATCATTATAATTGTTTGTCAATACAAGAATGTAAATTTTAAGTCATTTGAAAGCATATTGATTATATCCTGGCCTTTAGTCACTATCAATCACTACCTATAAACCGGTACTTGCAGTTTTGTATCACCTGCAAGCTTGCTGATGTGTGCTCTGTTCCACCATCTAGGTCATTAATTAAGATGTAGAACAGTACTGTACCTAGTACCAATCCTTGTGCTCAGCTAATGACTGGCCTCCAGCTGGACTTTATGCCACTGATGACAACCCTCTCTTGTTAAAAACCATTCAGAGCTCTTCTTTTGAAGTATGTGTACCACCAAATGCATCTTTCAGAACTTTGCAGACTTGAAGACACATACTGTCTGGTCATAAGAGGTCATTAGTGGTGCAGAATGTTTTCTAGGGCCTTACTGTTTCACCTGTATGCTTATACAAAATGCCTGTCACTCACAGGAGATACTTGGTGTGTATACCCTAATTCAGTGACTGTTTCATAAAGACTGCATGACAGGTACCTTTATCAAGGGTCCTAAATCTTTGATACTTTTTTTTTTTGACATGCACGATGGTGTCAAATCTATTTTCCAATCGGATTAGATGCAAACGTTTCATTAACTTTCACTTTCCTTGCTTATGCTGTCATCAGTAGTAGTATTTTTCTAAGTAGTAGTGTTTTTATGTTTGGTTTTTATTGTTTTATTAATTTATTGGCTAGTTTTCTCATTTATTTAAAAATCAGGAGTGAATCACAAATTCAGATGGGATCTAAGCTTTGAGAAGAGTCCAGTCTCAATGAATTGCTGGTAGCGACTGAACATCCTAGAAACTTGATGACAGCATCAACTCTTAAGCTATTGTATTTTATTGTGCTTCTGTTCTTCCTGTACAAGTGGAAGAATCTAAGTTCACTTTGTATTCTCTAGTACACAAGGCACACTGCAAACGATACAGTTGTTCCTTACCAGTTTCAGAATCTGTCTTTGTTGTTAGTTATTACATTCTCCTTCCATTCTCTCAGTCTGCTTTCTGGCTCTAATACAGTAATGCTTCGAATAATGTACTGCTTCTCATAAACTAATACACAACAGAATTTTTTCATCGTTTGATTATCATAAAGGTACATTGATGTTCATACAGAAGTTAGACAATAATTCTCAAAAATTGAAATGATAAAATGTTAATGTATTGGGACTTTGATGTGATACATTAACTCCTGAATTTTTTTAATATGACATTTATTGCAGAGTGCATTAACAGTAAACATTTAGTTTATGATAGCTTGCTAAAGGGAGTATACCCCTATTTGCTTGAGGTCAGATTCTGCTTTTTTGTATTTTATATACTACTTGTTTACTTCCTCTTAAAATGTATCACTTCCTCACTGATTTATCTTTTTTTTTTTTTTTTCCCTTCTCCTTGCTTAGATATACCTAGAAACTTGTTAGCATTTGTTGGAAACTTGCTAAAACAGAAAACAAAATCTATCTGACTGCTTTTTAAACCATGCAGTTTAGCTGCATACAGTAATCTAATACAAGACAAGGAACCCGGTTGGTTTTTGAGGGTTGGGGTTTTTTTACACAAAAGACTGTCATTTAAGTGCAATGTTTTTCAGTATCTGGAGTCCATAGGAAGTTCTCAGAAGACAGATTAAAATTCTTAAAAATTATCATACTGTTTTACTCCACTCCTCCTTGTTGCCCCTGGGAGCCACTGTTCTGTCATCGCTGTCTCCTCACATGTGCACAGAGTGCCCTGGGGCTGGCTGGAGCAGCCGCCCCCAATGATTTGCCAAAAGCAGGGTGGAACTGGAGGTCCCTTCCTGCTACAGAGTCGGGGCCACCACTTTGCTTTGACCACCATTTCACCTCAGGAAGCCATTGTGTCTGGCCACCTAATAACTCACGTGCTCATATATTGCCTTGCAACTGGCTGTCAGCGTCAAAGGCGCGTGACCTCAGCACACTCTCTGGTTGGCTGCTTATTTCCTTTGGACCAGAAAGTTCCCAGATATAAATATATCTGTATGTGTATTCATAGTAAATCTAGATATAAAATACTTTATAAAAATATAAAAATACATCTTTTACTTACAATTTGACGTACCTTACATATAGCTTCACAGAAGTACTATGTACAATATAGATCTATATATACTTTATACGGTGTAAAGATATATAAATGAAATATATATCTCCCTACATAAGTGTATGCATAAAATATGTAAAAACATTTGTTAGAAAGAGCTAATGAAATGAATTAAAGTTTAAATGTGAATGGAAAGTAATTAAAAACAGCACTTCACAAGTCCAAAAAACAAATCCTGACATGTCTGGGTTGGAGGGAGGTACAACAGAATGAGGAGGGGGCATGAGGAGGGCAGGGTGGGGAGAGGGTCATGATTAAGGGGGAACATGCCCAGAGGCTACCAGCCTGTCCTTACTGATAGCCCACCAAGGGGCTCCTGAGCATCCCCTGCCATGTGCAAAGAGGAGGCCAATCCTGGAGCCTCACATCTGGCACCAAACTGCCTGCCAGGGTGGCCTTGCACTGTTTATTACTGGGGCAGCTGTAAGGCTTTGCAGTGTGTTGCAAGACACAGGCATCGCTGTCTGCCAAAGTGGAAATCCAGAATAAAAGGCCGACTTCAGAAGAACATGGGTGTGGAGATGATAAGGAAAAGCCCCAGCAGGACTCCCCAGAAAAGACCACATGAAGCAGAGGAGCCTGTGAATCAGGAAGCAATTTCCAGGTAAGATTCATAGAGAAAGGGCAAGTGCTTGTGGGAGCTGCCATTGCCCACCACTTTGGGGGAACCTTGCAGTTTCTTCTAACATCACTGTGAGGTACAGGATCGTGCTATATCTGTTTCCTTATCCTTAGGTTGATGTCCTTATAGAACATTTTAAAAAGCTCCAGCTGACTAGCTGAGGAGACAGAAGATGAGTGTTCCTATCTGGGCCTGCAGCAGTTGAAGAATGAGCAGAGAAGGGACAGCTTGTGGTAAACCTAAAATTTCACTCATATGCTAACAAACCTTCAAGTCCCTGCAGTGTTACATGCTTGATTCAATCCTACACTTTTGTATTTAAATAAACCGGAAGTGTGCCGAAGATAACTGATTAAGAAAAGAAGAAAATACTTACTGTAGGTTTTGATAAATTGCACCTTAAATCAACAAGTCAATGAGACATAATACTGTATTTAAATTAAACATTGTAAACTATGTGGAAGTGTTAAATATCAGTATGTTTATACAAAATGGCTTTCATGGAAGAGCAGATGAAAACCCAACAAAACCTTGGAAAAGCCTGACCAATGGCTGACACCCATCATAACCTGTTAGTAAAGTATCTCTGTGCATGAATTAAATCATGGTGAAGTATTTCATTTCTTATATGTGTGTAATGGCATGCCAGTAGAGATGTCCATGCTGCCACTTCTTTTTAAAGGCATTTACTGTGCTCCTGGGGAGGTGGGAAGCTTGGGAGATATAAATCCCATTTTAGAAGCTGCTAAAGCCTGATTGTTCATATGAACTGGAGCCAAGTGGCAACTTGGCTTGCGAACCAGGATGCCTAGACCTTGTGCAAGCCACCAAGAAACCACTTCAAGAGAAATAAGGTGATTGTGGCAGAGGTGGATGCTTGATATCAACAAACTTGGTGGATGTGCAGTAGTTTTCCAAACATGACACTGCTGTTAAGTATGGTGCTAGACATATTACACAAACATTTCTCTGTCATTGGTCTAAAAGCAAAATGGGTTCTGATTTAGCCAGGTCTTTTAAAACCATTTTTAGCAGGCAGTGCACGTGTCAGAAATTACAGACTGATGGGGGAAAGATTTTTTTTTTTAAACTAGCTTTATAGTGCTTTAACAGCTTTTTTAATGTTCACTGTCTTGTTACTAGCAACAAAGCAAAAGCCTTCACTGCAGTGTTCTAACAGGTTACTTAAAACCAAGATGTGGAGATATTTTAGTGTGCAATGCGTTTTGCTACACTGATGTGTTATTAGGTTTTATAAAGGACTATAACCATAGCTTCCACAGAGCTATCAGAGCCAGGCCTGTGGATGTGATCCCTTTAAACTCTGTGAGGGTTTGGAAAATCAAATCCAAGGATTGATTTAAAATTAAAGAATATGTGCCTTTGCTCAGAAAAGCAGACCATATCACAGTGTTTATAACAAAAGAGATTTGAGAAAGGTTATCATCAGATGTTCAGGAGTGAAATCTTCTTAATAGCTGAAACTGTGGGAAGGGAGCAGGTACCCACCTGTGCAGTTTAATATACTATGCTCATGAAGCAATGGAGGGGACATTTTACCCTGAAGAATTTAAAAGTGAATCCCAGTGAGGACAGAATCTACAGAACTGACAGAATTATTGCTGTAAAAATGAAAACAAGAAAGAACCAGCGGCCCAAGTCCAGGACATGTAGTGATTGGAGTTCAAGTGGGGGTAAAAGAAGGATGGCAGATGGCAGTTTCTACTTTATGCTAGCTAGCAATCCCAGCACCAGAATTTTCTCACAAAACATCTCCAACTTCACCGTAGACTTGGTGAGGCCCCTGGAGCTCTCTGGCAAGTAGGTGGTGAAGTTGGCAAAAATACACCACCTGTGCAGAAGGAGCAAAGACAGCACGTTTGCTGGGTGTAAAATAAAATAATAAAAGGCATGACTGGGTAACACATGGCAATATACTTTGCAGAAGTTCTATTATTACCATCCCTTGCAGTGTTGATGGGATGTACAAACCATCTTACTAACGCCCACAACAGAGCTTCAGCAGTCGACTCTCCAGCTGTTGCCCTGTCCTGTGATCCGGTCATAAAGAAAATGGCATAAAATGAATGACAGTTTATCTTTTTTTTTAATCTTTTACCTTTATATCTTGTAATGCTATTAATAAATGTATTGTGTTAAATAAAACTTAGAACCCAACCGAAAGTTTGTGTGTGTGTTCTTCAACTATGGCAATATAGACATCAAAGTTGAAAGTTTTTATGATTTACGTATTACACTAAATACTACAGGGTGAGGCATTGGGCTTTTTAGGTAGCTTTCTTTTCTAACATGGTGTATGTGGTGCTTCTCAGTTCTCCTCATTCACCTTTAATTTTTCCAAGAAATCCTGGTTTGCCAGGTTTACTTGTGACAGAAGATGGGACATTCACCACAGCCAGGGTGTTAGTAAAAACATTCCAATCTTTAGGTATGCTCAAGTTTAAAGGGGCTTTGAGCAAACTGCTCGGGGCAGCTGTTCTGGCCAGTCCCAGGCCACTCTGTGCACATGCAGATGACAAAATGGTGAATCCCAGGGGTCAAGAAGGAGGGGATGGAGAGGGGTAAGCCAGTGACACGGACAGAGGATGAGAGAGTTTGGGGCAAGTGGTGGTGGTGACAGGTGGAGGGGGCAGATCTCCCTTTGGGTGCTGAGGAGCAGTGCATCTGGTCCGGGATGAGCACTGTCCCTGTACCCCTTGTATACAGCTCTCCAACCCACATGCATCCTTTTCCTTTCCTGTGCATTCAGAACATTGCATGGTGCTGTGCTTGTTCTTTGGTTACCATGTTCTGGAGTTGTGCTTTGGCACTTTGCTGACCCCCTGAAGGGGGGGGGTTTGTCTTGCCTTTCCTGCCCACGTGGCTGCTGTGTGGAGGAGGCAGGCTGAAGGTGTGGGATGTTTATTGATTCAAAGGTAGTTCATTGCACACTGCCACTCTGAGCCAAATGGCTTTCATGGGTCATTACAATAACTGATTTCACTGATAAAATAGGTATATTTGTAAACTGGGTTTAATTTACATATCTGCTTTGTTGTAAACTTCCCATTCAGAGTAGATAAATGTAAGCAATAGAGTGTATGGAGTTTGCAGAGTGTACTGGATCTTATCAGGTTGCTGTGTTACAGGCGTAAGAACTGTTAGATGTGTTGATTCTACTCTTTATGGCTCGCTTTAAAAGGTGCAGAGTTACACTGTGTAAGGTGATTATTTTTTTTTACAGTCTCTCTTGGCATAGTAAATGACAGCTTTTATTTCTATAATGGTTTACGTAGTGCAAATCCAACTGTTATCTTTAGAGGAGATAAAATTACACCTCTCCCCACAACCAGTTTAGCATGTTCACATACAGCGTAACAAATGGTTTTGAAAGACACACACTTCGAAAAGCTTCTGGATCTTTATTCAATGTCCACGAAGCCAATAATCTGAGCTTTCAGCTCTGTTGAAGCAGAAAACATCGGCAGAGCTGGCTGGGTGCTACCCTGCATTGGAGGTCCCTGGAGCTGCATCCCCCTATGCTGCTTGGTCCCTCCTTGCAGGGGTCCTTTTCCCAGGGGCGAGCTTGTTGTTGATGGGCCTTGGGCGCAGGTGGTAGCACCACTGCAGGGATCTGCTGTGCACCTTCTGCCTGGCCGCGGTCCTCTGCCAGCGGACAGATGAGCCATCATCTGCTCTCAACCGTGTGCAGGATGTGGTTGAAAGGCCACCTGCAGAGCGGGTGTGCAGCTCTCGAGGCAGCCCACCCCCAGATGGAATCAAAGGAGAAGGCATGGAAGCAGACACCGACATAGGCTGTGTTGTCCACATCATCCAGGCAGATGGAGCACAAGCCATCTGCTGCTGCCTCCTGCTGCCCTGCCCGCTGCAGCTGGCTCTTGTTGGCCATCATGGCAGAGCTGCTGTCCTGCAGAGCCCCCTCTGCACCTGACGCCATGTCCTGCCAAGAGATACGAAAAGTGCCTGAGAGAAAGATTTTGTTACATGCACCTTGCACTGAGAACTTCAGACCCCTTTCATCTTAATGTGCTCTATCTAGTTAGGTAGTAATTGCGCAATAGTTTATTTGTGTGCACCATCTGTAAGTGGAGACCATACAGATGCTGAACTATCTGTGTTGATATAGGATGTGGTGCGTTTCAGACACATTGCAGATACCAAGAGGGAAAATATACAATGTATTTCTTTTCAAAGTGCAAAACTACTGTATTTTTAAATGTTTGAGTTAGATAGTAGTAATGTGCAGGTAGTCTTCTGAAGGGTAGAGAACTTTTGTCCAGGAACTTGAGAATCTTGGGAAGTTTTTAGAGGAGATGGGAAGGGAAAGAAGAGAAAAACACCGGTTCTTGTAAATATCACAAAACCTGGATAAGGATGTTATTGTGGCTTCCTCTTATTCTAGGAGGTGCACAGTGTCTCTCCTAGTAAATAAATTAAAAGAGGGGAAGAAAATATCATTAGTATTTTGTTAATAGTGTATTTTCTTGCAGTGTCTGATAAGCGTGCAGTTCATCCTGGTGTTCTAGATTTGTGTAATTTGCACTCCATAAGGAAGTTTCTATTTTGCCTGAAGTGCTTAAATATAGTAATTGAAAAAGTAGGAAATAAGACTGGCTGCTGCTTTGATTAATAAGCAGCCCTGACATTTCAAATGTGAATAAACCATTTAGATTTGGCTTATTTGCAAACATATTTATTATGAAAATACAATGGATACAACATTAACCAGAGCATGAATGTGGTTAAAATTAACCAGATTTAACCAGATTTAAAAATAACTCCATTGTCACTTGGCTTATTTTTTATTTGTTATCAGTTGAACTACATTTCTTTATCCTGCCTTCTCAAAGCAATTGAGGTAGTTGTGTCTTCATCTTGGTTCACAAGAATCACTTGGAAACATACTAGGTTCTGATACTCTTAACTGTCTGTAAGTATTTTAATTATGGTTGCAGAGTTCCGTGAGGTTTTGGGGTTTTTTTTTAATAGAAATGGGAATTCTGTTTGCTTGACATCAGAATACAGGGAACTGTTTAGTTTTTCACTTGGAAAGTTAGAACGAAGACAAAATAAATGTTTGGTATGGGTGTAGTGCTGTTTACTTTGGAATAACACAATGCAACATAGCAAATCAATGTTGACTCACTTTAGCTGAAGATAAATCTTACAGTAGCTTGGCACTTTATTCTATGTTGTAGTAGATACTTGAATCGCAGTCCACAGAATTAAAGAAAATCTGCTCTTCACCAGAAATAAAAAATCATCACTTTTCTAGGCATATTGTAGAATGTGTGCTACCTGGCAATTGATCTCACATATTAAAATGTAAATATAATAGCTGCCTTGACATATATGCTGTGAACAGCAGCACCTTGGCAAACTTGTTTAAAACATGTAGTTAATTATGTGGGGTCTGACAGGCAAGTTTTCTTTTGCAGTCAAGGAACTCCCCATATAATGATTGATTTTTGCATGCTTTTTTGAACCTTAGTAGAGCTGCCTGTTGTTTATCTCTCTACGTGCTAAAGGAGAGAGCAGTTGGGGCTTTCAGCTCTTCATGACACAGTTGTCCTCCTAAAGTTACAAAAAAAATAATCCATATTGATTTGTGTTGCAGGTAAAGGAAGAACCATTTCCTATCTTTAGGAAGGGAAAGTAGTTTGCTGTCTGACATAGGGGTGAAATTGGAGACTTGGAATATTAGCTTTATAACAATAAAAGTATTTTTGTACTGAAAGTTCATATGCATTCATTTATACAGTGCAAGTTCCAAATGTTGGCATCAGGCTGTTTGCTCTCCGTGTGAAAAGAAATCAATGTAGTAGCATCCGTGTAATTTTTTGAAAGTAGGGAAGACTCAAAATAAGGGATGAAGCCCACTTATAAAACAAAAGCTGTGAGAAAAATTGCAGTCAAACAGTTGTTTCCAGCAAGGACAACAGGCCTGCTGCAGTAATGCTGCAAGGTTCTGAGCAGTGAAAGAACAAATAATTCTTGTGTCTCTTTTAGCTGGAAACAGGAAGGTATCATGCTATAATCCAAGCAAGGTGAATATAAATGGGTGGTGGTTTATCCCTGGCTGGATGCCAGGGGCCCACCAAAGCCACTCTATCACTCCCCTCTTTAACCGGACAGGGGAGAAAAAAGTAGATTGAAAGGCTTGTGGATGGAGATAAGGACAGGGAGAGATTATTTGCCAGTTACCATCATGGGCAAACCAGACTCAACTTGATGAAATTAATTTAATTTATTATCAACCAAAATCAGAGAAGGAGAGGATAAAAACTGCTGAATCTTAAAACACCCCCCCCTTCTTCCCAGGCTCAAATTCACTCCCAGTTTTCTCTACCTACTCCCCCCCAGGGGTGCAGGGGGACGGGAATGGGGGTTGAGGGTCAGTTCATTGCACGTTGTTTCTGCCGCTTCTTCTTCCTCAGGAGAGGACTCTTCCCCTGCTCCAGCATGGGGTCCCTCTCACAGGAGACAGTCCTCCACGAACTTCTCCAACGTGAGTCCTTCACACAGGCTGCAGTTCTTCACGAACTGCTCCAGCATGGTCATAGAATCATAGAATCGTTGAGGCTGGAAAAGACCTTTAAGATCATCGAGTCCAACCGTTAACACTGCCATCCCACCACTAAACTGTGTCCCTAAGCACCTCCGTAAGTGGGTCCATCCCTCCCATGGGGTGCAGTCCCTCAGGAGCAGACTGCTGCAACATGGGTCCCTGTAGGGTCACAGGTCCTGCCAGCAAACCTGCCTCAGCGTGGGCTCCTCCCCCATGGGTCCACAAAGTCTTGTCAGGAACCTGATCTGGTACAGGCTTTCCATGGGGTCACAGCCTCCTTCCTTCGGGCATCCACCCGCTCCGGCGTGGGGTCCTCCACAGGCTACAGGTGGGGATCTGCTCCGCTATGGGCCTCCATGGGCTGCAGGGGGACAGCCTGCCTCACCATGGTCTTCACCATGGGCTGCAGGGGAATCTCTGCTCTGATGCTTGGAGCACTTCCTCCCCCTCCTTCTTCACTGACTTTGGTGTCTGCAGGGCTGTTTTCTCTCTCATCCTCTCACTTATCTTCTCTCTCCGGCTACTGTGTTGCAGCAGGTTTTTTTTCCTTCTTCAGTATGTTATCACAGAGGTGCTTCCACTGTCACTGATTGGCTTGGCCTTGGCCAGTGGCGGACACAGGGAAAACTTCTGGCAGCTTCTCACAGAAGCCACCCCTGTAGCCCCCCCACTACCAAGACCTTGCTACACAAACCCAGTGTAGTGGATGGTGAACTTCATTATTAACAAGGCAAAGTTACATGAACTAGGAAGTATGCTAAGTTATTTCTTACACCTTACCAACTGTTTTTGAACTGGCTCTTTATTATTTCCACCTGTCAGATGGTGGAAAAATTTGAGATGTCTTTCTGTTTTTATCTAAGAGCTTTCTTTTCATCTTTTATTTGTGAAGATGATGTACAGATCTAAACTCACTTTTTATTGGAAATTTTCTTACCTTAAAAACTTAGATCTTTTTGTTCTTACATGTAGTATTTCTACCTTAACCTTCCAGTCTACCTGCATAATTTTTGTGTCCTGTTATTCTCTTGTGTACAACTACAGTTCATCAGGTGCAGACAAGCTGTTTTCACTCTTAAAGCCCACTAGAACCTGGAACCAAACTGTCAGTAACTTATCTTTGTTTGATTTTGAGTGCATTTTCTCCTTAACCAATCTTGTCAGCTGCTGCAGCCAGTTGATATGTTTTTCCACTTTCCATGTATGGACTTCTTAAATGTAAGCAAAGCTAGCTATAAGAAACTAAAACATTCCAGATTTTCTGATAAAATCTCCACTCTTTTGATGCCTAGAAAAGAGCAGTGGCTAAGCATCAGAGTGGCTAGTTAACCTAAACGTAGGTTAATATATTGTTCAGTAGCTACTGATTTACTTGGTTTTTGCCCAGGATGTTAGATGAGTTAAGAAGAGATAAATGAGTTGTGGAAAGAATGTTGTTAGCATTTTTTAGGTTGGATTAAGAAATCTAGACACTATGCTTAAGTGTTTCTGCCTCTTTTCAATCAAGGTCTAGGTTGATGTATTTGAGACTTAGAGTCACTGTGCTACAGCATAAGCTTCATCTTTAGCATTTAGAATACATGTCATCTGGAAATTGGTACCTTTTAAGACTGAGTATATGGGGAGTCTATCTCAGAGAAACACTAGTAACCAGAAAATAAACTTATTTACCACTAAAAGTACTTTGTTGCAACTTTTCTGAAGTTATAAAGGTATGTAATGAAATTTAGGAGGCAGTCAATTTACCTGTGCATCTTATCTTCAGGAAATTGTATAGATGTAGACTTCTTTTCTCAAGGCTGAACAAATCTACTTTGGTCAACCTTTCCTCCTACATCAAATATTCTTGGCCCTGACCATCTTGGTGACACTCAGCTAGACTTAATTGCTTTTTTTTTTTTTTTTTACTGGGGAGTCTAAAACTTGACAGCATTCCAGATGTGGTCTCAGGTGTGGAACTGAGGCACTTGCTGGCTACACCCTTCCTAATACAGTCAAAGCTGCTGTTGATTGTCTTTGCTGCAAGGATATATCTATCTTTTAATGTTCCATTTTCTTTATACTGTGCCAGGTGTATCTAAATACTTAGCAGTTTTTAACATGTCAGTACTTAATACATATTACAATGAGGTTGTTTAGGGGGATCAGAGACTTCAATGTGTATGTGTTTCAGTGAAGCAAGTTAATGTCATGAATAATTACAACTACCAGCACAAATAAAGCATATGAGAATCTTTTTTTACTAGGATTTTCATTAGAATAGACAAGACATAATATGCTGAGATTTGTACCTTTTTAATTTCACAGAAATAAATTAATAGATATTGCACCATCAATCCATTAAACAGTTCTGTTCTTGCAATATGAAATAAAGCTTTCAAAGTATCTTGAGAAACAAATGTTCTGTATAGTAAGTGTTTTCAAGCCAGGGACAAATGCTCTACTGTAGCAAATGCTGTCAAGCCAGGGACAGTCTTAAGTAGTCTTAAGAGAGAGGGATGCTGTCCTTTAATACCTAAAATATATCAGATTATGGCTTAAAAACATACCAGCCTCCTGACAAGTAAGAAGCCCTATCACCTGTTTGTGATTTGTTTAGGACCTGAAGTTATTCAAAATACTAATTCTTAAAATTTTTTCCATTGTAAGCTCCATACTTTCATGTTCCAGACTTTTGTGTGAATTATTTGGTCAGCTCTTTACACCAGAAAGGTTTTGTTTCCTTGAAATAGTTCAAAAAAAGCTTTTCAATTATGGTAATTCAGAGGCTACCTCTCTCTACATGATACAGTGCAGAGATGAGCAAGCTATGCTCACTGGCTGACTGAAGCTCCAAGGCTGGGTTAATTACTCTGGTGCCAAGGAGGAGTTCACATGCCCTGTCCAGAGCATTCCAGACAATTCATGTCTCAGTGTGATCAGTAAAGAAGCTGTGCACTGAAGTGATTTCAGTTGACAAAACTTTGGCTCATTCTGTACCTCATCCAAGATAATTTTTGCCTTGTTTCTGATGCTTTTTATTCTTTTTATTCAGTGCTTCTGAGCAGAATGCACTTCTACCCTTTGGAATATTTTTTTTAATTTTAAGTATTACCTAACTTTAACCTTTTCTTTTTTTCATATGCTCTTTCAGCAGAAACATAAGCAAGGGTAAGGGTAAGTTCAGATATAAGGATAAGTTAGGACGAAGGTATAAACATAAGCAAGGCTTGCTTGGCTAGACAGCTGCCAGGTACAGAATGACAGGAGATGTAGATGGGTATGATGAAGTTGCATCTGGACACAACTAGCTGTGTGTCCTTGTCCCCTTCCACACTCCCTGCCTGTTGACATCTAAACTCTGTTTTAGTTGCATTGTAGTTCAGAATTATCTTGCATTCCTAGTGCTTTCTTCTCCATTTTGCAGTGAGTTGGCACCATACCAAGCAGATTTCCAGGTGCAGCTATGGTGTGAATTGTTACAGCTATTATTGCTGGGTAACTGGGGATTGCTGTAATGGGAATATTCTGAAAGACACCACCAAATCTCCAAATTTCAGGCAAGCATTTATTTAGGCTCAACTACTAGCCAAATAGGCTGTTAAAAGCTAAGAATCAAGCATTAGTGAAATACATTAGTTAAGCCATAGGTTTACCATACTGTAAGTCTGATAGTTACTGTTGGCTCTAATGGTCAGTCTTTGACAGTTCTTAGTCACTCAGGTCAAGACGAGGCTTGAGAGCTATTTGACACAGAAAGCTGGAATGAAACTGGACATTTTTTCTCTTTTCCACTGCATGTCACTGACATTGAAACTGTTCTCTGTGGGCCAAGACCAACCTGGTCCAAAGACAACTTCATGGGTGTTGGTCTATTCTGGTTTTTTCAGGGGAATATTACCTATTTGCAGACTGCATGCCAGTCATCAGTTTCCTTCAAATAGTCACAGACTATGCCAAGCAAGCAAATATGACAAAATACTGCACTTCCAATTCTAATTCAAATGGTCTTTTTAAGTGTCTGGGTGTAAGGCAAACAAGATTTTTTCATTTTTCTGTTTTAAAGCAAGCAGTGTTACGTCTAGGAGCAAGATTAAAAGGATATGTTTCACAAATAAGCCTTCATGCTAGAGGGAAGGAAAGCTCCAATGAAAGATACATCCAATCTCTCCATCTTTAGCAGGGTAAAGTAATCACTAACTAATTTGCTGACCTGCATGACATACATCCTTCAATCGTAAAATAACACTGCAGATTGAGGAAGATAGGAATGGAAAAAAATGGTGAGATTTTTTCCAGTTCATTCATTGTTTAAGCAGATTACATGTAGTTATCCCTGCAGTAAGCCTACAGATATCCCAGCTGTAAGCTTATTTGCATGTCTCCCAGTTCAATAGGGAAAGGATTTGCTTTAGCTTGCTTGTTTGTTTTAAGCCAATATGTTTATTTACCGGTGTCAGTGTTACTGCATTCTTGTTGAAATCTCCTTCCTTGAAGTTTCTATAGATAAAAGACAATTGTAACTTCTGTATTCAGTAACTGAATGGATTTTGCATAATTCTTCATCTTATATGTTACATGTTTTCCAGGCCCTAACCTTGATATGTTTAGAATGTTCTTCTCCACATAACTTCCAGTGTGTCAACAGTGTTTTTAACTGAGATTCTCAAATCTCAGAGCAGTATTCTGTATCTTGATAAGCCAGGAAAAGAGTATCATGTAGTACAAATAAGGCCAGTGGAGAGTAAGTGTCCAAAAGCTGGTGTAATACTGCCAGAATATGTGATACTTTTCTTCTTTAAACAATCATATTAGTAAAATCATATAGCATAGATTTAGTTTTGCTGGTTGCTACTAACTACCGAAACGCTTTTTTAAGAATACAAAATTTACATTGTACTGTAATACAAGTCCTCCAGGAAAGATGGCAAAAATGGAATATAGAATTTCTCTTAAGGTATTGCATACATAGGATGCCATCACATAGTTATCCAGTTACTGTAGTATATGCACTAGGTACTTCAATTAAATGTTGTATGGATTAGGATTATAATGTCAGTATTAATGTGGCCGATGGAGTTAAATCCAGTTGGTGGACAGTTACAAGCAGTGTCCCCCAAGGCTCAGTTCTGGGCCCGGTTCTGTTGAATATCTTTATTAATGACCTGGACAAGAGGATTGAGTGGAACCTCAGTAAGTTTGCAGATGACACCAAACTGGGTGGAAGTTTTGATCTGCTCAAGGGGAGGAGGGCTCTGCAGAGGGACCTGGACAGGCTGGATCGATGGGCCGAGGCCAACTGTATGAGGATCAACAAGGCCAAGTGCCAGGTCCTGCCCTTGGGTCACAACAACCCCATGCAGCGCTACAGGCTCGGGGAAGAGTGGCTGGAAAGCTGCCTGGCAGAAAAGGACCTGGGGGTACTGGTTGACAGCTGCCTGAATATGAGCCTGCAGTGTGCCCAGGTGGCTAAGAAGGCCAATGGCATCCTGGCTTCTATCAGGAAGAGCATGGCCAGCAGGAGTAGGGAAATGATTGTGTCCCTGTAGTCAGCTATTTGGGGCTTGGTGATCTTAAAGGTCTTTTCTAGCCTAAATGATTCCATGATTCTGTGATTCTAATGCTGTCTGCATGAAAATCATGTGAACTATATGTGAGCCAGTATCACTAATTCCAATGTTTTGAACTGCTTCAACTTCTCAGAAAATTAAAAATTATTGAGATTTATGCATCCCTAATTAAAACAACCCAAAGCTTTAGTGATTTGGAATCTGATCATTTTATGATGGGTGGACTTTGAAGTAATCTTATGTAGTTCAGAACAAAGGGAAAGGTGTCTCTCTTCTTTTTCCCTCACATGCAGAATTTAATATTAGAATTGTTGTTCTCTGATGTAGAATAGCAGGAACATGATTTTTTTTACTTTTAGCTGTTTAGCCTTTCATTCTGTGGATGTTCCTAATTTAAAGGAAATGTTTTAATATTGGACCACTTTTAGTCTCTTGAAAGCTCTAAATAGCTTTGTTAGAGGCCTTTAATACTTTACATCAGTTTTCATCCTTCTAAGCCTGGTTTACTATCCAGTGATTGTCAACTGTAGTTTAGCAAATTGTATTAATAAGAACCTGAATCTGGTGTGGTGAAGTTGTTAGTGGGTGAAACCTGTGTTTCACTCTCTGCTAGCACCATTCTGATTTGTTTACTTTGACTTCCCCCATCCTTTCTCCTAGGGGAACCCTGGGTTGTCACCTGTGCCATTATCTGTTGTTTTACTACTGCTGAGCTGATAGGTAAAGGAAGAAAGTTAACAACACTGTCATTGGGGCAATAATTGAGGCATTGAAGTGTTTCCTTCTCTTTGCACCTATTGAGGAAATGGCTGGCTAAATGAAGCATTTGGAAGATGTCATAGTGTATTACTAAATTCAGAACTTTTAAGCATGAAGTGTTAGGTGGCCTTTAGGGATAATCATAATATAAGTAATCTTTAATAGTAATGGCAGTTTAATTAATAACTGTCATAGCATATCTGCAGGTTAGTTATGACATGGGCTAAAACTGAGCTGACCCTTTTCAGCGGTGCCCGGTGACAGGACAAGAGGCAGCAAGCTCAAACTGAAACACAGGAGTTTCCTTCTGAACATGAGCAAAAACTTTTTTACTGTGAAGGTGACCAAGGACGGGCATAAGTTGTCCAGAGAGGTTGTGGAGTCCCAATTCTTGGCTATATTAAAAAGCCATCTGGACGTGGTCCTGGACAGAAGGCTGTAGGTAGCCCTGCTTGAGCAGGTCCCTTCCAACCTCTGGGGCTGTATTGTGATTCGGTGAAAGTAACACAGGAAGCATCACAAACAGAAAATTTTAACACAGATTTAACACACAGAGAACAGAATCTATTTCCTATAAATATTGCTAATTCAATAAAGTGGATGTCTCCAGCTATAATGTTCTGACTTTTTCATTTTATGTTTTGATCTATTGAGTGATGAAAACAAATACCACCTCCATTTTCACATCAGTTTTTCTCCCTTTGTTTCGTTAGTATCAGGTTCACACTCTTTTGATGAAAGGACTTCAGTATGATATTGTATTAGGGAAAATAGATAAATATAGAAACAAATAGAACTGACTTTTGAAGCAAAATCTAAATCTACTCTCAGAACTGTATAATTGACGCAGAAGTGACAGAAACTTTTGTACAGGTGGTGCTCCTGTGTTCACATTCTTCCTCAGAAAGCACTGGCGATTAGGCACAGTGCCTTGAGTGGTGGTCATCAGTGCTTGAAATATTACGTTATGTCCTGTTCCCACCCTGCCCCAGACCAGCAGGCAAAAACAAGGATGAAATTTCACAAAACTACATTTTGTGTCAAGTATTTTGAAAGGTGTGAAGAAGTAGCATTATACGTGTTAGACTTTATAATTAATTCTTCCACTTTTGGTGGTGGAGCACAGTAGGATCTTGGCTCAGTCTAGAAAATCCATTTGCTATTGTAACTATCATTCTGCAGAGAGGTACTTTTGGGAGATCGTGAACTGCTTATCCCAACCCGTGAAAGTAAAGTTTAATATATTAAAGACAGGTGCCTCAGTATAGGAAAAGTACCCAGATACTGTTTAAGATAGATTACACTTGACTAACTGTGACTTAAAAACCATAGTATATTCAACATAGTAGTGTAAACATTAACTTCGAAAGCACACTAAACTTAAAGAAATGTTCTGTAATTTATTTAATTCTTGTATCAAAACTTGTTTCTGCTTAAACACAACAAAATACCATCCCAACAAGGAAGTTCCCGTGAACTTCATCCTAGTGAAGATTGCTTCCTGGAGACATTTGCATTTCTAAAAGAAACAAACTATAAAGTCAGATAGCTTGTATCACTCCATTGCTACACCCCAGTCATGTGAGCCATCCCACCATGTCTTTGTGATCCCAACAAAATTATAGTCTGCAAATGCACACAGGTCTCTCATTCCTTGTGTTTATTCACCATTCTGTGTGTGAGCCCTTCGTACACCCCTTGGTGCAGGGGCACTTCAGAGAGGCTTCACATACTGATTCCCCAGAGAGGGACTGGGTCGTTTCCTCATAAAGATGCCTGCTTAAGCCTCCTTTTGTTGATCATGTGTTCCCTTTCATTCACATCACACTTTGCTTGTCAATCCTGTGCACCACTGCTGATAACTTCCCCTCCCCACATAGTTCCTGGGTTAAGTCCCTTCTTACCACGTCAGCCATCCTGCTGGCAAAGCTACCTCTGCCCCCCACTTAGTGAGGTGGATCCCATCTCTCCTAAGCAGACGTTATCCTCAGAGAGGGTCCTGTGGTCATAGAAACCCTCTTGTCAGCACCAGTTCCACAACCAATTGTTGACATGCAGTATCAGTGCCCTTCTCTTCACACGCTATCACCCAAGCTGAAGGAGACCACCACCTGGGCTTTCCCACTCACAGAATCTCCAGTGGGCAAACTTAGAATAGCGTAAGTCCGCTTGTTTGATGATTCGCTAGTTTTGTTTCTTGTAACAGTTGTACTTGCTAGTCTTGTCACAATAATTCAGAAGTTTTGTTCTGTCCTGTTGTTTGTGAATGTTACCTTGTTGCTGACGTGTATAGATGTGTAGGGCTGATGTGTAATACTGATATATTGTTCACCAAGTATAAATAGAATTTTGAAGTTTTTACAGGTAAAATTAGTAGGTAGATCAAAGTGAGAAAGTAATGAAGTAGCAATTTAGCCTAAGCATCCATGTGCTGTCTGTGATCTGCTGGAAATACAGAGTTTCATTATAACAATTGTTGACGAGTACTGTTCTTAGGTACTTAATAATCTGATTGTCGATACATTGCTTTTTGATCTTACGAACTTTCTTTGAATGATTTACAAGAGCTACCACTTGCATTGGTCCCTTCCAGTGTGTGATCTCTCTGTACTTCCCCCTTCTGTTATTCTGCTATTGTAGTGTTTTGCTACTGGAAATTATATGTGAATCCAGAGAATCAACTTATATACTTCATTCTGTGCTATTCAGTTAAGTATTATTCTTCCCATATATTCAGGAAAAGCTGAAAAAGAGCAATGAAATTCATGTTACTAAATGAAATATTTAGCAACTAGTCCTTATGTCAGCAGAGTCCAGCTGCCTACTTTGGTATCCCTAAAAACCTAGGGGGAGGACAAACAATCAAATAGTGTTTAGTAAGAAACTGTTGTTCTGTCATGAAAATACTTTAGTATCTAAAAAGTATTTGTAGTATTTCCCCCCCCCCGTGAATAGCATGCGTAAACTGCCTTCTGCTTTACTTCTAACACATATAAATGGTTCCTTCGAATTCATAACATCACTTGTTTAAGGGCAATTATTCATAAAATTTTTGTTTACACAAAAATTGAAGAGGAATGCTTATCTAAACCTCTCGTGTATTATTGAAACTTGTTTCCATTTGTACTTTGTTCAGGAACCAAGCATTCTGTATTACTTGTTGAAACTTGATGTTCTGAGTTTTCCTTTATTGTGAAACACATTATGTTGCCAGAAATTGTTAATGAGTGTATTGGTGATTCATCATTACAAATAGATAAGATGTAAAGATTGGCCTTTTATTCAGGCCATTAAAAGCCTGCCATTACTGTGTGTGATTATGAGATCTAGTTCACTTTACCTTCTGCGATGTTTTATTTATCCTTCTAGAGGAGAAAAAAGAAATTTCCTGCTGCACTTGAAAGTAAATTACAGGCTTTCATTTTCTGCATTGAATTAAAGCCTGCTACATTATTTGATCTAGACAATAAAGCATATGTAGCGGAACAAAACTTCGCAAACTCTGGTAGCTTAAAAAAAGTAAATTAGTTCAGGGTGAAGTAGTCCAGGAACAAAATAAACAGTAATCATTAATTGACACATTTTAACAGTCTTGTTTGATAAGTAATTGATCAAGTTAAACTCTTAAACCTTTCAGTCTTGATATTTAAAGTCTAGAAAACAGAAGAAATCCAGCCCAGAATTTGAGTGTATTAAAACATCTTCAGGGAACTTAACAGGCAACATGAAATTGCACAGAATATACAGGAAAGGGGTAATTTTCAGCATAGTAGCTTTGCCTGAGTTCTGCCCATTAGACAGAAGAAATACTAATCTTTTCACATTCAGCAGCTGAGCTTGGGCAATATCTTTTTCCCACTTGGGGGGTTTAATTAGCTGCCTTTTAGAATGTGGCCTGTTTAGCTTACATTCGCATAATGCAACAAGCCCTGCCTATACAAAGCATAACCATTAACAGACGGGTGTGTCCAACTGCTTAATTAGCCAGAATAAAAAGGATCTTTGTCAAACATTCATCTGTTGCTTGTGATACACCTGACAGTCCCATTAGGCAAGGATGACATCTTTTCTGCTGTAATATGCAGTTCCTTTACTTACATGCAGTATCAGTGAAAAATAGAAAGACTTCATTTAGATTATAAAAATGTGTTCATATAACTGCTCAGTATTGATGCCATGTAAAAGAATTGCACTGACTGCCTCCCTAACATGGTGATAGAAAAACTTCCAGTGAATAGGAAGACGATAAAAGTTGACTGTCAAACAGATTGTATGGCATCTACAAGGAAAAATCTATACTGTGTAGTGAGCTATAGTAAAGAATTGCATTTAGGATAGAGACTTAGAGCAGAATAATGGAAGCAACCTAAACAATCTTGAATAAATTGGTATTAAGTCCTTAGGTTTATTTCTGCCTAGGCAAAACTGATGGCAAAGTTTATGTTCCACAACCATGCTTCAGCAATCCTAGTTTACTTACTGATAAATCAGCCTGTAAAGTAACCAATTAACCTGTCTATCAGATTATTAATAAAAGCGTATTACAATTCTGAGGTAGAGAAGCACATCAGATTGTATGCTTGACTATAGGGCTGTCACCAAATTGGCAGTGTGGAGATAAAATGGGGTCAATCACCAAATACTTCAATCAAGAATATATGTGCAGTTTGCAAGTTACACAGCTTCCCTGTGGGTTGTCCTGTGGATGGGACAATGTAGTCTGAAGTTGGGTAGGTCAGTGTAGCAATGCCAGCTGTATGGTGGGTAGTCCTAGGCTGGGCTATGGGGTCCTCTGTGGTCTCTCCAATTCTCTCTGGGGGTTCTCTCCTACCTAACCCTGGATTCTCTCTCATCTGTCCCAGTATGTCTCTGGACATCATCACTTCTGCAACTGGGCAGAGAATACCGTATTCTTGACTATGCCAGTTCAGCATCCCTTAGCACCTAAGAGCAGACTGTTGGATGTCACTGGTACTTGCAGTCAGCCCATCTCAAAGCTTCTCTGCAGTGATTGACAGCTGGTTTACAACCAAAGTATCCTCTGTCCTTATAATGAAGCTGCTCCTTTTTCCTAAAGGGCTAATGCTAATGTCAGCCAGGCACAATCCATGACAATCCACAATGAAGTGAACACATTAAGCTTCTCACTTACATGAGAGTACCTGGCTCTGGTTTCTTGAGCATCTTGAATTGCAGCCATAATGATCAAGTACTGCCTGAGATGTGACATAGCAATTAACAGATATATGGCAATACTGAACAGTCTCTCACCAGTTAAAACTGTATTTGACTGTAGTAGCATTCCTTCTCCCTTGCAGTGATTGACATATTTGTACACTGTAACAGTGAAAACAACATATAGTCAAGTAAAGCTAAGGGCTGGTATAAAAAAAATAATGCCTTTTAATTCTTTTCAAGTGTTCACTTTTGCCTCCTATTGGAGCTGCAGTATCTTAAATGATTGTTTGTTGGAATCGGTGGCTTAAATTGTCCTGTTTAATTGTGGTGTGAAACTGGCTGGAAATGCTTTTATATCAGAGAGGTGGTTTAGGAAGTTAGTGTTTAGCTTTGGATTTCCACTATTCTGCCAGCTTGCCAGTGTTTTTGTCTGGATTACATATGAGAGTGCGTGCAGACTTGCTCAGACAAGCTGGCTCTTTTTTTACTTCAATTTTCAAGGAATTTTCCAAGTCAAAGGTAATGGGCTGAGAAAAAAGTTCAGATAATTAAAGGGCTAAGGTGACGTTACCTCCCTAAGTGAGTTGCTATATCCATAGGATTATTCTGATGCTTTTGAAAAATTTTAAATTCTTAATTGGCAGAACTATTGTTTTGACCGAATCACACTGTGCCTACACTACACATTTTTTTTCTTCTCTTTATTTTTCAATATTTATCCATAAAACATTGCCCCATGACTTTTATGTATGACTGTGGGAAACAGTGATTACAAAAAGAGATTGCTTTCTAAGTAATTTTATTATAAAGAAATTAGCCATTGCTAAAGAATACCTGGATTTGCTTTCTAAATTGGAAGAATATTTATTTATTAAAATCTCTGACTTCATTAAGTGAAAGATGATTTACAAGTCAGTTTAATGCAGCTTCAAGTTCATAGTTTATCTTAAAAGCCAGTTTCATTGCATTTCTTCCCTTAAGGATGTTCATAATTTTTACAGCTTAGGTTCTTTATTGTTAGCAGTGCTGCACAAGGACTGAGTAAAACATGAGTTCCTCAAATTTAGCAAATGGTTACAGTGTTTAGGTATAAAACTGAAATACTCAACTCATTAGTATTCCATTAAGATTGTTGCCATTGTCTATGTCACTTGTTATGTTTTGGAAACCCCAGAAAGTACTTGGTGTCCCATTGTGCTCTTCAAAAGGTATAATAATCACTGCTATGGTTATTATTACTATATATATATGTTTAGGCATGTGTATATAAAGCATAAGTTCCCTTTTTGCCTTTGTTTGCAAAAAGTAGTTTTCTAAATCTATGACTCAGTTTATTTAAGCTCACATATTTACATTGTGCATGAGTTTGGTCTAGTGCACTTAAGGATGTCTTATATGGAACAATGTCTTGTTAATTTGCAGAAACTTTAAGATGATTGCGTATTGGAAAATAAACAAAATTTTCTTTCTGGATGTTATTACTGGAAGTTGAATGTTCTTGTTAATACTGGAATTGAGGGAAAAACTATTGGTTTTCAGTTAGTGTGGGCTGATATTGGAACTGTGGCAATGATTTTAGTGTTAGATATCTTTATTCTGGATTTTATGCAGCATTTTCTGTAGGCAAAAAAAGGTATGAAATGTACTATGTTACAATAAACATAGAATCACAGAATCATAGAATAGTTTGAGTTGGAAGGGACCCTTAAAATTCATCTAGTCCAACTCCCTGCAATGAGCAGGGACATCTTCAACTCAATCAGGTTGCTCAGAGCCCGTTCCAACCTGACCTTGAATATTTCCAGGAATGGGGCATGTACCACCTCTCTGGGCAACCTGTTCCAGTGTTTCAGCAACCTCATCATAAAAAATGTCTTCCTTATATCCAGTCTAAAACTACCCTCATTTAATTTAAAATCATTACCCCTTGTCCTATCACAAGAGGCCCTGATAAAAAGTCTGTCCCCACCTTTCTTATAATCCCTTTTAAGTATTGAAAGCTGCAATAAGATCTCCCCGCAGCCTTCTTTTCTCCAGGCTGAACAAGCCCAACTCTCTCAGCCTGTCCTCATAGGAGAGGTGCTCCAGCCCTCAGATCATTTTTGTGGCCCTCCTCTGGACCCACTCCAACAGGTCCGCTTCTTTCCTGTGCTGAAGGCCCCAGAGCTGGACACAGTGCTCCAGGTGGGGTCTCACCAGAGCAGAGTAGAGGGGCAGAATCACTTCCCTCCACCTGCTGGCCACACTTGTTTTGATGCAGCCCAGGATACAGTTGGCCTTCTGGGCTGTGAGCACACATTGCTGGCTCATGTCCAGCTTTTCATTTACCAGTACTCCCAAGTCCTTCTCTGGAGGGCTGCTCTCAATCCCTTCACACCCAGTCTGTACTGATACTGGGGGTTGCCCCAACCCAGGTGCAGGACCTTGCACTTGGCCTTGTTGAATCTCATGAGGTTCACATGGATGGACTTCTTGAGCTTGTCCAGGTCCCTTTGAATGGCATCCCGTCCCTCAGGTGTGTCAACTGCACCACTCAGCTTGGTGTTGTCTGCAAACTTGCTGAGGGTGCACTCAATCCCACTGTTAATGACATAAATTGACGAAGATACTAAACAGTACTGGTCCCAGTATGGAACCCTGAGGGACACCATTCGTCACCGATCTTCTCTTGAAGTGGGAAGGACTTTGCTGCCCCAGTCCTTGCCTTGAGATCCATCCCCTTGAGAGGTGTGGGAAGAAAGGTTGCCAGTGAAGACTGAAGCAAAGAAGGTGTTGAGTATCTCAGCCTTCTCCTCGGCCATTGTTATCAGTTTGCCAGTTGTGTTCATTACTTTCTTTGACCTTCCTTTTCTGGCTCCCATACCTATAGAAGCCCTTCTTATTATTCTCTGCATCCCTTGCCAAGTTCAGCTCCAGCCATGCCTTGGACTTTCTGACCCTATCCCTATGCAACTGGGCGGCATCCCTATACTCTTTCCAGGATACCTGTCCCTGCTTCCACTGCCTGTGCATTTCCTTCTTGCCCTTTAGTTTGACCAGCAGGTTTTGACTCAGCTGTGCCAGTCTCTTCTTGCCTTCCTTTCCTGATTTCTTACACCTGGGGATTGAGAGCTCTCATGCTCTATGGAAAGCATCCTTAAAGATCTGCTAACTCTGTTCTGCTCCTTTGTCCCTGAGGGCAGTTTCCCTGGGGGTCCTACTGACTAACTCCTTGAAGAGCTGGGAGTTTGCTTTCCTAAAATTCTGGGTCCTGACTTCACTCTTTGCCTGACCCTTATCCCTCAGGACTGCAAAATCCACCGGTACATGATCACTGCAGCCCAGGCTGCCTCCAATCTTGATGTGACTGATTAGCTCACTTGCGTTGCTGACCATCAGGTCCAGTATCACATCCCCTCTGGTAGGGCTGTCTACTACCTGGCTTAAGACAGCTCACCATGGTTGAAGTCCCTGAGTATGATGAGAGCCTGCAAGTGCAATGCCTCCTGTAGCTAGAGGAAGGACGTGTCATCAATAGGCTCTCCTTGATCAGGAGGCCTTTAGTAGGCACCAACCACAAGGTTCCTTTTGTTGCCTTGGTCTCTAATTCTTACACATAAACTTTCAGCTTGCTTGTGGCTATTCTTCAGAGACAGCTCTTCAAAATCTATCCGTTTCTCAATCTAGAGAGCAACCACTCTGCCAGGCCCCTACCCTTCCTCTCCTGTCCAGTCTGAACAGCCTGTAGCCATCAATAACTACACTCCTCTCATGGGATTCATCCCACCAACTTTCAGTAATGGCAACTAGGTCATAACTTTCTTGCAGCACAATGGCGTCCAAGTCTCAATATTTATGCTGTGGACATCCATTTTCATTGTTAGGATTTTTAATATTTCAGTAGTCATCGGTGAAGTTCTATTCCTTTTTTCTTTTCATGTTTTATCCTGATTTTTGTCAGGCATGCTGGAAAGAAGTAGAGGGTTCAGTCAACATGATAACTCTGGGAGTATATTGATTAATCTCATATGGGTTTGATCAATGATTTATCAGTCTTTCTGAATATTTCAGAAGAAGCAGTTAAATCTGTCAGGTACCATAGGCATGGTTCCTCGGAGTTTAAACCAATAATGGCCCCCCGTTGGCCAGGTCCTGCCCCTATCCCAAATCTATTTACCTGTTTCCTGCTTTGCACTGACTACATTTGAATGCAAAGTGAATCAGAGGTAGTTGGAGGGAAGGACTGCAGAAACCGAGCTTTAAATCAGCTTGAACTGCAGTGGGACCCAGCCTTGAAAGGAAAGTCTGTTGTCAAGCAAGCAAAACATTGAATTTTCTGAGAGACTCTGAGTGTTTTTTGGTACAGTAGTGAATTCCTCGTACTATATATTGGTTTGCCTCTTTCAAAAATATTGTAGGTCTTTTTGGGGGGAGGTTGTTATTTATTTTGGGAGGGATTAAAGTCTATTTTTTTCCTTGTCAGATATTTGGGCCTGTTCAGTTAAACTAAAAATGACCTGGATAGGGCATTCTAAATATTTGTACACTTTTTTCATAGAAACCTCTTTATGCATGATTTTTAGTGACATTGGTCCTCAGGTTGCCAAAGTATTCTGCAGCTAATATAGACTAATAGAGATTAAGGTGAGTAAAATTTTTAGATACAGAACATTGGTTATTATTTTCACTGGCTAATCATTCACTGCTTAAAAGAAATAAAAAAACCCCAAACCCTAATTCCTGATTTTGAATCAATTTTGGTGTGGTACCCAGTCATTTGTATTGTCATTTCTGCTGTGCAAAATTGAGGAATCCCATAGTTCCCAGCCTGTGTTTCCTATGAAGGCATAGGTCATCCTTGGTTGTCTTTCTGATGTTTTCTTTGTAAGGCATTTTCCTTGATTCTCAAACCATTTCTGTATTTATCCTCATTTCAGCTGGGACAGAGTTAATTTTCTTCCCAGTAGCTGGTATAGTGCTGTGTTTTGGATTTAGTACTAGAAGAATGTTGATGACTCACTGATGTTGGTGGGTAGTGCTTAGTCTAGCCAAGGACTTCTCAGCTCTCAGCTCTGCCAGGTGCACAAGAAGCTGGGGAGGGGACACAAATAGGACAGCTGACCCAAACTGACCAAAGGGCTATTCCTTACCATAGGATGTCATGCTCGGTATATAAGCAGGGGGAAGAAGAAGGAAGGGGGGGATGTTTGGAGTGATGGTGTCTGTCTTCCCAAGTAACCGTTACACGTGATGGAGCCCTGCTTTCCTGGGGATGGCTGAGCACCTGCCTGCTGATGGGAGGTGGTGAATAAATTCCTTGCTTTGCTTTGCTTGCGTGCGCGGCTTTTCCTTTCCCTATTAAACTGTCTTTATCTCAACCCACGAATTTTCTCACTTTTACTGCTCTGATTCTCTCCCCCATCCCATTGTGTATTCTATCCAAATTTCCATTGTTCCCTTTAAATGCCGGGGCTACAATCCTAGGCACTTTGCTGCCACGTATGTATTTCTATATCGTTTTAGTGTCAAAAAGTTTCTTCTCAGATTTTAACTGCAGTGGTTACTTTAATGCTTTCTACCGAAGAAGGTTATTTGAGTTGCTTTTGAGTCTGCTTTCCAGATTACAGCCCTTTATTCTGTGTCCTGCTAGAAGTTTGACTCTGAATTTGAATGTATAGAGTTTTTAGTGTAATTCAGTAAGCCAGAGAAAAAGCAGTTTTGAATGATGACCAGTTATTTATATCAGTTGAGAGGTTTGCTGCTGATTTTTCTTTTATTCCTAAAGTGACAAAACTCAGAGAAGTTATATATGTTTCTGCACATGCCAATAAAAGATAGTTTGAATACAAGTAAGATAAAATCCCATTTGTACTAACTCATATGCTTGTAGGGGGAAAAACCTTTTGGCTCATACCAAGATGGGTATTTAGCCGATTTTAAGATCCAAATACAGATAAGCGACAAATTACTGTACTAATATAAGTGACAAAATAAAGAAATTAATGCACTAACCTTTTAATTTTGCATCTTAATTTTATTCAGAGATCACAATGCAGACATCAGAGACTGGGTCGGATACAGGTTCGACTGTGACTTTACAGACATCTGTGGCTGGCCAGGCAGCAGTGCCCACACAGGTAGTACAGCAAGTACCAGTTCAGCAACAGGTAAGTGGCTCTTAGATTTGGGAAGATTAAAAAAAAAATCAGGAGGGATAGTTCTTCACAATGTTATGAAGAACATAATTTTGTACAAGCCTGCTAAATTAATTAATTTGTTCTGCTTTTATCAATTTTATTTTGCTGGTATTAAACTAGCCAGAGAAAGGCAAGCTGTTTTCAGGATCTGTTCCTTAACTAAAGCATCTGACAAGCACCAATAGTACACGAACTTGATTCTACCCGTAGGTTATTATGGAATTTATGTAATGGCTCACAGAAATTTACTTTAATTTGTGTTACTGCATATTTGCATTTTTCTGTTAAATATGAATACTGAATATGTTTCTGATATTATTGGCTATGTCATTTCTCCATTCATTTGGATGTCCAAGTAAGTGCAATACAAATGTAAAAATGTCTCCTTTGTCTCTCTAGGCTTGAGTCCATGCAAGTCTTTGCACAATGTCCTGAAGGTATTTGTGGTATGACAATAGGTAATTCATGAAGGGCATTTGCCAGGGAAGTAAGAAGACTTATAGCAGCCAGCACAGCGCATGCCTCTGTTACATGAGATGGTCACTCATGTAGGCAGCACCCCCAAGCTTTGGAAGGGGTGGTAGCTAAAGAAAATGGGGAGGAAAAAAAGAAAAGTATGGAGGTAGAAAACGGGGACTGGGTGTGAAAGCTATGATAGCTGTCCAAGACTTTTCCAGAATACACAGAAATTAGCTGGCCGTGTGACTGCTACTCTGGGTGACATCTGATGTCATTTTTCATCAGAAACTGACTTCATAGTTTCAGAATCAATAATATGAGAACTGGACATAGTTTATTAAATAGTGTAATTTGTTTCTGTGCTAGTGGAGCACTATTCCCTAAATAAAATTCTTCAGCATTTGGTAAGTTTAATTCTAAAGTTCCAGGAGGTACATTTTTACGTATGTGTTCCACAGTCTCACACATTTCACTAACGTATTTTTCCGGATATACGGACTCAATTTATAATGCCTTATAGTTCCATTACTGTGGTTTCTGCTTGTGTCTTCATGTACCTTTTAGGATGCAAGCTTGGTTTTAAAAAAAACTGATTCAACAGAGCATTGAATTTGGATTTATAACATTTTATTCAAATGCTTGTCTTTGTGTATTTGCTCAGAATTCACCACTAGTGAATCAAGATTTATTTGAAGTATTTTCTCCTGAGTTCACACTGTTAAATAGCTCTCTCTCGCTCATTCTCTTTACTTGAATGTTGATTAGGATAAAGGCTTTTGAATACTATGTTAGATTTTAATTGAAGCTTCCATGATACTTGAACTTGGCTAAATTTGTAGGAGATTTTGTCTGGTTAACTCTTTTGTAAGGTTTGTGAAGTGCAAGACTTTTTTTCTTTATGAAATATGATCTGGATAATTTGTCTGATTTTTTTGTTCTTTCATGCTGACAGATAGATGTAGTTTATGTGACTTGTCCTTTGTTATTCCTGTGTTTCATTTTTTCAGATACAGGACAGCAATTTGGTAGTGTTACACAGTTGCTTTTTTTAAGCAAATACGATATACATACAATGGTCTGATATTACATACTGAATTTTATCCATGTGCATACTGAATTTTATCCATGTGAAGTACTGATCAGTGTGAGAGATTGAAGATTGGTAGCCAGTTAGTGGCATACAGGATACTATGTTGTAGTTCTAATCATTGAATTGATTGAACTGTAAGGGTAGGATTTTCTATGCATTTCTGTTCTAGTTTTGTTGCAAGCAAATGAAAAATGAGCAGGGCTTTGGTGTTTATGAACTTTGCTTGTGGAAAGTTTCTACCTTTCTGAAAACAACTAGGATAGAATTGGCTCCTTATTTTCCCACATAAATAATGCATTAATCTTTGTCACTGACTGTCTGTATCTTTTCTAAAGTTATTCCATTTGCCCTTTATTAGTGTAATACGTCAAAACACAGAAGCTCAGGATTGGGTTGTTTTTTTTCTTGCTTAATTATACCTTAATGAGAACAAGAAATAGATTTTTTTTGTTCCACTATCCGAGTATGTAGAACTGTCCCTGATCAACCTTACATACATCTATCTCCTTTAGTACTGCTGCTTCTGAGTATTCCCTTTCATTGAATACTTCATGATTCTTTTGGGTTATTTTTCCCTGTGGGGATATTAGATTATATAGAATCATAGAATCATAGAATGTTTTGGGTTGGAAGGGACCCCTAGAGGTCATCGAGTCCAACCCCCCTGCAGTCAGCAGGGACACTGCTAACTAGACCAGGCTGCTCAGAGCCCCATCCAACCTGGCCTTGAATGTTTCCAGGGATGGGGCCTCCACTACCTCTCTGGGCAACCCGTTCCAGTGTTTTACCACCCTCATTGTAAAGAATTTTTTCCTTATATCTAGCCTAAACCTACCCTGATTTAGTTTAAAACCATTACCCCTTGTCCTAACACAGCTGGCCCTACTAAAAAGATTTTCCCCATCTTTCCTATAGGCCCCCTTTAGGTATTGAAAGGCCGCAATCAGGCCCTCTTCTGGACCTGCTCCAACAGTTCCATGTCCTTCTTGTGCTGAGGGCTCCAGACCTGGACGCAGTACTCTAGATAAGGTCTCACCAGAGCAGAGTAGAAGGGCAGAATCACCTCCCTCGACCTGCTGGCCACGCTCCTCCTGATGCAGCCCAGAGTACGGTTGGTCTTCTGGGCTGCCAGGGCACATTGCCGGCTCATGTCCAGCTTTTCATCCACCAGCACCCCCAAGTCCCTCTCGGCAGGGCTGCTCTCGATCCTTTCTCCCCCCAGCCTGTATTGATACTGGGGGTTACCCTGACCCAAGTGCAGGACCTTGCACTTGGCCTTGTTGAACTTGAGGAGGTTCACACAGGCCCACCTCTCCAGCCTGTCCAGGTCTCTCTGGATGACATCCCATCCTTCTGGTGTGTCAACCGCACCACTCAGTTTGGTGTCATCTGCAAACTTGCTGAGGGTGCACTCGATCTCACTGTCTAAGTCACTGATGAAGATGTTGAACAGCACCGGTCCCAGTACGGACCCCTGAGGGACACCACTCGTCACCAGTCTCCATCCGGACATTGAGCCATTGACCACTACCCTCTGGATGCGACCATCCAGCCAGTTCCTTATCCACCGAACAGTCCACCCATCAAATCCACAGCTCTCCAATTTAGAGAGAAGGATGTTGTGGGGGACCGTGTCAAAGGCCTTGCAGAAGTCCAGATAGATGACATCCATTGGTTTTCCTTTGTCCGCTGTTGTTGTCACACCATCATAGAAAGTCACTAGGTTCGTCAGGCAGGACTTGCCCTTGGTGAAGCCATGCTGGCTATCTTGAATTATCTCCCTGGCCTCCGTGTCCATATTTTTCAAGGTAACTCTTAACACTGACTGTAGGAATCAGCATAATGTTTCAGAAGTGAGAGCTAAAGGATCAACCCTGCCAAGGAAGAGGAGTTTCTTCAAAATTTTGCAGGGATTGAAGATGCAACAAGGATATTGGGAAATCCAATGCAGACAGTATTGCAGTGATTAAAACACAGTATACGTGGGAGATTTGTGTAGGGAGAGGATAGATTACAGAAGTGGATGTGTGGTGGAAGAGAAAAGGAAGAATGAAGACATGAATGTGGTAAGCCATCAGGAAATGTGATGAAGAATGTAGATGTGATAGGTAATTTCAATTGTAGAGTTTTAAAAAAAAGGTATTTCAAACATTGAAACAATCATTGTGTTGAGGAAATTGTAAGTGTGAACTGCCCTGAAGAATTATCTGTGTATAGGTTGCATTTACCTAGAGTTAATATCAGCTTTATGTACATTTGATGGGAATGGGCCAATTTGCCTAAATAAAATCAGGAGAAGGAGTGCTAATTTCATAAAGTCATTCTGTTGATCGCAGAGGGAGAGCTTATTATTTCTGCACATTTAAAGTTACCAGTGTTGAAAGCTGGAGGGAAGGTTTTAGGTACATAGTATGTAAGGTGTGCTTTCATTTTTTCTATAATGTCAGCTGTATCCAAAATATGTGTGAATATTCAGATTTGGATTATATTCTCTTGAATTTTGTTAAATTCAAAGATACTGTAACATAAGTGTGTATATGCAACAGTTTGGTGTAAGCTGAAACTTCTGTATTATGTTTACAGTAATTTCTTAATACTTTATAGTGAATAATGCTGGTGTAGATTAATTTGTTTTTAATTAATTGAAGTGCTGTATAGTATTTCAATTTTCCTAGTGAGGTCTTTGTTTCCCATGTTTCCATTCCTCTATATACTCCATATGTAAATGACATCTCATTCATGCATTCATTTGGGGTTGTTTTCATGGCATCAGTGTTTTATTTATGCTCACAAAACGTGTGATATCTTTTTCAAAATGAAACTTTTTTTCCCTGAAGAAGAGCAAGTTGAGTAAGTGGAAGGGTAGACTGAGAACCTTTTTCCTACAGCTGTGTTCGTACTGAAGCATCCTGTCTTTTCAGCAAACAGTGAAAGAGTAACTTTTTATATTTTCAGCTAAAACAAATCCCTGATTTGTGTATAGCTGGTATAAATAATGGAGGTTATAAAAGTCTGCTGTGATGCTCCAAAAATAGGAAAAAAAAGGTACTATTAATGAAAACCTGGGCTTCCCCTCTGGTAAAAGTGGCACTGGTGGCATATGGTTTTAAGCAGCACAGCAGCTGTCACTTTTGAGATGGGACAGAGGGGACTGGTAAGTGGACAAACATGTCCACGTGTAAGCAAAAAGCAACAAGAGTAACATCAAAAAGGTTGGAGTATAATTAAATTCCATTTTAATAGCCTGAGGAATTAGTCTTCTGTTTCCTCATATACAGGGATTTTTCACTAACCTGATCATTGCTTTTTCAACAGGCACTCTTTGGCACAGTGCGGTAAGCTTCTAAGGATTCAGAATTAACCTCACTTTGTAGTTTATGGCATGCAATGTGGAAGGATTGGAGAAATAAATCTAAAAATAGCCATACAATCTATTTTATAAAAGTATATCCATGCGTCTTAAGTTGAGCAAAGCATTTCTTCATATTCACCATACATGATGGCCATCGTGTTCACAAAGCATTGTATCATTAACTGGAGATGCAGACTTCTGCTAATCAAAATTGCTCTTAATGCAAAATCATGTTTAGCATATGAAAAACATAATCATGAACTGACTAGCCATTATATAAATATGAATGTGCTTAGAATATTACAGCATGTGCTATTTATATGTTGCTTGCCAAAACTACTCCAGACTAATGAAGGTACAAAAACTATTTTTATCTCTGAGAACAGAAAACGATGCACATCGAAGTCGTTTGCATAGGCACTGTGGATATTTATATGTTCTTTTTTAAATGGAGTTTAAAAATCCTTGTATATTTTGCTTTATTGTTCTGCCCTTTGCTTAGTAGTACTTCGAACATAAGTATTTTTTACTGGAAATCAAAATTCTCCTTTAAATTTTGTTTTATGCTTCAGTATAATTTCTGCATTTCAGTATGCTTTTATACATTTAATTCTTGTTGACAAACTCTCATAGATACAGTATAACTTAGTCCCTCATTTGTTCCTCTGAGGTAGTATAATCAATATAATTTATTTTCCTTTTTTTTTCCCCCTCAACTAGTAATTATAGTTACACATGTATATTGAAATAAGTTCTCATTCACCTCTTGTTCTCCTGGAATATTTCAGCTGCTTACTTCTATTCCTATTCCAGTTATTTATTTCAGGCTAGAATCACTGAAGGAAGAGGAATGAAAGATCTTCTGTCTGACCCTACTTCAGTCATTATTTCCTATACAAGTCAGTTAATTTTGTTTTCCAGCCAGACAATAACAATAATTACCATGACTAGCTCAGCAGTCCATCCCAGAACATACAATTTTTGAATTTGCATACTGTCACTTTTTAATAAATATTTCATTGTGTTTTCTGTTTTCAGCCTGAATCACTTAATTCGTGGAGTATTTTTTAATACAAGAAAGCCATATAGGTTTAGATCTCTGTTGAATATTCTGCTGTCTCCAATTTCTCCTCTGCCCCAAAAACTAAAGAACATAGCTGATACAATTCCTTCAACAGGTTGATAAAATGTGCAAGGAAAATTATAAATAAAGCAGAAGAGAAGAAGGAAATTACTTTTTTTATAATTTCAACAAAAAATGTTGATTTCTTTTGATGGTGTTTTGTTTCCCATAACCAACTTCTCGGATAATTTTGTGCTCATAGAGAGTAGATACATGCATTTCATTTCTTCCTGTTGTTGAAGATTAAAAAGAAAATCCAGAGGCACTAGACTCATGAAAACGTTTTTCCCAAAATGAAGTAAAATAGGAAATAAAATTAGTATTGGAGATATCATATAACAAATATTTTCATTGTGGCAGAATTTTCATATGCAAGGCCATCCTAAAGGCCACTTACTTTTTTATTTGTCAGTGCTTGGCAGGAAAAATATTTACCTCTAACTTTCTCTACCTTAAGGTTGTTATGTACATTGCAACACAATGCGGTGATGAAAGCTTCCTTGGGCACCATAGTCAATTTAACCATAGCAGTACTGAGTTTCAGAGAAGCTGAAGCAAAATAACTTCTTTTATAAACTCTCTTTTTTAATTTCTGTATTGGAAAAGAATTAAACTAGGAAAAACGTTTTGATCTACAAAAGCAGATGTTTTAATAGCACTTTAGTGTATTCTTAAATGATAATTTAAAAAATGTTACTTTATTTGCATAAACAGTCATAACATTTCTAGTGGTACTGCGTGTTAGGCTAATAAAGAATTTATATAAAAATTGGTGAAAATTTGAAATGAATGAAAATTTTAATTTTAACATTTTTTAATATTTTGTTTTATGGTAAATTCATTCATTGTTGTTGTTCGAAATCAGAAAATAAATACATTTTTCAGCTTCCTGTCCAATAGACACTGAGCTTTGGTACACTCTATACCACCTTGTCCCTGCAGTATCCTCTCAGTTCTGTGTTAAAGGTCTTGCACTGTGCTGAATCTGTTGTTTTTGAAATGGTAGCAGCTTGTATCCAAGAACAATGGGAGAATATAATACCTTTTATAGAATGGGAATGTGACCTGCATTTACTGATAGGAAGTTTATAATGTTGTGTTTGTACATACTGTATAATTCCATTTTGTCAGTATGCAGGTTACAGGCAGAAAATCACATTTCCTTTATTAATAGAAAAATAGTGTGGGTTTTTTTTAACAGGGAGTAAGCCATATCCAGTGTGTGTGAATAGGGAATGAAGTGCATTTTGGGAGAGGTTGGACAAAAACATGGAATTCATACTGACAACAGCATCATTTCCACAGTGTTTCCCCAGCTGTACTACTGGGACAGAAAATGGAGCATATCCATTACATGGCAGGTGACAAATAACTGGTTTTAAGAACAAAGCCTGCTTTCAAGATGTTTTCTCACTGTATAGGTTAAATAGATCGGTTTGGTGCTCTGTAATAGACTGATGAACAATGACTGTCCTTCTCCTGTTGATTAAAGGTTTTAGAACTTACATCACCCAAGGGGAAGAAATACTTTTAGAATCAAACTTAAAAACTATCATAATATATTGCATATATGTTTCACAGTAAAGCTCATATATATTTTAGCCAATTATTGCATGAGTAGATGGTTTTGTCACAGATTGGCAAATTTGAGTGTTGAGAGATTCTAATTAATAGCAAGCTTTCTTATAGTGGATTTGGATCAAGCCTCTTTCATGAAATTATGATTTGAATTAATTTATGAAGTCGAAGGTGATAGAAATAGAAGAAGTTTAATTCTTTGAAAATATGTTTGCGCAATACAGCTATTTATGTTTTTTAGTTCAAAAAAATTGTTCTAAAGCCTAGTAACATGCATAGTTTGGATCAGAGTTTTTTGTATTGATTTTGATAACTGAATCAAGTAACTAAATATTATTGGGAGAGGAAATATACGCGGCTGTACCTTACGTTAGTAATTAGAAAACATCTTTATATTTTTTTAAGTAGAGAAATTGTATTTCAGGGATATAAGTCAATTTATGTAATGATTCATATGGGAAATCAGAAGGGGTTACTCAGACTGGGGGGTTTGATCCATAATTGTACATTGGGTCAAAGCATTACTGGGAAAAAAGCTATCCTAATGTGAACCTTTATTTCTAAACTTACTGCAACACATTTGAGCTGTGATTTTAAGGCTTGTAGTATTCAGGACTGAAATGGAATACGAAAAGGCATACATGTGGCCAAATGATACTTTCTTGTGTAGCAAATGTAATTCTTCAGTGTGGTGCAAAGCATTATTACACTTCATTTCATCTGTATTATGCTTTCCAGTTAGTTCTGGTTTAGACACTGAAGGTATGTATGCTTCATGAGCGTACATTTTCAATTGTAGGACTCCGTTTACCAGACTTACAGCACAAATACTGTGCAAGAACAGTAACTTCCCTTGCTATTGCTATGATGTACCTTCAGTAATTATGCGAACAGAGATAGCACATGTTGTTTAGAAGCCATTAGATGCACTGAAGCATCAGCCCTTCTTTACAATATCTCAAATTTCTGGTGTTCTTGTTTTCAGGTACAGCAAGTGCAGACTGTGCAACAGGTACAGCATGTCTACCCAGCCCAGGTTCAGTACGTGGAGGGAAGTGACACAGTCTACACTAATGGAGCTATGTAAGTTGGCAAATGACCGGGATTTGAATGTTTGTTAAAATGTGAAGTTAAATATATATTTACAGTTAGATTCTCTCAGTGTTTTTTAAATTGGAAAGAAAAATGGTTCAAGCAAAACTCTTACAGTGTAAAATATTTTTTTGGATTAAAAGCTGAATTTACACTGTGTTTATTAAGGCAGAATTTTTGTGTAAATAGAATTCTTGTGATTCTTGTAATTGTTTTAGTTGGGCTTACATGAAATTACATATACAGCATAGTGTTGTTTGAAAAAGTACCTTTCAGTTTATGGGTACGTTCTGTCCATAGGATGTACTGTGTAACAATATTATTTGGATCAGAGACTTCTGATGTTAACACTGGCAGCATTCTTTGGTCATCTCTACTAGCATATTTTGCTTAATTAATTTTTCACATACTGTCTGGTCTGTTTCCTTCTCACTTGTAAATCCTGAACAATGTATCTTAAATATGCATTAGACTCCCTATTTTACTGGCTTTGGCTGGGATAGAGTTCGTTTTCTTCACAGTAGCTAGTATGGAGCTATGTTTTGGACTTGTGCTTCAAACAGTGTTGATAACACAGGGATGGATTAGTTCTGGCTGAGCAGGGCTTACACAGAGGCAAGTCCTTTTCTGCTTCTTGCACCACCCCACCAGCGAGGAGGCTGGGGGTGCACAAGAAGCTGTGAGGGGACACAAATGAGACAGCTGACCCCAATTGACCAAAGGGATATCCCAGGCCATATGATGTCATGCTTAGCGTATAAAGCTGGGGGAAGAAGAAGAAGAAAGAGGGGGGATGTTTGGAGTGATGGCATTTGTCTTCCCAAGTAACCGTTAGGCATGATGAAGCCCTGCTTTCCTTGAGATGGCTGAACACCCTGCCTGCTGACGGGAGGTAGTGAATGAATTCCTTATTTTGCTTTGCTTACATGCACAGCTTTTGCTTTGCTTACAAAACTGACTTTATCTCAACACACGAGTTTTCTCACTTTTATCCTGATTCTTCCCCCCATCCCACTTGGTGGGGAGCAAGCAAGCAACTGTGAGGGCTTAGTTGCTGTCTGGGATTAAACCACGATAGTCCTTTTTGGCACCCAGCATGGGACTGTATTCCCTGGCTGTGGTGTAAAGCGTATTTTTTCACATCTTGTCCTTTTCAGACATCAGCCCAAGTGGTATGGGGGCTGATGTGCCAGACCATCAAAGCCACACAGTGCACTAAACCCAGGTGTTTCCTGGTTTCCTCCACCTGGCCAGAGGGAGGGCCCATTTATTCCTGGTCAGAGTATTCATAACTTGATTTTTGTAACTGCAAAAGCCAAAACCGGTCTTTAACATGCATAGTAAAAAAGGGAGCATAGCAAATATTAAGGCTGTGTTTTCACCCCTAGGGCAGTCGATTCCAGGTGTACTGTACCCCTCCAAGTGAAGGCAAATTGTGTCCTGTGAACAACAACATTGTGAACAGCCAATTTGTTCTTCATTACTTTTAGGAATGTTAACCTTTCTAAAGACTATGATTTCATTCATGGAGAATAAGACCAGTCTGTGTTTCTACTCAGAATTTTTAAAGGCTATATATTGTGAAACACGTTATCCTGTATACTTGCATAGTCCAGATGTATGTAAGAATGGAAAAATGTAATCTATATAAATCAAAGTTATTGAATATATGTATTATATGTTATAATGCCATTTCTTTGATAGGTGAAAGAGAACAGGGCTCTAGGTTGCTGACCACTAGCTTCCTTCAGAGATTAAAGAAGCATTTTTTTATTTGCTGTTTTTATTGTTACCTAAGTTCTGTGGTTTAAAAAAACCCATTTGTTTCTCCTCTTCTTGTTTTGCCACTGGATTAGCTTGTTCAGAGCTTTAGCAATGTGGGAGTGACATTTTAAAATCTTTGGAAGTGATCAAAAAGCTTACCATATCCCTAAACAAAGCTGGCATAGACTGTGTCAAGTTCTGCTGTGGCCTCTCTTGTGCTAAAATATTTAGGCAAGCATTCAGATTGCAGTTGGTCTTTTTCTTTTCTTCATACTGAAATCTGTGAAAGACAAGCCTTGTGGATCCTGACAGATTCAGAGAAGTGTGTTACAGCCAGTTTGTCCGGTTACTCCCACTCCAGAAACTGCCTGTTTCAGAAAATAGGATTAGGTTTGTAAATGATGTGATTGACTAGAGTGATCACTGGTTTGGCTTTTTGGTTGTCTTCCTATGATTATATGTTTGATTTATTTTATGACCATGCTAAATCAAAATCTTAATTCTAACTCAAAATCAGATATAGGATGCTTCCATAATCTATCAAGTGACAGTACTGATCTAGCAATGGAATAAGAAGTCTGCAACCCCTAGTTAGGGTGAAGACATTAATTCAGAGAACAGGCATCTCTGGAATAAATGTTACAGCATGTCTGATGAAAGAATTATTCTTTATTTCAAAATAAAGCACTTGCAGTTAGAATATGTATGAGGAAAGGGTTACCTGATTGTTTTGATTCTAAAGGTAAGAAGTTTGTCAGGTTTCACTGTCTTTGTCAAGTGTAAGTGTTGTATTCTTATAACACAATTCTTCCCACGCATTTTATATCACGGTTTGTCTATGCTTAAAAGTTATTTGGTTTTATTATAATTGGAGGCATAATGATAATACAAGGGGTGTAGCCTACAACTTGTCACATACGTTGTATAATATGAGAATATTTGAATTACGTTATCTACATTTGTGTCTGGTTAATAACAATTTTGCTTGTCAAACACGTCACTGTATACTGAAACAAAAATGCATTGTTGTTGCAATGACATGTACAGGCTTACCTGGCAGTTTAGAATAGATAAAGACTACTATGGCTGCCCTGTATTAGGAAGCCAAGTGAGTCCCCTATACTAGAAGTGCACTTCCTTCTTACATAAATTGTAATGTATTAATCAAATTTAGCCATTTACCTGATAATTCTGGTATGGCAAAGAGGGTTTTAATTGCTGGAATTGTCCAACATTTGCTATTGCTGTTGCATCCAAACTGCATTCTTCACCAATTCATTGTACCACGATTTGTGTAGTTTATGTGGGCAAAACACACCTTGTGTGCAAACCCAAGAATTTACTATTACTCTAATTGAAATCTTAACTGTCAAATCAAAGAATTATTATCAATACAGTTAAAGTTTTTATCTTCCTAGTACTTCCCAGTATTCATCCCTTTTTCTCTGGAATTACACTTACACTTTTACTACCCCTCTCCATACTAAAGTCCATGGCTTCCATCTGAGAAAGGGTTACCACCATCACAGGTGGTATGCCTGGAGAAGTATTACTCGGAGGGGGACTCTCCCACTGGGTCCAATTGCAGCTTTTTTTAATGTTTTCTAGCACAGTCTATGCCTTACTCATTCTTCATTGGTTTCCATTTCCATATAACATCTGAATTTACTATGTATGGTGTGGTTTACATTTGCTGGATACTTCTTGAATACTGCCATCCCATGCTCATGATCCTCTTTGCTACATTTTTAATCTAGGGTTGCGGACTGTTTATTCTACACAGAATAGCTATTTGATATTACTGTTTGTTAGTTAGAGCAATGTATCAGCATTTTAATGATAGGTTTTATACCCTACAATTGTAGAAAGCTAAGCTAAAAAGGAAACACTTTAACGTTTATCTGATTGTTCAACAATTACTGTTACATCTAAGCTAGAACAAAGCTCTAGACTAGCACAGACAAGCCTAGAGAAAGGAAGCCTGACAAGCCCAAGTCCTGAGGTCTTGCAGATTTATTACAAACCCTGTGACATGTTTCTAGCAGGTGCAATAGCATATTTCTTGGCCTACAGTCTTCAGTATTTCATCAGAATTTGTAGAGGTCTGTAACTAAGGTTTCCTTATCTGTCTAACTTACCACTACTGAGAATATAATTGATAAGATTTCTCCTCTGTTTTCATTTATTTCATTGCCTGATTTACAGGATTTTCCTTCAGTTGTGCATTGTGTGTGCTTTTATTGCTTTAGTTCCATGTGGAAAGAGAACTTGGACTGAGTGTTAAAGGTCTCCATTCTTTTTTATTGATAATGAATGCCTGTCAGTAATATATTTACTTTAATTTTTGAATGTGACAAATAAGAATGTCTTTATATGGAATAATGCAACTATTTTGGGTAGATTTTATAACGCTTTTTCTGGCTGATACATTTTAAGTTGTCTGTATAGAGAAAATGTATATACATAAAGCAGGTCAACGATTCACTATTACAGAGGAAATTGCTTACTTTGAATTTTGGTCTCTGGTTATAGGTGTATTAATTGCCCTTTCATAGTGTAGGTTTTGATCTTTGGTTGTAGAAGTTTGATTTCGTAAAGGAGGATTGGTGAAAGGAAACTGATGACTGCTTATCAGTTCTCCCATCTCTGTCTTTAGATCAGTTGAGAAGGCTTTTGTGGAAGAAGGTTATTGCTTCATTGGGATTTGATCTGTTATTAAAAAGCCCTGAATCAATATTCTGGTTAGAGGAGCAGATTTCTTTGTGGGGAGGCAGGAGGTTGTATGAGATAGGGTGAAACAGATGATTTAGCCCTCTCCGTTATCACTCAACTGCTGTATCATTTTCTGCTGTGTCAGTGTTAGGGCATATGGCACATCCCCTTCATCCCATTGCTTGTGAAACACCACCTCCAGAGGCTGCAGCAATACATTGACTGTGATAAGGCTTTTCCTCAGTGTTAGACAAAAGATTCTGTTTTCTCTAGTTTCTGTGAAGCTCACTGTCAGCTTTAGGACCACAGGATTATACTAAAATCTTAAAGGAGTTTGAGGACATTGTTCTGGCTTGAAAGACTTCCTTGGCTTTTATGCATGAAGGTTTTCTACCATACTGCAACACCATAGCATTGTCATGAGTATTAGCTACTCTGCATATAAATAATAGTGTATCTTGAAATATTTATTTTCATCTAGTGTTTATCATATTTATATCCCAGGAAATAATACCTTAATTAATTAAGTACCGTAAAAAGCTAAGTCTCATTACAGAGGTGACAGTGAAAAAATACTTACATGCCTGCCTGCTAAGTTATGTAGGTAATCCATACCAAAACACAAAAGAGTAATTCTGAGGTTATTACTTGATGAGTAAGATAATAATTATTATGTTACTTGTTTGTTTGCATTAGGATTACAGAAAAATTAAAAAATGACACTGAATGGTTTTCTTGTTTGAACTAAGATGCTGTTCTTGTGAAGGGATGCTGATATTTCAATTCACAGTAAAGTAAAAAATAGATTTATGTGCATTTTACCCAAGACTTGAATTTTCCAAGTTGGTGCCTACAGCTAGTGATAAGAATTCAGTAGCTAATTACTTATTTGCAAGACAGAGAAGTTACTGGAGTATAATTTCAAGTTAAAACCCAATTGAAAACAAACACCAACTGCACTTAAATTAACTTGTCTGGACTTCTAACCTGGTTTGAGAATTTTTATTGAAAGGCACTCTGCATTTCTCAATTCCTGGATAAGAAAATAAATCTGGTTTTGTTTTGGTTTTTTTACTAAAACACAGAGTGATGGAAAAAATCTTTGAACAAGGCAGACATTTCTAAGACATGACTAAAATCAGCATAAGTCTGTAGGCAATGCTTTCTAGGCAAATACAAATATGGGGAAGGTAAGTCTGTCCCATCAACTACTTGCTCAAAGAAAATTTGGGACCCTAATCAGCCTATGTAAATTACTGAAACATGATGGGATAGCAGGAACACTGACTTATAGTAGTCGATAAATCAAATTCTTGATGTTTACATAGAACCAAATCATAGGTGCAGCTGGGAATAAATGATTTCCCATGTGTCCCCTGAGGGAGGACAACACCAATGTTTACTCTTTCTGTGCCATTGTTTTTATTTGTCTCCTTCCTTCAAAGTGTCAGTGTCTTTGAAGAGACAAAAGTGTCTCTAAAACTTAAGCTCAGTAACATTATGTAAGTGTCTAAAATATAGTGCAAGACATTGCACTTAATTTCTGTGGTAATGCTGGTGCTTACTGAACTTAGAAATTATTTACTTTCTGTTTTCATGTGCCACAAAATACAATTTTATTAATAACTTTATACCACAATTCCATGTTTTATTTCTAGCATTATAGTTTGCAAATGATGATAAAATGTTTGTAAGCAACAACGCATAATAGGTTATGCAGCTGTTGAAGAAAAGAAGAGCTAGGAATACTTTTACAACCTTTCCAATGGGAAAGAACTGACTATATGATGTATGTCAGATTATTTGAGAAAGTATTGCATGTTTGTGCTACAAGTGCTATAGAGAAGTAGAAGATCACTTTCTTATTTCAAGTTATCCCTTGGGTGTGTCTAAAGGATATAACATCATATTTTTCCTCTTTGCTTTTTATATTGAGGGATTATTTCATTGTACGCAATGACCTTAAAACCTTTGAGTCACAGCTTTCCAAAACATCATCTCATCCAGCTGCATTTTTAATTTCCAGATGAAATAGTTTGTATTTAGGTTAAAAGGCTCTTTGCTAAGTTGCAATTATTATTGCATGTAATAATAATGGTTTTATCTCACTTTTAATTACCCCATTGATCTCTATTGCTAAAGATTTGCTTAATCATCTCCAACAATTAGGTGTTCTAGAAGAACCTGATGGTTGTTGGGACAAAGGGAAGTGTGTCTATCTTTGAGTGGAACCCATTGTGTACCCTGATGATTGCTCTTGATCCATTGATATGGACAACTGTTATAAGCAGATGTAGGTGTTCTGACACAATCAGTCCTTATTTAGAAACTATACATGATATACAGATCTAAACAAGGTAAAAGCAAACAAGCATTTCTTTTTCTCTCCCTATTCCACTCCAAGTCTATGACTTAATTTTCTCGTGTAATTTTAAGCATTCTCTACGGGCTGCATTGCTTCAAAGAACTGCCTCTTCAATTCCACTTCTGCAAGTGAGATTTGTTCTCACATCTTTTGGAGAGTCTTTTTCCTCTAGCCATTTTTACCATCAACAATGGCCTTGTCCTTTTGTTCCTTTCCTTACTGGTGCCTGATACTGATACCAAGTTTTTCTTTTATGTTTTGGGAGAAATGACAGTGTTCAGTCCCTTGATGACCATTTGCATGAACTGTTTCCCCCGAGTTTCCATCACTACATTTTCCTAAATCGTGCTTTTCTGTGCAGTGCTGTTCACACTCTGTAAATTGTGTGATTCTGTGATAGATGCAACACCAGGTCTGCTAGTGATTATCTTGCTTATCACAAGATAAACAATATCACAAGGTATCATGATGATACCTTGGCTTGATAAAACAGATTAATCAGGACCTCCATGATACCTAAATACATACCTAGCTTATTACAATGCAAAGATCAACTGATTTTAAATCTCCAAAAGAAATGTTAACAGATTAACTCTCTGCTTGAGCATTAGTTCCTAAAAGAACTATTTTGCTTTGTTTTCAGTAGACTTAAAGGCATTTCTTTTAGATTAACTTCAAGTTTCTTGCATCTCATCTTGAGGCTGCTTTTTAAATGCTCAAAATAAAAAGGAAAATGTTTAAGTAGCTTAAGGAGGGGTGAGAGCAAATAATGTATTATGAGGCTTAGGAAACATTTAGGATTTTAAAACTAAAGATTTGGAGTTTCTTAAAGTTTCTGAAGAGGAAGGGAGAAACTGTTGTGGCCATAGTTAATACAGCAAAAGTTTTGACTTTGGTTGTTGATAAGGTACCGTATGTTGATCAGTTATTTAAAAGTAATGATTTTCTGAAGGTAAAAAAGGAATAGTTATCTCTGAGTCCATTGTTTGCTAATTAATTAATCTTTTGTATGTTTTCATAATTTAAAATCCATAACAACAAACTGTGAATTGCCATGACCTTTTCTATATATTGATAAGAAACTAATCCCTGTCTAGATAAAGGGGGAAAAAAGTCTGACTTCGAGTTCCTGCATAGGTGTGTTCATCACCAGCTTACTGCATAAAACGTGAATGCTGCTTCCTCCTCTTGTTGTGTTTTTGGACAAAAGTGTCAGAATTTTATTGTTGCACTATTTAGTTGCATGATGTTGCATGATTTTGTGTTTTGTTTGATTCTACTGAACAAATTGGAGACTTATGCAGAGATTGGACACACCTCTCTTTTCTCTAAATCATAATTCTTTTAAAATTTATTTACTTGGACTAAGTGCATTTCAGCATACACAACTCCAAGTTAATGGAGAACTTCAGAATTTCAGAATGGTGTTGCCTGTTGATTGCAAGTAATACTGCAGACTTTTATGCTTAAATAAGAAAATGAATAGTTGGGTAAACTGACTGTTTTTTACCTTTGACCTTTCTGTTATCATGCTTGTCAAGATACAAAGCTTAGCAGTCATGAAACAGGATAAAACTTCCAAACAGACTTTTCCAAAATAAGGAATATGGCCTTTGAAATAGTGAATGCTATTTGCTTAACAATTTTGAAATACATTGATTTGAAGAGCAAATTTAGTATATGGGAACAAATAGACATTCAAAACCTATAAATAGATTATAACCTATGAAAAGTAATGATTCAAGATAAGTGATTAAGAATATGAAACACATGATAGAAGGTTTCAGTAGCTGTATAGTTTGCTAGGGTAAACTGGTTAATGAGGCATGACTGTTTCATAGTTGAAAGTGATTTTTAAAATGTTACTGTTGCATACCTTTAACTTCTTTCATCTTTGTGACCTTATTACAAATCATAGTTCTGTTTTGGTTTTATTTCTTAAATGCAGTTTTTTATCATAACACGTATTCATGTCCAATTTTGAATTCACCCTGTAAAAATAACAGTATTTCCCAAAATACCAGTGAACTCAGAATTTCAAGCTTCAGCCAAGATCTTATGTTAAAAACAATAGACAACATAGGATTCTTGAACATTGGACTCTCTTGGCTGACATTTGTACGAATTGTTTGCAGTTTTGTAACATGCACATTATGCAAAATCTATAACTTCTGACTAAAATTCAAAATTTTATTGTTGGATTAAAGAACTTTAAAACAGATGGAGCTTTATAAATTGCTTTGCAATATACTAATAATTGGATGAGCTCTTTCTGCCTGTCTCCTGAATTTTTGTCATTTTTGTCTCTTCCTCTTCAGGTAAGACTGACAAATTTTTCTGTAAGGTTTGGTGTGTACTTGGTTTAACATTGTCACTGAATTAGTTAGCGCTTTGACTTGATTAAATGTCAATCATATTTAATTTGGTTATAGCTATTGTACATACTTTTCTAGAACTATAACATTTCCCGCAGCTAAATGAACAACACATATAATTTCTTTTCCTTCTGTTTTCTTGAAGCCGATCAACAACTTATCCTTACACGGAAACCCAGATGTACAGCCAAAACACTGGGGGCAATTATTTTGATACTCAAGGAAGTTCTGCACAGGTGACAACAGTGGTCTCATCTCATAGCATGGTGGGCACTGGAGGGATTCAGATGGGTGTCACAGGAGGACAACTCATTAGCAGCTCAGGAGGGACCTATCTGATTGGCAATTCAATGGAAAATTCTGGTCATTCAGTGACTCATACCACGCGGGCCTCCCCAGCAACAGTAAGTATTTCAGACTAATGCAAAATCTTTGAGACTAGTTTCTTTGTCACTTATGTTCTTGCAGACTGACATGGTTTTTGTGGCAGAATGTTTAGCAATACTATGTTGTCAGAATAAGTATTACATAGTACTTCTTGTAAAATTATAGATAGATAGATAGATAGATATAAATACAAGTAAGATACAGAAGTAGGGATACCGTGAAAACTTAAAATGAAGGCAGACCTTTCCCTTGACAGTTTGCAAATATTTACATTCCATAGGTTAAATGTTTGCATTCAAGAAATATCAGTGAATGCACTGGGAATGCTCACATAATAGTTTGTCTGAGCTGAGTATTTGTTAGGTTGGGCACTAAAACAGCCTCCTTCAACGTTTTGTGTTTTTTCTGAAAACATAAGAAAAACATAGTGTTGAGTATAAATATGTTAGATGGAAATGTTAAGTAATGTAAGATACAGACAGTTATCCGTAACTTCCTTGCATTTGTTCAGTTTGTTTGCTTGGTATTAGTGTAGGTTTGATAGCTTATTTCAAAATATTTCCAATTGTGCAGCGTACCTCTTAACACTTCGTTCTTCCTTATCTATGGTATGTCTCCAAAGTCTGTTCCAGATTAAAAGTTTATTGTGGAAATGTCTTACAGTGCTATGGGAGGATGCATTCTGTTACATCTGTGACAAATAATATTGTGGACACTTAAACATAAACACAGAACTTTCCCTTAAGAGCTTACTCAATCAGCCCTTATTTCAATTAGGAAAATGGGTTTATACCTAGTGTAGCTTTGCTACATAGCCCTAATGAATACTTTTACCTAATTCTTCTGGGTATTCTGGTCTGGATGTAGAGATTTGGAAGTAATGGGGAAGAGAATTGTGAAACAGAGTAGGAAGAGTTTAAAAGTATAGTAAAGTAGATAAAGCATCATTAATAATACAGATGCATCAGTACTCGAAAGGGCAGTGAAATTAGGGGACTTTACTTTTAGGAGCCAAAGTAATGAGTAAAAATCTAACATTCTTCTACTTGGAATTATGATGAATGTTTACAATAGCATTGGATAATTTAGATGATCTGATAGAATCTCTTTATTTTTATTCTTAAGGTGGCTGGTATGGATAAGCCCAACATTTTTGTACAATGTAAAAAAATATTATTCCATCCAAAAATTGTGTAGTAGTATTTTCTGAGAATAAAAATTGTAGAGTTATAATTCACAAATAGTATAAATATCAGTAACATAATGGGAGCTTTCAGCTAGCAACAGAGAATTTTATATTTGAGTTACAAAATAAAAAAGAGTGTATGTTAACATTTGCCTATATTTTACATGACTAATAAAAAACAGAGTTTCTGAAAAAAGCAGCATTCCTCTTTCAGATTCATTTAATTAAAATCAAGATTTTAACTTGACTGTTTTCTTTTTTCCTTTAAAGTAGTCTCTCATTTTACTTATTTGGAAGATGTTTAATGGAATTTTTCACCTGACTTTATGTTTGCCAAGCACAGGCAAAACAAATAGTTTTCTATAGGCCTAAGTAAGGAATAGGTTGTCTAGATGGAGTGAAATTTGAAGTGTCGTGTTTCTTTAAATACTTAAATGGCACCAATATTCCTAGGTTTCCTTAGTTCTTTTAAATTGTTCTACATATTAATGCAAAAATTGCCTCTTTTAGAGATCATGCTAGTTTTCTCCATAATCAAATAAGAACAAATGTACTTTTGTGTTTTGCATATCATGCTATCAGTTTTGTTTTATTTACTGACAACAGAATTCAGTCAGTGGAAATGCATAACAGAATGTGGAATCAAGTGAGGCTTAAATGCATACAGTAAACACAAATGAAGAGTAGTAAACTTTTAAGTTGGGTATCATAGAATTAGTTGAATGATATCAAATCTCTATGCTATATTTTGCAAATTAAAAACTGTTTTGATTTTTTTTCCCAGAAACAGAAGTAAAATTTGCCAAAATTTAACAAAGTCCATGGTTCATACCTTCAGCAACATCTTTCTTTTGCTTCATGTGTCAATAAAACATCCTGTTTTAGTTACTCCATGTAACTTCTATGCTGCCGTATCAACTTGCCTTTAAGAATAGAAAAAACCCTGCTATTTAAATTACAATTATTAAATTACATTTTTAACACTAAAATAGTTTCCTCTGGTTTTTAAGGTGCTATTTATTTTGTATAGTATATTTCTGTAAGTATGAGACATTAAAATATCTTAGAAGTACACTTCTTGCTAAGGAAGTGGGACACAACATGATTTTAGGTTTTATATTTTTAGGCTCTTGGTGTGTATGGTTCAGCTGAAATACTCAAGAGTCAATTGAAACATGAAGGGTTCAGCTTAAACTGTAATTTTAAAGCACCAAGTCTGTTTTAATTTTACTAGAGGGCATAATAAAACTACGCAAAATAGAGCAATGTAGTATTTTATTTGGATTGCACCTTAGGTAGAGCTTGTTTCACTTGTGATCCTCACTTTATCTTTACCATCATAACTTTTTTCATTCTTGTATAGAGAATTTATTGGAATCATCAAAATAATATGTATCCAGGCTGGTTGGCTGGTATAATACTCAGAAAATATTTCCAAATTTTGAATTAATTTGGAGAATTTTCATATGGAGACAAAGGACTTAGAAATGAATAAGAACTTACTTACTAACATGTGGTCATCACAAGCTCTCTTTACTTTTGCCATAGAGGTACTAGTTCTTTTTACTCTTTTCAACTGATAACTTCATTTGTTTTGTTGTTATTCACCCTCTCTGATCAAAACTTTACCTTCTGTAACAAGCAGATTAATTGTATTGTTGATGTTACCTATTTCTGATACATCTAGCTTAAGTTAAAACAAACAAACAAACAAAACCAGTTTCAGGTTAAAAGTCATATGTATAAAATAAGTCCATTTTATTAACTGTCTCTTTGATAAATGAAACTTAAAAATCTAATTTACGTTTCACCAGGTATGCTGTTTGGTTTATACAGAATTCAATAAAAGAGACTCAGAGACTTTTTACTTTAAGTCTGTCTTCACAATATTTTCTTTCTGTAATTCTGAGTTCTGCTTTGGGTTTAATAAAGAGCTAACATTTTGTTTGTAACATTTAATTCATTCTAATTTCTGTCAAACATTCATACAAGAAAGCTGTCCTGCTTAAGCTATAGTAGCCAATAGCAGTGTTTTTATTGCCAGAATATTAAGAGTTGTGCACTGCCAAAACTATTCCAACATATATACAGTAGCGGTTTATGTTAGTATGCATGAAGAACATTTCTTAGCATTTTCTTTACTCATTTAATTTCCATGGATTTCATTGCTTCTTCCCATTATATAATTTGCTGGCCTATTAAACTACTTCTCTACCTACTAAAAAAGGATTGTTTTCCCTAAACCAGAAAGGTATTCCAATTATTGGATCTTCTATATAAAATACTAGGTAGATAAACAGCTTTCCAGAATTACCATTTTCATGTGAATGTATGTGGATTGGTCAAGAATAAATTGTGATTGCATTGAACATTTACCCTAGCTGGATGTCTATTTGAAATGAATTTGCATGTTTAAACCTGTGTGAAAGAGTCGTCTATTTGGTTTATTGGCAGCTATCATTAAAGAAGGGGCAACTATGTTTAAGAGACTAACTAGAAAATTGTATTGCCTTGTTAGTAATGAAATCTAAATCACCTTCCAATTTTTTTCCCATGTGTAAATGTCTAAGGATTTTTCTTGTGATAAAACAGGATGATCTAATCACATATTTTGTAATATCACAAGGTTAAAAAATTCATATAGTTTCTAGTAATAAATGTGTTATTATGCTTCCCAGCCAGTGAGAGGCTCCCATCCATTAGTCTTATTTTCTAACAAGTTTTATGACTGATCTGCAATTACAGTTGTCAATCATCAGTCATCACCAACCATAGGACGTCTCCATTCATGTTGTTGCAGAAATGTATCCTATAACAGTGCAAATCTAGATGTGCATGAAAATAAAAGCAAAATTATTATTGATATAATATATCACCACAAATTATTGTTTCTGGCAGTAAGCACAGTGTGCGAAATTTGCTCTTAACTTTAAAGGAAGGATGGTACCTACCCAAAATGTGTAGGCATTAATGGAGGAAGAAGAACAACAATAAGAAGTAAGAAGGCCCAGTGTGAATATTATATCCTCATAATATAATTTTAGTGGAAGTATTAGAATTATCTGAAGAACAAAAAGTAACAAATGTTTAAATGGTCCATTAAAGGTGGAGTGGTTATCATTTGGAAAATAGTTTGAGATGAGATTTTATTTATTAATCTCTTTCTTGGTAGAGGAACTTTTTCCTCCTCCTTTCTCCGACTTTTCTGGTAATTTTTATTTAGCTGAATCCATCTTGGCGTAAAACAAACCATTTCTGACAGAATCAAAAATGCACAGATTTTTATGTTACAAAGAGTTATTAGATCATTTGGTCTGACCTCTTATACTGGAAGAAGACATTTACTTATGACTTTTCAGCTGAACACAGTGACATCTGCGAAAAAAGGCATCCATATCCGGGTACAAGAACGCAGATAATCTTTTTTTTATTTCTTTTAAATGAGTCATAAGAATGGTTAATCACTACTACTCCTAAAAAAACTTTTATGTGGTATGAATTAACTGGAGGGGTGGGAAGTTTAGAGTATTTGTGGATCTTGTGCCTTTATAAACCTCTGCCTCAAAGACTTTTCCTCCTGCTTTGGTTTCTCCCCCTGAGCTGTTGAGCATCATGGCTTCTCCCTCTGTCTTCCAGAGGTTTCAGTCTAGCAGTGTGGCAGAAATAGCTTACATCTTTCTGTGCCTGCCTTGAGTCCCTTGCTGCTCCACTATAATGTCTTGAATTGAGATTGTGCCCTTTTCACCAAACAAGGAATGTGGGGAAAAGAGAATGACCCTACTAATGTTAGCCCTGTCTGCGTTCTGGCTTTACCTGCCTGTGCTGCTTTTTTCTCTTCTGATAGAGTCTGGGTTCAGCTTTCAGTCATTGGCTTTTGGTCCATTTTCTGCATAAAAGCTCTGTAGCACCTCAAAGGTTGTTTCCAGTTTTGGCAATTGAATATTTATTCTGGTATTAGTATATCAAAAATCAAGATGCAGTGTTGTTGGAAACTCAGTTTATTCCAACGTAGCATTCCAATTGCTGATTTAAAAATATTGTAAGAAACACAATGGTTTGTTTATCGCAAGATATTAAAACTAAGCATCTTTGAATCTGTGAGAAGAATTTCTATTAATTCTTTCTATTCGAAAATGCATAAGCTCGATGCAAGATGACTTGCCACTGATGTTCTCATAACAGTCTGATTATCAGTGGCATAAGGGGAGGCATCACCTTTCTAATGGACTGGATTTTTTTGTTTCTGAGTAAATACACTTTTATTCTAAAATGTCCCCTCTACCTCTTTCTGAGGCTGCCTTGCCATAAATGTTTTCAGATTTGGTTTTAATAATAATCTGAACTAAACTTTCCTTTTATTTTCTCAATTCTGATATCCTGGTGTGAGTAACTCCAATGTGTTTCCATGTGTTTTTCAGTGTTAGGTGGAATGTGTGTGTTCTAGAAGTCCTTATAATCAGCTTGACAAGGGATTGTTTTTTGGTTTGTTTTCCCTTAAGTGTTTATACCAAATACGGGGAAAACAGTCACAAAGAAAAAAAGTTTAGAATCTCTTTGAAGATGTGTATAATAGACATGAGGTATACAAATAACTGGATGATCCTGGAAAGATAATTGTTTTTAGTATAAGTGGTGGTTTCCATTGCTTTCATTTTGGCTATTTAATGTGGCTAATTAATTGCATGACTTTTCTTACTGCGCATCCCATTGTCTCTGTCATTTTCATTGTTGTTTTTGCTCTTCTATGTCCTCAGTTAAATTACAGTTATGTTCTAATTTTTTTTCTTTAATGCTGTTGTTATCCAAGTGATCAAAATGTCCATTGATATTAAAAAACAATGGGAATGGCTGTGAGAGTATTTGTACATTTGCATTTGAAGAAATGCTACTCTGTATATTAGTAGTGCTGTGTTTTCTTTTCCTTTTAAAAGGCAAAATTATTCTGAACAAATCTGCTTTTCCAAAGGCTGGATCCTGCAATCTGTGTAACTCCTGACTTGCCATTTACTTTGACAGTTGGGGATATTCAAAGGGTGCTGGCAGCAGTAAGGGTGATGTCCTGTCCCAGTGAAGCTAAAGGTGGAAAACCTATTGAATTATTTGGGTTTGGGATTTGATTCTGTGATTCCAGAGAGCTGAAATTTTGTTTCTAATTAAATTCTTATTGTAAGCTGTGCATGTCTCTGATACAGTTGGAGGGAAAACATATGGAGGCCTTTATTAAAGTTCTGTTTAGGGATTTGTTTATTTTTTTTATTTTATTAATGATATTTTTGTTCAATCAGGGTTATTTTTGTTTCAGTGCGTCTCATCAGTTTAATTTCCTGAGCAGGTTGGAAGGTAAAATGGACTTTGAGGCTGTGATCCTGCAGTATATATGCAAGCAAAATGTCTTCTGACCTCACTGGGGAGGTTTGTGTTCACTGGGACTCTGGAATGAGGCCTATTAGTAGAACATATGCTCTAGCCAGGAATAAAGCAGGCATTTCTATTGATCTGTAAGCAGTCTGTCAAAACTTCTCTGATCAGGCTTTTTTACTATCTCATCTTGAGTCCTTTTTTTAATGACATCTATTATCAGATTGAAATGGCGATTGAGACACTGCAAAAGTCTGATGGTCTGTCCACTCACAGAAGCTCTCTTCTCAACAGCCATGTAAGTTGTCTCTTCTTCACATACACTCTCTCTTGCTTGTTCTGCATGCTTAGCCTGCCTCTAAATGTTTGTTTTATTTTATTACTACTTTTTGCTCTTAATCTTCTCACCTTAATTGCTTGTAATCTTCTACTACATCTCCCATGGCTTTATTTTGTCAGATGAAATGTCTTTATAGTATTTTGAAGAGTGTTGCCTGTTTCCTATGTGCTACACCTGTGCTAAGACAAGTTAACACATTTGACTGTTTTGCAGATTATAGTGTAAATGTCAAGATAAAGTTCAAATAATTCTAAGCTGGCTTTTGACATTTTAAATAAAGTTGTCTACAAAGCAAAGTCTGTGTACCCTGTATTAATTTCGGGGCATGTGAAGAGGAAGAGAAGAAACAAAAAGCATGCCTAATTAATATCTTGAGCTTATTTTTAGGTGTTTCTTAATTTATTTTGGATAGAGAGTTTATGATGAAATTACTTACTTAAGAATCCTAAAGACGCTTATGATGACCTGGAAAAAAAAATGAAAGCATTATCTTAATTTGAAGTACACAAAAATGTCTTACTTAGCTGCCTTTTGCTCTGTTCTTACTCTACATATCTTACAGATCAGAACTTTAGATATACAAAGCTAAAAGATATTTAGGTAAAAATGTGATCTCCAAATATAAATCCATTATATATAACCTAAAAATAAAGGAAAAGGCCCAAAGTTAATTTTAAACTTATTATATCAATAATAATGCTGTTTTGTAAGTTGCTAGTCTTTCTTGAAATGTTTTTTTTTCTCTCTGTTTGTATTTGTGATTTTGTATTTTCTATTTTTGCCATGTTGATTATTTTATATTCCTTTTACCTCTTTTTTCCTTCTCAGCTTTACTAATTGTATAAATTCAAATTCCTTTATTGTTTTACAGAAGAAATTTAAATTTGGTTTGTGGTCTTAATATAAGAATATCGTAGAGGCTGTCCCTCAGAAATCAAATTAAAAATGTTTGGTTTAGCAGGTTTGGGTTTGGGTTTTGGATTTTTTCTGGATGGGTCTGGTTATGTCAAAGTCAAAACTAGAATTGTTTCATGGAAATCTTAAACAAACTTTTTTTTTCTTTAGAAAATGCCAAAATTAAAAGAGGAAAGTCATATTACAAAAAATTATACAAAATGTTACACAGAAGAACTTTTAGATTCCACCTTGGATGTTTACAAAATAATTGTTTTGAAGACAAGTTTGTGTTTAATCCTTTTAGGAAGTCCAGAATCTTGGTATAAAACTAAGAAGAATTACAAGATAAGATGCTGTACCCCTGTAAACTGTGTTCCATTCATTCCTGATGCTATGCACTGTTCACAATGTGTTCCTAATAATGAGATTCACATCCAACTGTTAAGTCTTACAATGATATTTCTTTCTTGACTGTGAAGGCTTTTTCAAAATTATTCTGATAGATATAAATCTTTGACTCTGTGGGGAAAAAAAAAAATCCCTTTACATATTTTTGTGCTAGTCAGTCTTTTCTAACCCTTGTCCTTTTGGAAAAATTTAACAGTCTAGATCAAACTTACTGGATGTTTTGCCTATTTTTAAAGCAATGCTTATTGTCTTTAAACTCAAGTAAGGACTGTATGGAGGAAGTTTAAGTATAGGTTTAGTCTTTATCTCTTTAAACTGTTCTTGATGTTGACTTCTAATAGTTTCATTTGGCATTTGTTAAAATAATTGGGTTTAACAGGTTCTAAAATAGAATTCTAAATTCTGTGTTTGTTTAACTTTCACTTTGCAGATGACATATTAATTTGTGGGAAAATACCGGTTTGGGGATTGGGATTTTCACCCTATGATAACCTCTATGAGGTTTGCTAGGATTTTTTTCTTTTTTTTTGCCTAAATTAATGTGTGGTCATTTTAAGGAGTTTATAATTTCTCCTCTGTTTTCTTTCCTGATTTATTTCTGCATGAGATTGACTTATTTAATTAATTGATGGTTGAATGTTTCATAAAAATTGCAGCTTAACTTGAGTCACAGTCAATTTAACAGGTCTGACTAAATATTTCATATCTTTACCCATCTTACCCATACAGTATGGTTAGAACTATGAGTTTAAAAGCCAGGATTCAAACCTGAACAGCTCAGTTTTAGAATTATATTTCACTTTAGTAGGGAAAAAAAAAGAAAATTGATAGTTCTATAATGTTTGGAGATAATTTTCCTTTTAAAATCATATTAACTGCACTTTTTCTTCCAGGCTATAATCTAGGAAGTAATGGTTTCAAGCCTTTCCTACTAAATAACTCCACCCAGGAGCAAAAATTGTTATATTGAACTTGTCTTTTGATTTGGTTTTTTTTGGTGTTGAATAATGCAAGTTATGGTTGAAATAACATCTGTTAGAAATTCATATGATTAATAAAGTGCACTTAAAGTGATTCATAATAGGCTAGAAGGCATCTGGAGGAAAATACCTTTAATGCTACATACAGAACTTAATTGGAAAATAATTTTTTTTTCTGGTCAGGCTTTTGGGATTGACAAAGTTTTTCCAGAAATACTTCACATTCCGTATCTGTTCTGATTAAATTATAGATTTAATAATGTATGACAAATGTTGTATACATGTATATAGTGTAAGTATAGATGTAATAATAGATTTTAAATATAGACAAAATGCAACAGTTTAAAGATATAATTACCTTTGCTTCTAAGACCAGGCAGGCTTATGTCAGGTCATTAGTGAAATAAGCTTAATACATTCAGATAAAAGTTAATGTTTACAATTATACTTTTTCTTTAGCTTTATTTCAAAATGACAGATGTTCAATTTGGAAGCACTTGTGAAATGTTAAGACTTTTAAAATAATGATATGATAACTGATATAAAGATGATGAACTGTACTTTTTAATTTTGTCTATTTGAAATGCAAAATTACCTGCAAACTGAGGTAAAAATTCTATGCCTCGGAAGCATTTACATATTATTTCTGTATGTTTTTGTAGAGCTTGTGTTTAAGAAATGTGGACATGTTATGTGCCTGTTATAAATAAAAGGCAAATAAGGAAATGGTGTTTGAATGGTCTAGAGTAAATTTTCTTGTGATGTTTTTGCATTTGTGTTGGTAAATTTCTCACTGTGACCAAACCAGCTACAAATTCAATATATTTGATATCATCTGTACTTTAGTACATAACCATTTTGTGACAAAGAAAAGGTCAGGACTAAAACATGTCATGGTTATTGCATACTAAAACATTGATGTTCTTTGCATGATAAGTTACACTGAACGTTGATGGAACTGAATTTGTGCACTGCTCTAATAGAAAATAATTCCGCAAAGGAATAAATCACACATAGACCATGTATATCTTTTATTGCTGCTTAATAATTTCTGTTTTGGTTATGCTAGATCCTGATTTGCTGGTCTAAATTGAAAATTATTACACATATGTGTGAAGCTTATCAGAGTAAAAATTTGTAGCAGGTCTTGGAAGACACAATGTCCTTACTTCGCATTTTCACTGGATAGTCAAATTAAATCCAGAGTTTGGTAAGATCTCTGATCCTAGCAAGCTTAAATATTCACATAGTACTATTTTGATATAAATAATTATGAAAACAGAGAAATAAAACTAAAAAAGAAAATTAAATTTGTGATTTATTCGAGCTGTATCTAAAGTAGAATGTCAGGGAACTGAAGCCATGGCAAGTACTGGGGAAAATATTAGTATATCAAAAACCAGGCTTTTTTCTTTTATGTATCTGAGAGTAAAAAATACCCTATTCAATCAAGTGCCGTAACGTTTTTTAACATCAGGCAAAGAAAAACAGTACAGTATTCCAGGTTTACAAATGCATTAACTAACTGTTGTTAGTCCAAGGAGTTTGTTTTCTGCAATTTATGTGAATGACATTCATGATTACTTTATTTCTTTGCGGTACTAACAGTTTGTTTCCAAAGCATAGATACCTTTATCAAGTATTGGTGTGTGGTACTGAATCAAAAATGTATTAAGAAGTGGACACTTATCTGAGGTCACAAGTGTAATGAGTTCTGCTATTTCCTGGTAATTCTTTTAAAGCACTGTGGTATAGCTAGCATTTAAGGAATCTCTGAAGAAAGAAGTAATTGTTTAATAGACCTGAAGAGTGGTTTCAAACTGTCATAAGTTAATGTTGTACGCCTAAGATATTTTTAATAAAGTAATAATTTTTTTTTCTGTTTTGTATGTGATATAGCTTCAATGGCTTTTAGACAACTATGAAACTGCAGAAGGAGTGAGCCTTCCAAGAAGTACGCTTTACAACCATTACTTACGACATTGTCAGGAACACAAGTTGGATCCAGTCAATGCTGCCTCATTTGGAAAACTCATACGGTCAATCTTCATGGGATTAAGGACCCGAAGACTTGGAACTAGGTTTGTTAATGAAATCCTGAACTATAAGAGAAAGTACAAGTAGTAATTATGAGTAAGGAACTTGTTTGCTAGTCCAAAAATAAATAAAACCTGCATTTAAATATTACAGTGGTTTTCTGTCAGTTCTGTCTCGTAATGTTAAACAGTTTTATCCTTTTCCAGATGTTGTTATACTTCTTCTGGTTTTGACTATTTATGTGTTTACATTCTGATAAATACACTGCAGATTTTTGTCAGTGCAAATAAAATGTAGCTTGTTGTCTGGAAATTACTAAGAAATGTGATTCTCTTTAACTAGATGAGTTGTATTTCTTTGCATTTTATTTTTCTTACTCAAGTGGATTACAAATTAAAATGCTGGATAATATTTGTTTAAGAGAGTGAATTGATTTCCCAAAGGTGGTAAAATGACACCCATGTGAATCAGGTATGACAGGAGATTCAGGCCCGATTTGTGGGTATTATTTTCCAGTCAATGTAAATTGTAAAGTAAACTAATTGTAGATGCATAAAACTGGTGTTACTGTTCTCTTAATTCTTGGTCTTTCATAAAGGGGGAACTCCAAATATCATTACTATGGGATTCGTGTCAAGCCAGACTCTCCTCTTAATCGACTACAAGAGGACATGCAATATATGGCTATGAGACAACAGCCCATGCAGCAGAAACAGAGGTAAAGTGTGAAATGAACATGAGTACTTATTAGTATTTCTAGTTCATAATTTCCTTACATGGAAAGGTTGAAATTCTAATGCAACTTTTGTTTATCTTCTCTACTGTGAAAAATAGAAGTTTGCTAGATATCCAGTTGACATCACTGAAGTTATTTATCAATCAGCATGGAAGGATATTTACCTAGAAATGGTCATAAATTTGCAAAAAGTAATAATAATAGTGAGATATGATATGAACAGACTTTCCTTAACTATCTTGAGTTATCTTATTCCACAAGCTGAAGAAAAGAGCTTGAATTTCAAATTTTGCTGCTTGTTTTCATTACTATGTCATTTTACATATAAGCTGCTTATAAGAGACCTTATGATTAAGTTCAGTTTGGTGTTTATTTCCTCTGCCTGCAAAGAATTTATATGACCATAATGGTTTACCTTTAAGTTGATTTAAGTGTTTTCCCTCAGCATCTGTTGTTCCTGAGGATCCTGGGAAAGCTCAAAAGTATTTGAAAGAAGTGGCACAGTGACCACAAAGGGCTATGCTGGTGGTGAAAGAATGTGTGAATATGCATATGAAAAACTGTCTTGAACAGAAAATTTTAGGAAAAAAAATAGAAATCAGTAAATTTCTTTGAAATTAATTTTTATTTGGCTGATGTCACTAGTCTCCCATATTACCCTAAAGTGAAATATCTAAGACGTGCAATTTCATGAAATTCATAGATAGAACAGCAGCATATCAAGTAAAACATCTTTACAGCTATTACCCCCCCAAATCCAATTGAATTAACAGTTTGGTCTAGTGTGCTAAGCGTATTTTGTGGCCTTGGATGCAATTGGCATATAGAAAACACAACTTCAAACTTTAACTTCATACACAAATATCACTTTAATCTGAAATTATTTTACTTTCACTACCAGAAGTAGCTACAGCACTGAATACATATTCATGGTAAGATACATGGTCTTAACTATTTTATGCTGGGCATAATATGTAAGCATGAGATGTCTTCCAATATGATCATGTAGGAAATTCTTGTTACAAAAATCATCACAGGATTATATGGTAAGAAAGGGTGATAGATATTTACAGAATCTGCAAGCAAGGTTATTTTAGCCACTCAAGCTCATTCACTTATAGATTTCATTCCGTCACGCTCAAAATCACATGTATGCAGCACAACTTATGCCACAGTGTTCTTACTAGAATTGTTTCTATGAAATTGTTTCTGGAGAAATCATTATCATCTCTCTTGTCTTCTTGATTTGCAGTGACAGAATTATTTTGAACTTGCATTATGTAACTCTTAGGAGTGGATACTACCTTTCTTTATTATTTGCTTTATTATTTTGCTTAACACCACCATATGCCTTATGTAGTTCCCTTATTTTCCTTACTCAGGTATGTTTGGTGGCATTTTCTTAAAATTATCTTTATGTCAGTTTGTTCCCTGGTTATATTTGTATGAAATCACATGTACGTCATTGTGTAGCAGTTAATGCGTACCTTTCCTTTAACCCATGTGTTGGGTGTGCACACACATACATGCACAAGCACGTTCCCATTCATACTCAATTCATACCAATCTTAAGCTCTGCTGCAAAAATCTGTAAAGATATTGATGAAGCTACAAGGCACTGGATAATTATGATGAATAAGTAGCTGTTACATGAAAAATACTGTGCTGTAGTAGAAAAATTGGTTATACATTATCTTCAATTGAGGCTAGCAGTAAGGTGGAGGAGAATAGGAAAAGGAGAGAAGTGGAAGCCTCTATCACCTATCTGCAGTACTGACTGCAGAAAAGACCACCATGTTGTTATATCTTAGTAATAACAATGGCTTTGTTATTAAAGCCTTAAAAGCAGCTGTCCCAATATACCTTCCTAGATGAAGCTTTATCTCTTTGCTCAGGAACTTGCATTACTTACCTTCTTGTCTTTTAAGACAGAAGACAGGCCCATCTCTTTACGCTCACGAAATCTTGTGATGTCCAGCTGGGTACCCTAGAAATTGAAGCATTGTTCACATAGTGCTACTGCTGTACTATTCATACAAAGTAGTTCTGAAGATCTTAGTTTATTCCTTAGTTCACGGTACACCGATCTCAGTAATGTTTTCTCTTTCCAAAATCACAGCATCCTGAATAAATATAATGCAGAGATCAAGGAGCTAGCCAGACTTTGACAGTTGCACTGTGAAAAATACAGATTGTCTTTGCTCTGCATACCGTCGAACATACTAGCAAGACTGAACAGGATATAGACATTTTCAGAATGGTGTTTATCCAATAAAATACAGGAAATTTTCAATGGAAACTCATGAGCCACTATAACTTACTTTTCATACTTATCTAAACCAGAAAACTGCAACATTTTCTAATAGAAACAGGGATTTTTAAAGCCAAGTGTGATGATTCTAGAACATTTTTGTCTCATTGGAATGTGCTGATTTTTTTAGAGAAAGATTAAAAAGAAAGATTATATTAAACTACTTCACAATCTAGCCTGTTTACTTCATTACAGCCACTCTCAAGCATGCAGCAATCATGAGCTTTAGTCTGTTCTTCTCCTCTCTTTGTAGCCTTACTTTTTAATTTTAGGGTAGTCTTTGGTCATACAGTGTCAAGCTTTATTCCACATTCTTGAAATAAAAATGTCTGTATATTTTGCCTGATAGATTTTAGTGGAAATGCTTGTGTTTTGTAGCGCTCAGAAGCTAGGGTTTTTGGGGAAAAATGCTAAATAAAAAAATGCTTGACTTAAAACATTCAGTGCACAATTTAAAAAGTGAACTTGTATTTCTGAAGTAAGATCTCTTCCACATTTACAGAACATGCTTAGTATCTAATTTCAATGTTTGATAATGTCTGTATGTATTTTTATCATAGTTATCCTAGTGTATTGAAGAATTCTAGCAGGTTTTATTAAGAGACAACTAAAGGACTAAACATTTAATTTGCATGATTAGGGTAACTGCTTCAGGTCTATTAATATTTCTAATGTTTCTTTTGTCCTTTAAATCAGTGGTAAACTGCAGTCAATGTACTACTTCTGTGTAGTTATATCAATTCTACCACCTCTGTCAGATGCATCTAATTGGGTAAACACTTCTAGTCCTTTTTGGCAAAGACTGTAGACTTAATGTATGCTACAGATAATTTTTCTTCATTCCTTTTCTTAATTTGAGGGTCATGCACCTTTTCTATTTGAAAAACTTGAATATCCCAAAGTGCTCTTGTATGTTCATATTCAGAGTTTGGTTTGGGCTTCAATTTGAGGGTCTGAGATTTATCAGAAGTAAATTTCAGTTGGAAGGTTGCTTAGTCCTGGTTGTGATCAGCATGAGCTGTCGGAGTACTCTTTCATTGTTCCAGTAAGAAGGAAGAACTGAGTAAGTACAGATCACAGATGCTGACAGTCCTATCTTCCAGCTGAGACTGCGGTTTGGCGGCAACAACCACATATCAAGAGACTTAAAGCACCTTTGAACTGAAGAAATGCACAATTAATGACTAGTCTTGGCTGGAAGATAATAGCTAACGCCCTGCCTTTCAGCTGAACCTGCTGTATGGCTCAGATTTGCAAGCTTTCCCCTGTCATCCTGTGCCCAGATGTTTTCCGGGGTAGGAAAAAACAGGATATTTAAATAGTTATATTATCCATCAGTTCTGGATCAATCACAGGCCTGACTGAAAGTGAATGGCCTTCAGACAAAGATTGTTAGGAAGAAATAAAGTAATATCTCACCCAAATATTATGCCAAATATATTTGCACAGTTTTAAGTCTGGTGCTAAACACTTGCCACTTTGAAGTACAATCTTATGAAATCTCCTTCCCATAAGCATTCCTTGTCAGACCATTTAAGGGAAATTTATCAGAGATACAATTCCTAAAGTCAAGTTCCATTTTTAGGCTGTTTTTATTTAGGTCTTCATGAGTAGAAGCTTGTGGCTCAGAAACTGAATTATCTTTATGGCTTAGTCTAGGGAAATTTATACATGTATGCTTGTCGAAACAATGTGTTTTAAATTCTACTTACAGAAGTAAACCTCCAGCTTTCCAACTTAATTTCAAATATATCTTTCAGTTCTTGCACACAAAGTTTATACCTTTTTGCTTTCATTTGTGGGAGCTGAACATTCAGCTAATTCTTTTTAATAGATACGATAACTGTATTGTTATCTACTGTACATTATAACATTCTGTTAACAAATATATTATTGTTGTAACCAGAAATAATTAATCACTACTTTCTATGGATGTTTTTTAACCCTATGTATTTATTTTATGTAAAAAATAATCTGTATTTTTCTACTGTTCTCTCTGCTGTATTCTCATGTTTCCTGGATATACTGTTTAGTCAAACATTACCTTTAAACCAAGCCACTGTGAGTCTAAAGCATCAAGTATTTATAGGTCTTTTTAAAAAGGGCTTGAGCTTATGGACAACAGAGAAATATGCATTTTTATAGTGGTATCCTTTTTGAAGATAGCAAGCAAGGTATCATAGTCCAACACATACTGACATCTGTAAAACTGAGCTACAGGTTTATTAAGACAAAATATCCTAAAATGATAATAAGAGAACTTATTTGATAAACTACTAAACAACTTCCTAATGGAGTAGTTCAGAAAAAAATTACAGTCTTTCTCTTGAACAAGCACAGTCATTTTGTGTATAGTGTGGTTATGATGCTGAGGTGATTGTGGCTTAAAAAACAAGTTCTATATAGGCTTCTAGATTAGACTTAACAATGCTTATTAGACTGAGGGGAGATGTTTTAAAAGCACACACAAGGAATTTCCATTCCTTAAATTTCTTTTACAGTTTTACCATATTTAATTTCAGTTAACCATGCTTTTATTGAAACTCAGCCTCCACATGATTTTTGAGGCTTTATGTTGTAGGCACAACAGTATACTTGGAAGTTTTTTTTTTATTTTCTTCAAACTCTAGAAAGCCACTAGAACAAACTTGATCTACACACCAAAACTTTCTGATCGCACCCAAATGCTTCTCAGGTATTTGTTTTTTACTTGCAGGTTTTGCATCTTCAATATTTTTTGGAAGCATTTGAGTTTCTTCAATTTTCCTATAGTCAACAGCTTTAGTAGTATGTGTTGCCTGTCATGTTGCAAACTGAATTAACTTTTGCTTTGCTTAACTAAATGCTGATTTTTTTACCCTAGTAGCATCAATGGCAACATTTTATTTGCATACAGTAGTAAAATGCTTTAGCATACTTTACACATTGATATGCATAAGGTTACCATTTTGTTACATAATTTGGTACATTAACTCACTTCTCACAGATTTCAGTGAAATCCTAGTGATAAATGACAATAATAGATTTAAAATAAAAATAAAATAGATGTGAATCCTTAGAGCTTAGTTCTGTTTCTTTCTAGAACCCCTACAGTTTGTTTTAGCAAGCCAGAAGGAAAATTATAAATTGCATAACAGCACGAGTTGGATTTTTCAGAAAAATACTTTCTAAGGCTTAGAGTAAAATCCAAATAGTGGCAGCATGTCAGCTGTCCAAGCAAATAATAAAATCTGCAGAAAATGTAACTGAAAAAGCTGCTGGGTTTTGTCTGTCTTGTGACTTAATCAGTCCATTTTGGCTTCATACAGTTTTGATAGTTTTCACCTTGTTTCTTTTCCCTGCCAATTTCACGTGTGCATTTCAAACCAAGTAGGCTTTTTATTATACTTCGCCTTTCTGCTTTATATTATTAATAAATATGGCTTGTTTGCTGCACGTGAGTTTTAGTCAGGAAGTTACTAATCTATTCTTCAGTGAGAGAGGAAGTTTCTGTTAATGAAGTTGTGTCACAGTTAGACTATGGGAATTAATGAAGTTGTATTCTAAATTAACTGTAAAGTGAGACCAGCATGTCAGTGTTATTTCTGAATTACCTGATTCCATGTTCTGATTTCAGTGGTTTAGGGTTTTTTTCATAGCTTTGAACAAATTGAGAAAATATCTGTTGTTAACTAAAGGCTTTGCAAACTTCTACTGTGTTTATGCTAACTTATATAAAATTCAAATGGTGTCCTATCTGGGTCAAGAATCATTAGAAAGCTGTAATATTCATATAAGGTCAATTGTTGTTTTCTGCTCCCAGTCTCCTAGCACCTGGAATTTAAAAGAAAATAAAAAGGTGAAAGATGAAATAAGGTATAGGTTAGTAGTGAGTAAAATAGGGAAATAGAATAAAAGTTTGGGTAATTTTAGAAAATGTAACTCTTACCAGTTAGGAAATTGTAGCTATTTTTTCCATGCTTCAAAAATGGCTTGAATTTAACTAAAGAGTTCTGGAGAGCTGTTTGATGCCTAAACTACAGAGCTCTACTTGTACATAAAAGACAGCAGATCTAAAATTGTTAACTAGTGCCTGCTTATGTTTCATCTGAAGCCCTGGAAAAGAGAATTTTTTTCTTTTTTTTTTTTTCCTTTGGTTTCATTTTGCAAGTGATTAGCTAATGTTGTTAAAACTAGTTAACTCCTGTGATAGGTTACCTGTCACAGTTCCAGAATTAAGAATTTTGCCCAGCATATTTTATATAAAGCATAGTGGAGTAAGTAGGTGGATAATCCTGATTCCTAGCACCAAAGGATTAAGTTGGCTTTTGTACTTCAATTAAAAGTTTTTTTTGCATAACTGAAGAACTCTTAGAGGAGTGTTATTTTTATGTATTCAAAACATTTTGAATCCTATTTCAGGAGCTGAAGGGTCAGTAAAATAATACTTTTTGCAGGAAGCAATGGAACTATCTTCAAGTATAGGTTTAGATTTACAAATATTTCCAGAAGTTGATCTTCTGCCTGGTACTTGTAATTACAATGTATAATGAGAAAGAAGTTAAGAATTCTTCCCAGATGAACTGCCTGGATTGCAGGTAGAATTATCAAGTAATAACAAGCTCATCCAAAAGAGTTCAGCACTACTGTGATACCGGAGATGAAATTTTATTCCTTATTAAAGTTCATTAGAGTCTCACTATTGTCTTCGATAGGCATAGGATCTTATACTGGACCGTTACAGAAAGCGAAACTTGATTTAAATGTCCTAGAGATAGGATAGGTATAGGTTGTTGTCACTTTTCCCAGGCATTGAAATTCTTAAAGTTATAAAACTATTTGTTAATCAGGCCCTGAGTTTTTCTGTTGAAAAGTGTACTGTCTGTCTGTCTTTTGTTACTGTATATTTAGATTTATGTCAGGAATGCCTAGAATATTGAATGGATGTTTTTCGTGGGAATTTCCTTTTAAAGTAAAATCTCAGTCATTGCATGAGGCAATGCTGGTTTATGCTTACTGGAAACAAAATGCACTGTTCCCAACTGATAAAACTGATTCTCAAAGTAATGCATAGAGAATGGAATTTCTTGTCATGTTTCTGAACTTAGCATGGAGTTCTACAGTCTGCACAACAATTCCAATTTGAGTGATTATTAAAACAGCCTTTATTTATCTTTGGGGTTTCTCTTACTTTCTCTTGCAGTGGCTACAGTTCTTTTTCAAAAGTGCAAAGCATCCAAGGTGTTACCATTAAGACCTGGGACAGCGTAAATTCTCAGTTGTGTTGGAAGTGATGGGCATGATCTTCAGCCTGTCACACTGATTGTTGAAACAATATTCAACCATCCAAACCAGCATTCCCATTTACATCATTGTCTTTTTGTCCTTTATAAATGATTCTGAGAATTGACTAGTGAAGAGTTTAGGTTTCCAGGTAGCTTTCTCAGGCCTCCTATGCATGTGAAAGAAGTTTGTTGGATTTGAAAAGTATTTCACTATCCTCAGACAGTACTGTTGTCTTTTCTTCAGGTAACGAAACCTTATTTTTGAATTAGATAATTTTTGGGAAGTCAAGCTATTTGGAAAGGGAAAGATTTGATTCCTTTTGGTGTAAATTAACTGGTCTTATGGTATGCTGTTCCTAAGCTAAACTCCACAAGAAATTGGTAGTGGCGCTGTAATATCAGCTTTATGAAATCTGTAATGCATTGCTAATGCTCTAGCTTCCCTTAGTAATTGTTTCTTCTGTTGTTTACAAAATAAATAAAAATGTGTAAATTCTTTTGTTACTTTTCCTCAAAATTGTTTTTTGAGATGGAGAAATCAGAGCAAACATAGATTGTGTGATTTATGAAGAAGTGAACAGAAGCGATAATTTTATACTCGATATTTTTGTAGGTATAAGCCTATGCAGAAAGTGGATGGAGTTGCAGATGGCTTCACAGGAAGTGGTCAACAGACAGGCACATCTGTTGAACAAACTGTAATTGCCCAAAGTCAACATCATCAACAGTTTTTAGGTATGAAAGCAAGTTTTATACTGCTTTGGTGACCTTCATTGTCACGGGGAATATCAAGCCACACAAGTACAGTAGTTGCTTCTAAAGTTATCATGCCCTCTGTAAAATTCTTACAACAGAACAAAAAGGCATTTAAATTACATGTTCTGTGTTGTGAGCTTTATGTAATATTTAATAGGCATCATGTAAGTATAAAAGGAAAAAATATGCTAGTTCTGTATTTGTGTGATGTATTTAATATTATAAAAAACACAATGCAGTTGCTGTGTGAAGTTATATTAGATATACATATTGAAATTCATGCAATTAAAGTTGTTCCCTGCATGTGCATTACAGTGCAATTTTTTTTTGTAAAAGTGGGGGCAGCAGCGTTGCATTACTATTGCAGATTAGCCATCCAGTGGGCTGTTTTGAAAGTGTGCAGTAGTGTTATAAATGGGAAGAGCCAAATAGTTTCAACTAGAACCCCAAAGTTTGTGTTTAAAAAAGCCCAAGTTGTGGATTCATTGATCTGGCTAAGCATGTTTTCTCAGTAATGGAAATAAATGGTAATTTAATTATTTGTTTATGTAGAAAGACTCTTTGGCTGTGTTACTGCAGAAGGTGTAGGCTTATTTGGTTGGGATTTTCAAGCACCAAATCCTTTGGCCTAATTTTGCTGTTATTGAAATCATTGGGAACATAAGGTCACATTATAATTTTTTGAGTCTTCCTTTCTGGGTAGCATTCAGTCTAGCATTTTTCTCTTATATTGGCTTGTCTCTTGGAAACATTTGTGACAAACAGTAAAAGCATTGGCTCTACTTTGAAGTCTAGTAAATTTCAAATAAAAATGTATTTTGAGTCGACTAAGCCCTGTCATACCTGGCTACACAGAAACTCTTCAGTTGAAAAAAAAACTATGCAAGGATTAATCTTTCATACACTGACATAGATATTTTCCTTCATCCTGTAATATTCTGAAAACGTGTGTGTTAGCTTTTCTATATAGTTGCAGTATGTACATGACATCTTTTTAAAGTCTTCAAGAATAATTTTATATTTCCTTTTGATTAAAAAATGCTGGCTGAATTTGTTTACAATTTTAACATACAACATGTGTGAAAGACCTTTCTCTTTGAACATAATGAACTTTTGGCATTTATTTCTTTGTATCATCCTTAAATTTTTTCATAATCATCCTCTAACTGGCACTGTTCATAATAGCCCTCTTTCATTATGTTGTCACGGAAATAGATGCATCTCGAGTACTTCCAGAGTTTGGAGAAGTTGAAATAACTTCTCTACCAGATGGTACTACCTTTGAGGACATCAAATCACTGCAGAGTCTTTATCGAGAGCACTGTGAGGTATTTCCTATAAACTTTTTATTTTTTAAAGTTCATGACTTCGAGTGAAGGTCAGTACAGGATAGTAATGTCAAATGTGTTGCAGCCATGTGTCCAAGTTGCAGCTGGGATAGAGTTAATTTTCTTCCTAGTAGCTGGCATAGTGCTGTGTTTTGGATCTAATGTGAGAAGAATGTTGATTACACACTGATGGTTTAGTTGTTGCTAAGTAGTGTTTACACTCAGGCAAGGACTTTTCAGCTTCCCATGCTCTGCCAGGTGCAAAAGAAGCCTGGAGGGAGCATAGTCAAACTGGCCAAAGGGATATTCCATACCTTATGGTGTCATGCTTAGTAAACTGGGGGGAGCTGGTGGGGGAGCAGCGATCACTGCTTGGGGACTGGCTGGACATCAGTTGGTGGGTGGCAAGAAATTGCATCATGCATCACTTGCTTTATATATTATTATTATTGTTATTTTACTTTTTAAAAAAAATTTCAATTACTAAACTGTTTTTATCTTGACCTACAAGTTTTCTCACTCTTACCCTTCCAATTCTCTCCCCTATCCCCACCTGGGGTGGAGTGAGCGAGTGGCTGTGTGGTGTTTAGTTGCTGGCTAGGGTTAAACGATGAAACCATGTTAGTGGCATGCAACTTTTCCCCAGGGTATTGTGCTTATTCCATTGGAAAGGACATAAGTAAAAAGGTTTTTTTGGAGGGTCTCCTTTACTGGGGAAAAAAGTAATGTATAATAGACTCTGAGAATGAAATGTAGTTATGTGTATATTTTCAGAATATTAGAGAAACTAGACTTCAGATTGTATATGCAGATCTTTGGTTTAGTCAGTAGGAAATGTAAATCAGATTAAATTATAACTTCCTTTTTTTACATTAAAAGCTGTAACTTTTTTCTTATTTTAAAGAAACATTGAGATGTTTAAGCCGCATCTGATAATGGACAATACGTCTTTTAAAATTATTTTTGAAGGTGCTTTCAAACCTATACTGAATTACGAAAATGGATAAAATGGCAGGTTTCCTTTTTCTGTTTGCTGTAGCATTAAGTAATTTCTTTGGGTGAATACCTCTGATATGTTTACATAGGCCATGCTAATTTCTGGAGTCTTCCGTGCATGTCTTTATACAAGTCTCTGTGCACACCAGTTTATAGTGCTGGATAATTTATGGATATCAAAGATACTAAAACACATGTTACTTGTAACTTGAGAAACATACAGTTTGCCTTTGCTCCACTATGTGATAAAGGAAAAAAAGCTATAGATCCAGCTGGAGGTGGGAGTGGGGGGAAGTTGGGTAGAAGACAATCTGTACATGTGTTTTATTTTCTCAGGCAATACTGGATGTGGTTGTGAATCTTCAATTCAGCCTGATAGAAAAATTGTGGCAAACTTTCTGGCGCTATTCTCCCTCTGCTCCACCTGATGGCACTACTATCACTGAACCAAGGTCAGTAAATGTTTCTCTTATTTTACTGCTTCTTATGATAATATAATACAAGGGTAAAATAAAAAAAAAAAAATCTCACTGGTTTCACCTGCAGAGTAATGATTTTTTTTATGTGCTAATTTTTCAAATTAAATTTACGTTGTCTGACATTTTTGTATAGGCTGGGTATATGCCAAAGTACAGTCCTGAAACGATTGTGTAATTTTTTTCTTTGCTTGGACAATTACAGTAAAAGTGTCTTTTCCCAGTATTCTATCCAGTTCTTTTAAGCCAAAAGGATCATTCATATCTCTGCTTAATTTACGAGCTATAGCAGAGCTACAGAGGTATTTTTTAAATCCATTTCTATGTGACGTAACGTGTCAAGAAGTTATGTTGGGTGTAGTTGAGACATCTGTGGCATCTTTATAAAATAATACATTTTAACACTCATTGCAGGTTTTTACCTGCTCTAAGTATATTATCATTTATTCATTTTTTCACACCAGCAATCTGAGTGAAATAGAAAGTCGACTTCCAAAAGCAAAGCTGATTACTCTGTGCAAGAACGAGTCTATTCTGAAATGGATGTGTAACTGTGACCATGTGATGTACCAGGCTTTGGTGGAGATTCTCATTCCTGACGTCCTTAGACCTATTCCTAGTAAGTTGAACACCTGGAACATTTTGTAAGGATTTTTGTGCATGCATGTGTATGGGTGGTGGTCGTCTTCTGCTTCACAGGGCAGCTTTAGGAATAAGTTTGAAACTTAGAGAAGTAGAGTGTATCATTTATCCTTAATTCTGTTGTGTAGGAAGTTGTGCTGAGAGTTGATGTATGCTCTGTATTTTAAAAGTAATTGAGGCTTTTAGTGTAGTTGGAAGATCTAGTTTTCAAGATATAGTTTCATATTAAAGTTACTGTGTGTTATATTTTCAGATAAAAATGTTTTCCCTTTACCCTGGATCTACACTACCTAGTAGACTTAGACATAAGTCCTGTGGCCCTGAGCGAATGTGTACTAATGTCAGTCAGTCCTTCCACTAAATTCAGTAGTTTAAACATTGCATACTAATCTTTGATTAGTCTGGAAAAAAAAAGTATGTGATCTTTGTGATTCCATTTTTGGAAAGTTAGTCTTTTGTTCTTATCAATGGCTGCTGAAATCAATTTTAATGACTGTTAAAGCTATGAAAAATTAGCTCAGAATATTTTTAATCCAATTTATTATTCCAATCTACTGTTCTTTCTGTCATACGTTCTGCATGAGGGAGTCAGTTACTGTCTGGCCATTCAACCATTACCAGGAGTACAGCTTTCTTTTCAAATTTAATTTTACTAGAGTCCATTGTTGCTCCAGCAGTGTATTTTTATGGCTGTTTTTTGTAGGACGTTAATTTATGTGAAGAAAGTTGAACTTCTTTATAAAGCATTTATTGTCTCACATATGCTGTGCTAAGTATTATAAAGAAATCATGTTAGCAACCCACTATAAAACTCATAATTCCTACATATTACATCCTTTCTGTGAAAAAACAATATTCACTTTTTAAAGTTGGATTAATATTTTTTAAAAAAAATTAGGGCTGTAAGTAGCTTTGCAGCTAGCAAAGGTATTTTGTCATGCTGTGAACACCTCTTCTGCTATAATAATTCCAGAAGTAATAAGCACTCCATAAGAATATTTGCCAGTACTGCCTTGCAGAAAAGTTTTATTGACTTCTTCCTCGTCAGTGAAATAAAATTAGGTTTTAGTAACTTATGTATGATACAGAAAAAGTTTTGGAGCTGGAAATGTGTAAAATCTGAAGGTTGGCCATTTACAAAGGCAGTTTTACCTTTTTTCTAAGGAAAGAGTAAGTTCTCGGTAGAGATTGACATAATTCTTGAGCCAGGTAATAGACACCCCTACCCGAGAGGATGCGATACTGGACCTGGTGGTCACCAATGCAAGCGAGCTCGTCGGAGATGTCGAGATCGGAGGCAGCCTGGGCTGCAGTGATCATGCACTGGTAGAGCTCACGCTCCTGAGGGAAATGAGAAGAACAAAGAGGACCCTGAATTTTAGAAAAGCAAAATTCCAGCTCCTCAAGGAGAGATAGTCAGAAGGACTCCCTGGAAAACGGTCCTCAGGGACAGGGGAACAGAACAGAGCTGGCAGATCTTCAAGGAAGTGGTCCACAGAGCGCAAGAGCTCTCGATCCCGAGGTGTAAGAAATCAAGCAAAGAAGGGAAGAGACCAGCATGGTTGAGACAGGAGATGTTGGTCAAGCTAAGGAGGAAGAGGGAACTGCACAGGCAGTGGAAGCAGGGACAGGCATCCTGGGAAGAGTATAGGGAAGTGGTCCGGTTGTGTAGGAATGGGGTCAGGGAGGCGAAGGCACAGCTGGAGCTTAACTTGGCTAGGGATGCAAAGAATAATAAGAAGGGTTTCTACAGGTATATCAGCCGGAAAAGGATGGTTAAAGAGAGTGTACCCCCGCTGATGAGCGAGACCGGCAGGCTGGTAACAGCAGATGAGGAGAAGGCTGAGGTACTCAACAACTTTTTTGCCTCAGTCTTCACGGGCAAACTCTCTCCTCACCCCTCCCGAGTTGATGGATGGCATGAGGAGGCCTGGGAGGGCAAAACCCCTCCTGCTGTAGGAGAAGACCAGGTTCGTGACCACCTGAGGAACCTGAATGCACATAAGTCCATGGGACCTGATGAGATGCATCCCAGAGTCCTGAGGGAATTGGCCAATGTAGTCGCCAAGCCACTCTCCATGATACTTGAAAAGTCATGGCAGTCAGGTGAAGTCCCTGGTGACTGGAAGAAGGGCAACGTTGTGCCCATTTTCAAAAAGGGTAGAAAGGAAGACCCTGGGAACTACCGACCTGTCAGCCTCACCTCTGTGCCTGGGAAGATCATGGAGCAGATCCTCCTAGAAGCTATGCTAAAGCACATGGAGGCCAGGGAGATAATTCGAGATAGCCAGCATGGCTTCACCAAGGGCAAGTCCTGCCTGACGAACCTAGTGACTTTCTATGATGGTGTGACGACAACGGTGGATAGAGGAAAACCAATGGACGTCATCTATCTGGACTTCTGCAAGGCCTTTGACACGGTCCCCCACAACATCCTTCTCTCTAAATTGGAGAGCTGTGGATTTGATGGGTGGACTGTTCGGTGGATAAGGAACTGGCTGGATGGTCGCATCCAGAGGGTAGTGGTCAATGGCTCGATGTCCAGATGGAGACCGGTGACAAGTGGTGTCCCTCAGGGGTCCGTACTGGGACCGGTGCTGTTTAACATCTTCATCAATGACTTAGACAGTGAGATCAAGTGCACCCTGAGCAAGTTTGCGGATGATACCAAACTAAGTAGTGCGGTTGACACACCAGAAGGATGGGATGTCATCCAGAGAGACCTGGACAGGCTGGAGAGGTGGGCCTGTGTGAACCTCCTCAAGTTCAACAAGGCCAAGTGCAAGGTCCTGCACCTGGGTCGGGGTAACCCCCAGTATCAATACAGGCTGGGGGAAGAAAGGATCGAGAGCAGCCCTGCCGAGAGGGACTTGGGGGTGCTGGTGGATGAAAAGCTGGACATGAGCCGGCAATGTGCGCTGGCAGCCCAGAAGGCCAACTGTACTCTGGGCTGCATCAGGAGAAGCGTGGCCAGCAGGTCAAGGGAGGTGATTCTGCCCTTCTACTCTGCTCTGGTGAGACCTCACCTAGAGTACTGCGTCCAGGTCTGGAGCCCTCAGCACAAGAAGGACATGGAACTGTTGGAGCGGGTCCAGAGGAGGGCTGCTAAAATGATCCAAGGGCTGGAGCCCCTCTCCTGTGAGGACAGGCTGAGAGAGTTGGGCTTGTTCAGCCTGGAGAAGAGAAGGCTGCGGGGAGACCTGATTGCAGCCTTTCAATACCTAAAGGGGGCCTATAGGAAAGATGGGGAAAGTCTTTTTAGTAGGGCCAGCTGTGACAGGACAAGGGGTAGTGGTTTTAAACTAAACCAGGGTAGGTTTAGACTGGATATAAGGAAGAAATTCTTTACAATGAGGGTGGTAAAACACTGGAACGGGTTGTCCAGGGAAGTAGTGGAGGCCCCATCCCTGGAAACATTCAAGACCAGGTTGGATGGGGCTCTGAGCAACCTGATCTAGTTAGCAGTGTCCCTGCTGACTGCAGGGGGGTTGGACTCGATGACCTCTCGGGGTCCCTTCCAACCCAAAACACTCTATGATTCTATGAATTATATTTTCCTCTATGTAGCAGAATAAAGGAAAAATGTTTTCTCGAATACGTGCAATTATTCATAACCATTACTTGCATAAATTATTTTGCATTGGTTTATATTTGATGTTTTACTTTTTGATCTAATCACAATGCAAGTAGGTAGGATTTTTTAATTTTAGAATAGTGTAGCCTGTCACAAGCAAATAGGCAATGATAAAAAACCCCACAAATTTAACTACAAACTTTAGTAGGTTGAATTAAAACTGTCTCTTCCAAAAGGACATTATTTTCTGAATAAAAAGGTAGTGCATACATGTTTTTCCACCAAACCTGCTTTTCACCTTGCTCTTCACTTGCTGCCTTGTTTCATAAGATGCATGGGGCATTGCCAGTACAGGGTTTCAAGAAATGACACAGTTATTTAATACCAAGAACTACAGGTCCTTCTCATGCTATTTCTTTCTTTCTAGAATTGCGAGTCATGTTTGAATAATTGATACCTACTGTGTTTGACATTCCTGGTTTTGGGATGATTATCAGACTTCTTGATGCAATCACATCATCTGATCCCAGGACAAATTCATCCCAAGAGACTTCTGCCTCTATTTTGTGAACATACCAGTAGTTTTCTGCTCAGAAGTCCACCCACTGAGCTACCTTTGGAAGACAGCTGATGTATTTTCTTATTTTTGTCTTTAGGGCCAGCTAACTAAATGGCTTTTTCTAGTCAGCTTTCCTGTAATGGTAGTCCATACAAGTTCTCTCTTCACTGTTAAATATTTAAAATATGATTAGTTTTCTAACTCCTGGTTTTGAATTAAAATATGTCCAGCCATTACAAGAGACCAAGAGGAAGGTTTAAGATTGTGCTTAATGGTTTACTATGACAGTAATGGAGCTGGGTGAAGTAGACAGATTCATCATCTTCTGTGGGAAAATAGCAGGCTACAGGAAAGCTTGGACTCTGTAGAGGAAAGGGGATGGTAAATCCTTCATCAAAAGCATGTTTATGACTTTTTTCCTGAATAAATGGAAAGATAGCAAGAGCAACTGCTCAAGAAGAAATATGACTTTGGAAAGTGCTTGAAGTAAGCATATGAGGTTTATCTTTTTTCATGTCTAGATTTTCAATGTTTTTCTTTTAGAAGAGTCTTACTTTGCTATTCAGCTGTGATACGTATTACTGAAGTAGAAAAGAAAATAGCCATTGAGGAAAAATTTGTTTTATTTTTAACCTCTGTGTTAAATTTGTCAGCTGAAATGTTTAGCACCCATAGAAGTGTATGAAACAGAAGAATTCCTTTTCCTAAGAAAAGTGAAATGTTTGAGTCAGGAATAAAGACCATAATTATCTAATGTCTTTGGCAATAGACCAGAGCTATTATGTTCGACAATGGACTTTTTGCACCTTCATAAATAACGGAATGGACAGTAACAAACTTGCCCGTGAGTTAGTTTCTATCACAGGTGAAGAATTTATGCTAAACATATTTCCACACTGTATTACACAATTCCAGGCAGACAAAAATGTAAAGTACTGGAAAGACTGTAAAGTCTTGTTTTTATGAGATTTACATGTCAGAGGGTTTTCAGCTGAGAACTCAAGCTTTTTAGGTGGTTATCCAAATCAATCTTTCTCTCAGTAACTGCCATTGCAACATCATTTAGTGTGTGTCTAGTAACAGGTAACTATCTCAGGCCATTTTCTTTGCACCATGCTCATCCTGTGATTCTTTCAAAGGGTTTTCTTGTTTTTCTATGGTAGCCAGATGAACGTAAAAGCAGGCTTTGAGGATGTAGGTACTTAAGGTTTTGGTAATGACTAGATGTGTACTTAAGGATGGAGTATGAGAAAAATTCTGTATTTAATATGGTATCTTCAAAGCTCATTAGAAATTCATGGTTGTTTTACACAATCCTGATACCTGATTATCTACCTTAGCTATTTTATCTCTTCAGAACTTAGAATTCCTTTCATTTGCTCCTCTTTCTTCCTAGTTAAAGGCCTTCCTTAAGGCCTGAGCTGCTTTTCCACATTTATTTTTAAAGGAGATCAGCATTACAGTGATGCAAATAATTTTGTAATATATAGTTGGATGAAAGAGTAATAAGTGAATTAGAAGTGAAAAAGCAGTAATATTTTCCTCAAAAATCTAAGTGTCATTCATACAATATTTACATTATTCCTTTCCCTTTGCATTTTCTTATTCTATAGGTAAGAAAATGTGAGTGAATAAGTAATTAGTAGGTGCACAGAAACAATTTACAAAGCAGCACAAGTGAGCTAGGTGATTGACAGGATTGAAGAAGAAAGCTTGTTCTTCATGTGGAAACCCCAAGGGAGGAAAAAACTCTGTTACCATAGAGCATTCATCTAATACACATACTTTGTAAGATCAAATTGTGTTCAGCTAAGCATCCAAATGTGTGGTCAGTTACATAAGTTACTGATACGGATTCTTCTGTTTATCACTGCAAATTTGAAGACGTGAAAAGATGTCACGATGTTTCTTTTACTTTGCTCACAGAAAGCTTTATTAAAAAAGAGGTATCAATAATTCAAATTATAAAAGAGTATGCAGCCTTATAAACAGAATCCAGTCAATCTTTACTCAGACTGTTCCTTCTCACGTTTAGCTAAAATAGTTTGAAAATAAATATTATTTTCTCTTTCTAGTTTTTTCCTCTTCACTTTTGTAGTTGCATTCATTCTCTACTAATCTAGAAACCTGTAGTTTTTTGGGTTTGTCTCCTCTTTTTTGCAACTGTTTGAGTGGATTCTATTGTGTCAGTGAGCAAATGGTAAGTATGGGGAAGTGAGGTTTCTGTTACTCAGGAGAGATGATTGTCTTTTTTCCAAGTGCAGTTCCTTGGGAAAGTACTTCCTGTCCTCCTCCTTTGAAAAATTAAAACTTAAATATTTTGAGTAGTGCATATTGCTGTAAGGGCTTCTTCAGTTTCTCTCTAAATCTCGTCAGCTGCTCAGCAGTTCTGTGGGTTCTATAGTAAAGAAACAAAAATGCAGACAGATTCCGCAGCCATTTGAATAACCTCACTTTCTGTTAGTGAAACACACTCCTGTATCTTGCTTATTGATGATATCCTTGAACACTGCATGTTGGATTTTGTTCTTTAAAACTGAAGTAAGCTGCACCATGACATGGCTTAAGGTTTGGGCTTATTTGAGGAAACTGCACTATTCCAATAACTGGAATTTTTTCCAGAGTTTTGCTCTTTGAAAGAGGTGCTTAGATGAAATGAAAAGCTGAAAGTTTGCGATGGGAATTTCCATCACAACAACTGTTGCAATTGCTGATGTTCTTCAGCAGCAGCAGCACCCAGAACAATACTGGTGGTCACAGACTACTTGAAAGATTGTTAGGTGAGGAAGTCAGAACTGTTTATTGAACCAAAACTAAAATAATTATTGCATAATCTATATCTGAATTTTGAACCCAGACTGGATTTGTCTTTTAGTAAGTAAAAGCAGAGGACCTGAAAGTGTGTAAGTACTGAGGATGGAAAATGTTTCAAGACAGGTACATTGTTCTCTTTTCATTCTGTTTTTATTCTTTAATGCACAGGTGCCTTGACCCAAGCCATTCGCAATTTTGCAAAAAGCCTTGAAGGCTGGCTTTCAAATGCCATGAACAATATTCCACAGAGGATGACACAAACCAAGGTAGACAAAACCGTTAAAGTATTATTTTTGCAATGGCAAACCAAGTGGGCAGTAGCATCTAAAAGCAGTAGAATTTTAACTTTAATGCTAAATTTCACATTTAGCATCAAGCATCAAATAATGGGAGAGGAAATAACTTAGTTTTGTCAAAAAATTATAAGGAAGACATTACTTGATCTGCTACATAGACATAATGCACATATGAGGACTCATTAATATAAAATATTAAAATGAAAGTGAAGACTCAATCTGTAGAATTAATTTACAGGTAGAGAGTACAATATTTAAAAATAAATTAATTTCCTCATAGGTTGCCGCTGTAAGTGCCTTTGCCCAGACTCTGCGAAGATACACATCTCTTAATCACCTGGCTCAAGCAGCTCGTGCTGTGCTTCAAAATACTTCTCAAATCAACCAGATGCTCAATGATCTTAACCGTGTTGATTTTGCCAATGTTCAGGTAAAACATAGCTTTAACTAACAGGCTTTTTTTTTTTTTTTAAGTGTTATTTCATCTATGATATTGAACTTTATTGTTAGCTGTCATTATTCTATCAAGAAAGTGAAGTGAGAACATTTTGCTGATTCATATATGCAGTGATTCAGTCCAAATGTAACAGCTTGCACTTTAGGAAAGGAGGAGCTCAGAACCTCCAACCTGTTTCCATTTACTGTCTTGAAGTGCACATATTCTTCCAACTTATATGCAAATACAGACCAAATGCATTCTTAGAACGGGTACCATGAATGATGTCTTAGTAATAGCATAAATGGTATCTTAGAATTAGATCTCAGATAGTAGCATAGCTTCTGAATGTCTCTGAAAGCTATTAAAAGCACAACATTGTTTTTAATACAGACTATATACCGTTAGTATACTTTATCTAAGTCATTATCTAAGGCTTAAATTTACAAGATCTCCTGAGTAATTGATTAGATTAGTACAGATTAGAACTAGCTTCCAGTTAGCTATAGAATGTAAGTTTATATTTTCACTAAGCTTAATTTCTCTACATGTTTCTGCTCCCCCGAGGAAAAGTATTTTTTCCTTTTGCCCAGCAAAGTGAAATGTTCCAGATTACTGGTAGTTCTAGGTTTGTCTCTTTTCCTTGTGAATGAGTGTTTTAACGTACTTGTTAATAATCTTAACAAAAGTCAGTCAAGAGTACTTGACCAAAGATATACTGAGTATATTAAGTACTGTAATATGTTAACATGGATACAGAGTCTGTGAATGAGGTGTTAACTTGGCATGTGATAGCTAGAGTTTAAGGACACGGCTTGCAGTGAGTCTTCAATTTTGTCTCCTAGTTTCTGAGTCAAGCAGCTAGACTTATTTAGAATTGTTAACACTGACTAAATTGCTTATTATTGTATGCAGAGTCTTGTTTCTCCATTTGCGTGCAGTTTATGTTGTACTTTAAGTAATGTGTAATCTACTACTGCCTATAGCAAACAAAATCCTTGTTTACATACAAAGCTTTATTTTACAAGATGATATAACAGAATTTGTCTTTAACTTCTTCAGAACGACAGGAACTTTGCACTTGATTTCTTGCTTCTTCTTCTATTACTTGAGCCCCGCAATTAATTGTTCTTCCTGCTTACCCTGCCTGTAATCCCAGAGAAAACTGAAAAGTCCCAAATATTTCAGCAGAAAAATGATGAATGAGAAAAGTAGAAGGCTTTTTTGAAAATTAATATGGAAAACTACAACATACTTCTGTAGTTTCCATTGTTTGCTCTCATTTCTTTATTTGATGTCTGCTCTTATATGCTTTTCCCACCCATTTGCTTTCAACAAAATTATGATAGACATAAAAATAAAACCAAAACCTGCTTCTTAGTTTGTCTTGTTAAGTGGGTTTTGTCCTTTTTTTCCATTGAATTGCTTAATTGCTTGACAAAGAATTACATTCTGTGCTTTGGCTTGTGTATTGTTAATTCAAGAGTTGCCATGTGCTGTAACAGGAACAGGCTTCCTGGGTGTGCCAGTGTGATGACAACATGGTTCAGAGACTAGAAACAGATTTCAAGATGACTCTTCAACAGCAGAGCACTCTGGAGCAGTGGGCTGCCTGGCTTGATAATGTAATGATGCAAGCGTTGAAACCATACGAAGGAAGACCCAGCTTTCCTAAAGCAGCACGGCAATTCCTGTTAAAATGGTCTTTCTACAGGTAGTATTTAATAGACTTCTAAAATGTTCTAACGATTCTATTATTTGCTGAATTGTTCACTGTAGTAAAGTTGAGAGATGTAATATCAAAGAGTTGCTGACTAAGTCATGAAAACCGTGTGGGGGTTTTTTTCAGCAAATTATTGTTAACCTTGAACTCAGGGCTACTTGCAAATTGGCAGGGACTGAAATGATCCTTTTTTATTTTTTTAAAGGCCATATGCAGATGAAGGCAGGTGGAATTTTGTCCTGAGTTAGAAACATAATGTGAAATTTTTGGGTTGAATAACTACACAATTACTAAGCCACTATTTTTAACATCACTTATTAAAACACTGCGGTATCTATGTTTATCAGAGAAGGAAAACAAAACCCTGGTTTTAATGTGTAAAAAGAATATTATGACAAGCATTCCATGTTAGCTGCTTATTGAAACAGTTATCAGAGTAAACCTCGTTCTTTGAAAATGACTGTAGCAACTATTTGCTGAAGTTATCAGAATTTGTCAATATCATATGTACACACAAGCCTTTTTGTAATTTTAAGTTTTGAAGTTTTAAAATCATGGCAGCTAAAGCTTTTGTACTGGGAAGGTGGACACAACAGACACCGTTTAAGCATTAGTTTGTTTAAAATTAAATACTCTTCTTTCATTTTAGTTGTTTGTTTAGAACAAAGTATTCTTTCAAGTTAGGTCTCACACATGCTCAAGTATTGGTAGTTATGCATATATCAAAACAAAGAAAAACTGAAAACAAAACAATCCTTGTCTATTCACACTTGTGAAGTAAGACATTTATCAATAACATTACTTTTGGGAATATTGGTTTTGAGGTGAAATGTCTACATGGATAAGTGTTAAAATGACTGTGACATATAATACATAAATCTATATATTTTTCTATTTTTGAATAGCTCAATGGTGATTCGAGATTTAACCTTGCGCAGTGCTGCTAGCTTTGGCTCTTTTCATCTGATCCGCTTGCTTTACGATGAATACATGTTTTACTTAGTAGAACATCGTGTTGCTCAGGCAACAGGAGAGACACCTATTGCAGTTATGGGAGAGGTAAGATAATGTGTAAGAGACTAGAGTGATAGATATAGTGATAAATTTAGGTATGTGTCTTTGCAAATTTTTTAAACGTTTATGTGGAGCTTTAGGATGTTCTGCAATGTAACAACAGATTGGGTTACAAATGCATACAGCAGTTTCAAACTTGTTTCCCTGGTTGACTGTCAGAGTAATAAAATCACATTGAATTCTAACAACCAATTATGTCCAAATGAGCTTGCTCCTTTACAAGTCCACATACAGATTCACGTACAGAGTTTGAAAAATGTTGATCAACATGCAACCTTTTTGCAGTCTTTAAGAACTGAATATTTTATGTGAAAATAAAAAAAGAAGAGAGTAGTAGGAAAGTGCTGCTTACATGGATCTGCTTATGTATATTTGCACACATTTTGAATTCCCACACAAATGTTAACACAAGTGAGCTGAGTACACCCATTGCCTTGAGAAGGATGTGGCTTACAGACGGAATTTTGGCTTGTACAGTACTGTCCACATGTGTGTAACAGAACCAGCGCAGACAAACACAGAGGTTTGCAACACAGCTGATTTTCATACATGTGTTTCAAAGTTTATTGATTTAAAACATGGAACAAGAGTCTCAATCCATAACCAGTTTTTCATACTCATCTATGGCATCTGCAAGGCAAAGTTTATCCAATCCCTCTTTTTCCCAGTAGTTCATCTAACCTTTTAGTTTGAGTGAGATGGGGAGGACTGCATGAATTGTCATCAAGGAATTGCAGTACAAAAGTGCTGGAAAATGGATATATTTGAAAATATGCTAGATAGTTAATGGGACAGATTTGTTACATTTTTACACTTGGGAGTCACTGTACCGTATTCTATGTTACCATTAAATTGCAAGACATTTTGTGAGTTGATTTGGCTTCAGGTATCATTCTTCCCTTAAAATATATTGATAGGCTCATTAAATACTATAAATAGATGCTGTACTTTCAAGAGAAACTGGAAATGCCTCAGCTTTATTTGTCAAATGATTTTACATCATGTGGCATGACATGTTTCAGAAAAACTTAAGTGTTTCTGCTCAGGGTCCCACCAATAGGATATTTGCTTAATCTCTGCCTTACATTTGCAGTAAGGTACTATGCAAGTACACAGTTACAACATTCTTGTCTTCTTGACAGACATTGTACATGTTAGACATAAATGTAGTGTAGGGTCTTCTAGAAGGTGTAGGTAGACTGAAAATGGAGATATGAGGAAGTAACCAACCCAAAACTTCTGCAGGTGAGAGGGGCAGAATAGAAGTAGCAAATACTCGTTAAATGCATGTCTTTTTATGTTTCTGTGTATTCAATGATTTTGACTGAAATAAAATGAGGAAGTCTATGACCATGGTCTGACAAACACCGTAAGACAATGTAAACTGGCGTTGCAGCTGAGAAAAATATTCTCATTTTTCTCCTTTCCTCTTCTCCCAGCTTTGAGCTACAGGTATTGGCAAAATTCTTCTGCAAAAGCCTGGTATCATCATTTATGGTTACAAATGTATTTATCTAAATAATGTACTCCTTTCAATTGAGATTCATTAATGGCATTTTGCTCTGACGATTCTTATTTAAGAGAAACTTGGAGAATTGAGGTTAGGAAAGGGAGGAAGGCTGTACCTCTAGCTTGTGAGCAATTTTTTTGAAGGGGTCTTTTTTTGGATGTAAGTAAATCAGTTACCAGATTGTAAACCCTTTCTCAGCAGTGCCTTTCATCTACCTTGCAGGTAGATTTGCAACACTGTGACACACCTTCATTTTTATTCCAGCACAATTAAAATTGTCTCTGGGAAATTTTAAAAAGTTTTGTTAAAATATTGGCAGTTCAGAATGGATATAAACCATAATTCATGGCTTTATACAACACGGAAATAGCTCCCTTCAAGCAACTAAGGTCCTGATGAATTAATCTTAAAAAGTTTTTACTTCCCCATTTTAATTTCTGAGGGTTTACTTTAGTGATAATTGTCTTAATAAGCACAAGACTAGGATGGAATGGAAAATGAATTATGGATGTGGCTGCAGCCAAGACCATGTGTCTGAATGCTAGCCTTGAACCGGTGGAGCACAGATCTGCTCCATCACAGATACTCTAATTTCACATTTGCTTAAGAATGTGTCCAGGTTTTTTATTGTTTATTTTGCAGTTTGGTGATTTAAATGCTGTGTCCCCTGGAAATATGGACAAAGGTAAGCATTTTGATCTCTCCAGTGTATAATTCTGTATACAGCTAATGTGTCTCTCTGAGCAAAATAAGTCCTTATGTTTTAAAAATACAGTAAAGCAGAATTTAGAGCTGTATCATGGTTTAAAGTGCATGTATATGTTATACCGATACATTAATATATTACACGGATACAATAAGCTATGTAATATGCAGCATATAATAATGACTAGAATATTGTAGGCTTGTTTTAAAAGAATATATTTTAAATATGTTTATTATTGACACAAGAAAGAAATTGACACAAAAAATACAAATTTTTAATGCAGAATTTAGTTGTGTCTGATAGAACAGAGGAGGGTAACAGCTGTGGGAAGAAAGACACGAGTATGCTTATGTATGCTTACCTGTAGTAAATGTTTTGCTAAGTGAAGAAGGCAGAATTGCATGCAGGTAGTTGTCAGATAACTTGTCAGTGAAGAGAATAGAAAGAAATTATTTCCTTATAAACTGGCCTGACCCCAGGTCACTCAACTCGTGAGTATAAAAATATTTGTCAAAATCTGGGGTCAAGTCACCCCAAATATCTTCACCTCACTTTCCCTATCTGTAACTAAGAGTAACAACTCTTTTGTTCATCATGTCTTAGAGCTGAGAGGCATTTTGCAATATGAAGTTAACATTGTTTGTTAAAGATTATTTTTGAGATGGCAATTGTTTTTTCCACATATATCAACAGTGTGTAACTCAAGTGATCAAAGCTGAGAGTCTGTTTACCTATTTGAAATAATCATTGACTTTTTCCATTAAAACTTTAAATTTTCAGTTTTTGCTTTGTCAAATTGCTAGTCTTCCATGTGTTCTTGTATTTCAACTATTATTTGCAAAATAAAGGCCCTTGTGTGAGAATTTTTTGCCTTTGCGCTAGTTTCACAGCGGTTTGTTTCTGCAGATGAGGGCAGCGAAGTTGAAAGTGAAATAGATGAAGAGCTGGATGAAAATGGAGAGCCACAAGCCAAGAGGGAGAAAACTGAGCTAAACCAGGCGTTTCAGGTGGGCTGCATGCAGCCAGTGCTTGAGAGTGGAGTACAGCAGAACCTCCTGAACCCAATTCATAATGAGCACATTGTTGCAACTACTCAGACTATCAGACAATGCAGCGCTACTGGAAATACATATACTGCAGTCTAATATGAAACCTCCCCCTCGACGACACACACCCCATTACATTAGCCCTTTGGGTTTAATATGAAAAAAAAATAAAGAGAATAAGTCCGAAGGTTGACTGTTGTCAAATTTTAGCTGTGCTGAACATTATTTTATTGGAGTTGTTAAACGGAATGGGTGTATGTATTTTGCCAGATCTGTTTTAAAAAAAACAAAAAGCGAATTTTTTGTAGACAGCATCATTTTACATTGGCCGCTCAATATGAAAAGTTTTCTTAGTATAAAATGCAAGGAAGATTTTTGCAAAGCTTAATGTTAATGTTTTTGTCCTCTTACAATAATTTAAATTTTTTCATAGTTTTTTAAAGATATTTTAATGTTAATTGTTAGTTATGATGATGATTTCATATAGATAGGTTTTTAATTAGATGCACTTCTGTGAAATATCAAAAGAACTATTTTCTTTGATTTACACTGGAGGCATACTTATTTGACAGCAGATGTATCAAATTTGTTATAAAAGGTGCTTTTCATTGGACAACGAGAAGACACTATTTTGATAAAATTGTGAGCATTCAGGGGGAATTTTTGTAATAATGCTGGAGGGTTGGGAAGATCTAGTTTCTTTCTGTGAGCAAGAAGTGAGTTTAAACGACAGAATTGTAATAGAATATGGTAATGCGTACGTCACAAACGTACCTCATTATCTGACCATCGTGTAAACAATGCAAGCTTCCTTTAAAATCAACAGTTCCAGATATTATTTGCATACCAGTTCCTCTGTTTTAAAGACTACTGATTCTATATGTGGGGCCACTGAACAGGTGCTTTTGGCCGTTGAGTGGTACTGTAGTTGTTAGAAATTGAATCTAAAAAAGAAGTGACTTGATGATGATGATGATGATTATTATTATTATTAATTTTAAGTGTACGTGCTACTTATGCTGAACTGGACATACAGGAAAACATTCCATTTGGATGACTTTCTTCTATTCCAGGTCTTTTCCTACTAATGGTTCAATCTGCTGCTCTTAGAAAAGATGATTTATAGAATGCAAGGAATGTAGCAACCTGCATCATTTTCCTTTCAAAAATATTTCCTTGTTGTTAAAGTGGATTTAAATTTTTACAAAAATTAGATAAGGCAGTGTAACTGGCACACCTCACTTGTACTTATTCCCAATTGTATAGAATTTGAATAGGTGGCTAGATGGACCATTGCCATTTAAGAATGTACATCAGGGATCATTGTACCTCGGCTATTACATGGTGCCTTAAACAGAACTGAAGCTAAGACTTAGTACTTTTTGTTATTCTTAACTCTTAAATTAATTCAACAAGGTGTGCCTGTCATTTTCAAATTCCCTAAGAAGCAAGGACAGGTTACATAGCCTTCAAAAGAATAAAAGGATTTTTTTATTATTAAATGATTTTAATATCCCTCTTAGAATGACAATAAACCTATTTTTTCTCGTTTCTAGCTGGATTTCACTTTATTACAAATAAAATTTGCTTGGGAATTTGGAAAGCAAAACTAGCTTTATTACCAACTTCAAATGTCAAAATAGATTGACCATAGTCCCAAGCATGATTATATATTTTCTAAACCCTTGCCTACTTTTAATTTTAAAAGCTAAAAAGAAATAAAATGAGCAGGTACATAATGCAGTGCATGTTTTCAATTTCTATATTTTGTGGGGTATCAGCCAGATATTACATTTTAATGGTTAAATAATGACTGTATATACAGACCATATTAATTGACATTAAACAACTCAAATTTTTCTTCTTAAAGATTTAATTATGCAGACACATGAATTTGCTACACTAAAATAGTGGAATTAAATAAGAAAAAAAAGCCAAAAAGCGAAGGAGAGCACAAAAAGATCAACTTTACAGAAAAGACTGTATAAGAAAATTAGGGATTCTTTTATTTTGGTTTATCTAGTGTGTCTGAAAATTACTTTAGTCACGTATACCAAATGGGAGAAGAGCATGTAAAATGAACAACATATTTATAGCAAACAAGTTTGTTGCTAGAGTTTACATATGCTCCAAATACAGCTGCACATCAACTAAAATGTCCTAGCATTATTTGTGTACAAAACTAAAATGTAATTCCTTTGCAGAATTGGGAGGTGAACCCATCCTGCTCATTCTATGTAGGCATAATTCCTACTAATGTCAGTAGATGGCTTTTGCCTCAGTAAAAAGTGAAAGTGAGGTTTATATTCATTATTTCTAAACTCATAAATGCACTGAATCTCATTATAGATTTTGTTCTCACATATATTGCTCAGTGTGTCCTGATTTTTCCTTGGAAATCAGCACATCTGTACCCTTCACCAAAAATGCTAAAACTAAGCTGTGATAAATATTTACTCCCCTTCATTGTGCATTATAAGATGTTTACAAGTAAAATAAAGTGAAATAATTCAAGATTTTTTTTCATTTTCAGCTTTTTTAATACTGTAGTACTTGTTTCAATTTTTGTGTTGATGGACCTATAATGTTTTCTTATTATTGTCCTTTCTTGATTTAATGTTGGATTTATTGTTGCTGAGAAAAGAGTACGATTGTAATAGGTAAATCTAGATTGCTAAAAAATGTGGGACCTGCGTATCTTTCATTATTTAGCTCCCCACTCCACTCAGTTGTTCACTGTTAACAAAGTGCAAACCAAAACTGAACAAAAATCTGAATATAAAAACGGAATGTATTTCATAACTTCTAAAAACAATGAGTTATCAAAACAAATTGGAACTATCCCAGGTTCAGAAAACTGACTGGAGTCTGTATTCCTCCTATGCTTAAATTCTAAAGATTTTACCAGATTTTTTTAGAAGAACTATGTTACTGTAAGCTGTGTTGTATACTTACAGATTTGGGGGTCTTCTGTTTTGTTTTTACATTTACTGAAATTTTAATCAAACACTTAAATAAAACATTTTGCACACTCTTGATATTTAATAGTTGAGTTTTAGTAATCATTAAAGTACAGAGATATGAATACCTCAGTCCATATTCTGTAATGTTTAGCATGCGGTTGTATTGCCACACTGGCTCTGAAGCCTATTGTTAGTGCTCTGGAGAGGTGTAGCATGTATCTGCAGGGTAGACATTATAAGAGTTGACATGGTTTATGTGTTTTATCTAATCTTAACATGGAATCCAAAACAAGTATTTCAGAGGTGTTTCCCCCGATAGCACAGTGAACAGTGTGGGGTAATGGATATTGTTGAACTACCTTTTCAAAACACAGGGCCCAATTTTCAAAAGTTTTATATTTATTGAAATTTGTTGGTACATTTTCATCTTTCTCATGATAAATCAGTTTTAAAGCTTTTTTTTTTTTCTGTTTTCAATTATTATTTCTGTGTTTTGCTCTTGTACTGTAGCATGCTCTAAGCACCTTCTTTTAAAAAAAGTTCCATAAAAATTTGGAAGATAGATTTTAAATTATTTACCTATAAAATGATGATTTACAGCATGACTTCCTTTAGTTCAAGAATAAGAAAACAGATAACGTTCTGTCATTCAGGAATGTATAGGTCTAGATACAAATTTAATTTAAAGCGAGGTATTTTTAAATATCTAAACCACTTTTGTTCACCTTGTTTTCCCTAGTAGAAATGATCTGATATCTTTGTCATTCTCACCAATTGACATCTGCACTGTTTAGAAAAAAATTTTATATTAGAGATGCACTGCAATCCAATTTAATTCAGCATATTTTTACAAAATAAAAAGAACCATTGATAGCCATAAAAGCGCTGAAAAAAAAATTAGATTTATTAGTAATATAAGTACACAACAATAATTTCAGAGTTTAAAGCATTCATTTGAGAGAGCAGCAAGAATTTCTGAAAATTGGGCCCTTGTCTCTCTAACAGGACATCCGCTTTGTATATGGTTTAAAACAAATCAATAAATGGAATTCTAGTATACCTGCTAATTGGTTTGGTGATTTAAGACAAACAAACAATTAAAAACTGGAATAGAAGCATAAACACACAGTGCTTAGTTCTAGTATTAGAAAATTAATTTGATATAATGCCTTGCATTAACCCTTTGAGCATTGTAAGTGACATGGTGGGAACAAAGCTTTTTAGATAATTTAATTAGGCCATTGAACATATACTTTGAAATAGCTGATAGTGTTGTAGAATTTTTTTTTAATTATGCCTATAGTAAATACTTGCAAACTATACGGGAATGGTTTTGTTATGGGAGGCTCAATAGATGTAGGCAAAATACTCACTGCCATCAACGTGTACTGTCTAATAGAAAACAGTACGTCAGCTCCCTTGTTTCCATAATTGCATAAATATATAAAGAAAACCAAACATATGTTTCTACAGATAGGAAGTTGTCTAAGATGCCTTTAGAAGATAAAGGTTTAGGAAATATATTCAGACTATTTTGAAAATCTCCTGAGGTAGATTAGTATTGGAATACTCTGGTATTGTAAAAGAGAATCTTTAGGATTAAAAGAAGGCTTAGTGAAGAAGAATAAATTTTGCAGAATATTCGGTATGTTTGCGTTGAAATTTTTGGCAGTGTTTTTGAAAAAAAAGTACACGATTATATTGATATTCCTTTTAAAACTCAATCACTGCAATAATGATTAGCTAAAAGATGAAAGTATTTTATTCATTTTCATCTACAGGGGTACAGTTTGGATGGCCCTTATTGAATGTCAGAATTTTAAAAGCAACCTAGAAATTGCACAAGCCTTTTGCCATTTTGAAAAGACCCTTTGTTCTTAGAAATACTGCTTACAAGAACAAGGGAACAAGTGTAGTAGCAAGTAGAGGTTCTTTGAACTTACAGATAGAAACGCCACCTTACTAAGTGAGAGTACAATACATTTTCTACTGGTTTCTTGCAATATCAAGCAGTCAGCAAACACTAAGTGCAGCTGTACTTAAATTTAAGTCTAGCTGAGGGAAAAAAAAAGGGTTTCATTTTAAGTTATTTAATGGAATTACGTCAGTAGTATAGTGCAAGCAAGTTGTAAACATTTTTAGTCAGTTAATGCAAATTCATGCATAATTAATTAACAAATGCAATACTCAAAGGGTTTTAATTTAACAACTTTTTTTATTCATAATTTACTGTAAATGCTTCTGAGTTTGCATGCCTTGATCATTGCTGCTAGTGATTTTATGTGCCAGTAGACCTGAGTTTAATTTACCAGCTTAACTAAGAAATAGTAAAAGCCACTTACAAAGTGACTACCTAGTGTTTGTTTGAAGTAAAATATGCCTTACTTTGAAAAAGATCATTTTAATTCTTGTTTTGTTCTGGTTTGGTTTTTTTTTTTTTCCTTTTCCTGTTGAAAAAATAAATTAGCATTTTGGGATTGGAAGCCCTGAGTAGTTAAATATTTGGTAAGAACTGTTCTTGTAGATTGCTCATTAAGGCTGAAATTCACTGCAGAAAAGAAGGCCCAGAACAAGCCTATGAGCATCAAATGAGCCTCACTTAAACCTAAATCAGGAAAATGTTCTTTGTATGTTCTTAAGCACTTTCTTGATTATGGTGCAAACATCTTACAGGAGTTTTCAGCTCTGGATGAATTTTACTCTGAAATAATAAATGTCTTTGTAAGAGGAATTTAGACTTCAGAGGAACAACCTCGCATGGACTGGTATTTACCAGGAACTCAGTTCAATTCATTTTGACTCACTGATACCAGCAAGAGTTTTTTACACAAAGAATACTTAAAAGGTTCCCCAAGTAAAGTTTCCTTCAATACCATATTAAAGTGATTGCCTTGTATTTAAACATTAAATGCCCATCTTAAAGTAACCCAATTAATCAGTTTAAAATATGCTAGGAAAATATCACATTGTACCAAAGCAAGTTGCCCATCTCCACTCATCTTCACTGAAAATTTGGATTTATAGTTAATAACCAATGAGGCTGTTAAAGAAACTTTGAGTGCCTTTCAAAAACTTGGAAAATTGTGCCTGAGGTGGTAAACTTTAATTAGGTTAATTCTAGAGCTACCAATCAGTAATTTTATCATCACTCAGGGCTTTCTTACCTTCTAGGAAACTTCCTTTGTTGCATTTATTTTATACTGTATTTTTTTTAAGTGCCATCATTTAAATTTCACTTAGTAAGTGGCAGATTACATTATTCAGTCCCACAGCACAGAAACACCATAACACTAGGACATATTCAAACTTTTATTTTCCAGTTGACTGAATATATTATGTAAATGAGGTAAGCAACTTTTTGTAGATTGTATGTGTGAGATAATGTAATGTTCTTTTCCAGTTTTTGGACTACAGTTGAATATACTTTTTAATTATTTAAAGACGACATCTTTACAGAATAACGTGATGGTTTTTTTGTATAATGTATTTGATTTTGTAAATACGTATTTCCTGATGTGATTTTTGTGAGAAATGCTAAATCTTTTAGTATATCATGTTCTCTCAAAACTGGCAGGAGCTAAATAATAGTTTGTGGGCAATTTGTATTGTGTACTGTACAATAACTGGGGAACTTTTATAATTATAAAAATATATATTAACTTTTAGTGTGTTGTTTAAAAAAATGACTGGAACATACTAAAGACAGTAGGATTTTTCTGAATATTTCAGACTTGAACTCAGGCTAGCTTTCTTGTGTTTTTCAAAACAAAATTGTGTCTTGTCTTTTAAAATCAATAAATTTGTTTTCTTGTTACAAACATATCTGAATTGCTTCAGTTTTTATATAGACAGCTATTTTATATTGTGGTACTATTAATTTTGAGAGAAAAATTATTTCAACTTATGCCTTTTAAATAAGACCGCAACTTCTTATTTAGCAGTAACAGAAGCAAGTAATAAGTGTGTCACAGACTGCAGAAGACACTTAATATTTTGAAGTGTCAATCCAATTCAGTAGCTGTCACATTCCCACTAAATACAGGTAGTAATATTAATTATAATATTAACAATAATTTCCCATTACAGGTTTAGCTGGCTAACAGCTGTCAGTAAGGGGGCATGCAGACTTTGGCCTCCAGGAATTAGTGCTGTCAGTTCATTACCAGCAGAATCTACTTCTGCAAATTTTGCTCTAAATATTCTGCAGTATGCTAATGCATTGGATGTTTTGGCAGTTTCACAAAACATAGACAATGGCCTAATCTTATCGGGTCAAATATCTTATGGGTCTCTAGTACGTGTTGCAGGCACTGTTTCATATAAAGAAATGCAGAATGTTAACTTCATACTGGGGAGGACCCGCTGAGTAATAGATGCTGCAATATTAAAATTACTATTGGATTCCAAGATTAAAATGGGTATTTCACACAAAACTGTGATAAAGATAGAAAAGCTGCATCCTAAAGCTTATTTTTCTCAGGAAGTTCAACTATAAATTATGGTCCAGTCATTGCCTATCCTTTAATTTCAAATAAAGACCAAAGGTTTAGCAGAGTACAGTACTGGTTCCTGCAGTGCATCCTACCAAACAAGACTGTAAATTTTCTACACTGGTGACCAGCCACACCTATGTTTACAAAATACTCCTAACAGATTTGCTAATCAAGACTAAGACTTCCTTTCCCAGCTGGTGCCTTGCCGACACTAAATAGGTCTTGCTCCAGCATACATGTACAAGAAAACAATCTGCAAGGGGACATCTCCCTCTAGATGGACCTCACACCAACTAACAGTTGATACAGCCAACAGGCTACATTACGCAGTTCTTTTCCACTGACAGTATTTTCAGGAAGACCCTGCAGAATTCAACCTCTGCCGCTGTTGATATTTATTAACCTGGTTTAATTAGTTAACCAATGGAAGTTTAGTTCAGCATCCCAAAGTACTGCAATCCAGACCTCAAAGTGTGAAGCATAGCTGAAATGTGGGAGAAATTCGGAAATGCTGGGTACTCTTAAGAAAGCATGTGTAAAAAGGGTTGTAAGTGAAGCTTATTTTTATTACTTCTGTAAGGTCATTTTCTGCACAATGTTAATGATATCAAACAAGCAAGAGTTAATTTTAAGTGTATTTAATCTGACTTACCTAAAGCGTTCACTTCAGTTACGTAAAATGTCATACAGCCTTCAGCAAGCCAATGTGCATCAGTTGTTAAGTTCCATATCAAGGTCTGTGCCAAAAGCCACCTGAAATACAAGCTGGTTATTTTTCCACAAAGGCATCTGACCAAGGCAAGGACAAAACCTTGAAAATTTTAGACTCCCCTTTGTCCCCCAGCTTCACCCAAGAAAGCCAAACAGCCAAAATCAAAAGGTGCAGTAAGTAACATAGCAAGGAAATGGGACAGCCCTAGCCTGGAAAGCCCCCTTTCACGAACAAAAAGAGGCTTGGAGCTAAAGTAGCATGGCATGCTCCCCAGGCTGTGGATGGATCTTTTCACTGGCTTCAGGGTCACAGAAGAAAGACTTCTATCTGGCATCCACCAGTGACCTGCATGATATCAAAGTAATTTCAGGTTGATAGCATGACGTAGCAAGTAAGAAAGCTGTCACTTCAATGTTGCTCAACTGTTGGAATAATGCTCCCACTTACGTGATGGATCTCATCTCTGCATGAAAGAGACGTCTCCAAATGCTACTTGTTTTAGAGCTCAGACTGAGCTGCCTGACGCTTCTCCTCACGTTTGTTAGGCGCAGCTGTCTCCTTGCTATGGGGTCAAAGCAGACGTCCCTGAAAGGACTTTGAGAGTGTGTGAGTACTATGGTCACAGATGTGACACACAATGGCTTTTGCAATCATGCTTCTCAAAGCTTTCACAGGTATGTTTTTTCCACAGGAGGAAACGCTGAATAGTTCTGAAATTACTTTGGCCGTATGTGTGAAATACAAAAATGTTTTATCATGGCTAATCAACACCACATAAAAGATATCATTGCCTTCCTGTAGACTTCTGGTAGAGGGTCCATTTTGTGTGTCTTCGGAAATCATGATCCTTCTATCTGTATGCTTTGCCTCCATTCACTAATTTTGGCAAGTCCAAATGAAATTCATGCTTCTACTACACCAGCTGCATTACAGGTAGACAAGAAAATGTCTTCTTGTAGGATGTTTCTGCTGACAAAATTGCCAAAATATTAACAATATCTATGCTGAATGATGTACCACAGTTAAGCTTTTTTATCCTTTTCCTATTAAAGGAAATGTAATTGATTTAAAATTCCTGAAAGTTTGGGTGGACTTCTCCTTTTTAAAAAATAAAAAAGTGGTCAAGCAGCTAATCCATTATAGACAAGGATTATTGCAATGTTTGGAAGAGGAAGAACTACTCTCATTTAACACCACCAGATCCTATACCTTTAAACCCAGTAAGTAGGACTGTAACTGTAGTGGCTCTTTATTCTAAAAGCAATGGGTCTCTGCAGACACAGCAGCCCAACTGGAAAAGACTGTGAAATTCAAACCTAGTTCTGTGTTACAGCACTTGTCACATTCCAAGGTGGTTTTTGAGATCGGCAATTCATGTAGCTGGCAAATGGACAGGGTATGCCTGCAGAACGAATACTGGTTGATCTGTTCTAGCCTCCAATGTCAAAGGAGAAGTTTAACAATAATATTTAACAGAATTTATTGTAGCACCACTAAACTTAAATTTGGTTCAGATTTCTAAGTATAAAATACCTGTTTTAGCAAGAGATACTGAAAACTTAATGTTTATACTATTAGTGAAGAACTAGTTGGTAGGATTAATTTCATTAATTTTCGTTGAAACCAAGGTGGTAAAAGCAGCAAAAACTATTGCCTAAAGTGGACAGGCCTCTTCTGTGGGACACTGTTTACCCCTTACGGGTGTGAGAAGTAGTAATGCTGCTGAGGACTAGGTGAGGAATGGCACACCTCTATTCAGGTGAGGTACTCATCCAGTAAAGACACTGGTACAAAAAAGATACTCTTCTGTCTCCGTGTACATGTAAATAAAAATTACCCCTCTGAACTACCCTTGCTACCTTCTTTTTCACAGCATTGTGAAGAGCAGCAACATCCTGCCTGTTGCTCCATGTTATTATTGGTGTGTCATCAGGATCTCACATCTAGGAGAGGCAGCGTGACACTTTCTTGCTTATCCACTGGACTTCAACAGCACCTAGACTGGCATTTGCCTTGTATTTCAGCTACCTATAGATATTTTCTTCTGGGGTCAACAAACGCAGTCTTACCATACATGTATTTATTTAACCTTTCACTGCAATGATGAATTTGACAGCTCAGAAATCCCCATTCTTTGGCTTAGAGGTTAGTTAAGTGCCTGTGGAGCTGGCTTTAGGTATAAGCAATCCAGCTGAGTGCCAAAGCACTTACTGTGTGCAGTAAGCTATGCACAAACACCTGATGGCATACGCTGGCTGCCTTATTCCTCCTTGATACAGAGGTAAATAATATCAAATTCCTTCTTAGAAAAATCAAGAGGTGATACCTCATTTTCCTTCTCAGAAGGGGTAATTAAATCCAGGCAGAGAACTGTGCTATTGCAGTGACAGAACTGTGTTGTCTTTATAGGCAAACAATCCTGGTCATTTGTGCAAACACTGGTTTAGCAACATGTGTGTCACTGCAGTATATTTTGTGGTTTAAGTGGCTCAGAGGAACACGTTTCTGCTTAGTTGAGAGACCTTTTCTGCATATAACAAGACAGTCCTTTTAACACACTTGGGGTGGGTACATTTGCTTTCTTTCCAGCCAGTTAGACAGGATAGCCCAATTCACAATTTGGGTCCAGAGAACAACAGTGACATACATACTACAATAACGTCTGGAAACTTGGTGAGCCGAGGCCTGCTTAAAGTTTATACAGTACTTTTAAACTCAGAGCACTTCTCAAATATTCATTAATTAACATTCACAGTGTCTCTTTCATAGAATCATAGAAACATTTAGGCTGGAAAATACCTTTAAGATCATCAACTCCAACCATTAACCTAACACTGCCAAGTCCACCACTAAACCATGGCCCTAAGTGCCACCTGCACACCTCTTTTAAAAATACCTCCAGGGATGGGGACTCAACTGCTTCCCTGGGCAACCCATTCTAATGCTTGACAACCCTGCCAGGGAAGAAATTTTTTCCTAATATCCAATCTAAATCTCCCCTGATGCAACTTGAGGCCAGTACCTCTTGTCCTATCGCTTGTTACCTGGGAGAAGAGACTGATGCCCACCTCACTACAGCCTCCTTTCAGGCAGTAGTAGAGGGCGATAAGGTCTCCCTTCAGCCTCCTCTTCTCCAGGCTGAACAGCCCCAGTTCCCTCAGCTGCTCCTCACCAGACTTGTGCTCCAGACCCCTCACCAGCTTCGTTGCCCTTCTTTGACATAGAGGCATACAAATCATAGAATCATAGAATGTTTTGGGTTGGAAGGGACCCCAAGAGGTAATTGAGTCCAACCCCCCTGCAGTGAGCAGGGACACCGCTAACTAGATCAGGCTGCTCAGAGCCCCATCCAACCTGGCCTTGAATGTTTCCAGATGTGGGGCCTCCACTACCTCTCTGGGCAACCTGTTCCAGTGTTTTACCACCCTCATTGTAAAGAATTTCTTCCTTATATCCAGTCTAAACCTACCCTGGTTTAGTTTAAAACCATTACCCCTTGTCCTAACACAGCTGGCCCTACTAAAAAGATTTTCCCCATCTTTCCTATAGGCCCCCTTTAGGTACTGAAAGGCCGCAATCAGGTCTCCCCGCAGCCTTCTCTTCTCCAGGCTGAACAAGCCCAACTCTCTCAGCCTGTCCTCATAGGAGAGGGGCTCCAGCCCTTGGATCATTTTAGCAGCCCTCCTCTGGACCCGCTCCAACAGTTCCCATGTCCTTCTTGTGCTGAGGGCTCCAGAGCTGGATGCAGTGCTCCAGGTGAGGTCTCACCAGAGCTGAGTAGAGGGGCAGAATCACCTCCCTCGACCTGCTGGCCACGCTCCTCCTGATGCAGCCCAGAGTACGCTTGGCCTTCTGGGCTGCCAGGGCACATTGCCGGCTCATGTCCAGCTTTTTATCCACCAGCACCCCCAAGTCCCTCTTGGCAGGGCTGCTCTCAATCCTTTCTTCCCCCAGCCTGTATTGATACTGGGGGTTACCCCGACCCAAGTGCAGGACCTCGCACTTGGCCTTGTTGAACTTGAGGAGGTTCACACAGGCCCACCTCTCCAGCCTGTAATAAATAAAAATAAATAAAAGTTACGGGCTAGGTTTGGGTTTTCTTTTCCCCCCTTTTACCAGGTCAGGGAGGGGGGAACAAAAAAAGAAAAAAACCCATCAAAACCTGAAGAAACCAACCCATCAGAGGAAACTTCTGTAGCAAAACAGCGACACCCACTGCTAAATGTTAGCTACACCCCCACGCTCTTAGAAAACGAAGCCGAGGGGGAAAAACATCAGGGAGGGAAAAGCCAAAATATCTGGGATTTAGTGAACCCTCGCCTTGAGTCACTGCTACAGACTTCTAGTCCCGATGCCCACACGCGATCTGCCCGTAAAGACACGCGGAGGGGCTTTCCCCACCAGCGGTGCCAGGGTGACGGGCTGGCCGGAGAGCAGGGGCCGCCGCCCCCCCCAGCCGGCACTGGCGGGTGTCGCCGTGTCACCGCCTCCCCCGCGCGGTGGCGGCGGCGGGGCCGGGGACGCCGGGGGGCGCCCGGCCGGCAGCAGGGCTGCGCCGCGGCCCCGGCCGCCGCCAGGGAGGCGCCGGTGCGGCCGGGAGGCGTCGCTGCCCGCCGCCGCCCCCCGGCCCCCCTCCCCCGCTTAACGTGCTCGGGCGCGGTGCGGTGGCCGAGGCGCCCGGGGGAGGCGGGGCGAGGCGAGGCGGCGGGGCAGGTGCCCCGGGAGCGGCTGAGCCGCGGAGGCGGTGTGTCGGTGAAGCCTCCTCGGCGGGTCTCCCTCCGTCGGCGCCACCTTTCTCCGGGCTGGCAGGAGGAGGCGGCAGCGGCAGCAGCGCCGCCGGAGCCGGACTGGCCGGGCGGCAGCCGCTGCTGGCGGCGGGATCATGGCCGCTCCGTCTCCGCCCGCGCAGCAGCCGCTGCGGTGCAGCGTGAAGCTGCTCCTCGCCGGGGAGGAGCTGCCGGCGGGGCTGCAGCTCGCCGGCCCCGGCCAGGAAGCCCTGCAGCTGGAGGTGCAGCCGGGAGAGGAGGACGCGGACGTGACGGTGACAGACGGTAAAGCACCGCGCCCCCCCGCGCCGCTGCCGGCCGCCCCCCGCGGCTTGCTCCTCGCGCGGGGACGCCGACTTCGCCGCGCCGGGCGGCCTCCGCTCGGCCGCTCCGCCGGGACGCGGCGGGTCCCGGACGGGGCCGGGCGCTTCTCCTCGTTGGCGGCTGGCGGCGGGGAAGAGGCCCCGCGGCCCGCCGCGCTGCCGCCGCCGAAAGTTGACCCCGGCGCGGTGCGGGGGGCTGCCGCCGCCCTCCCTCGGCGGCCTCGCGGCCAGGTGCCGGTAAGCGGCCGGGGTGCGGGCTGGGGGCGGCGGGGCCGCGTCTCTCCCGGTGTGGGTCGGCGGGGGGGGGGGGGGGGGGCTCGGCACCCGCCCCGGCGGGCGCCGGGCTCGGCAGCGGCAGCGCTGGCCGCGTCGGCGTCAGTCCGGCTGCCGGGGCAGGCGGCCGTCGTAGGGGCTTTCCTCAGGCTCGCCGGGCTCTGGGGCGGGCGTGGGAATGCCGTGGTGGCAGAGCCACGGCGGGGAGCCGGCTGGCGCTCCGGGGGCGTGTCCCGCACCCCCCCCGGTAGCGTCGGGGGAACGCAGAAACTGACGCCTCGGGGTCTTTTGCCCTGGTCCGAAGGACGAGGTCGTGGTTTCTTCCCTACCGAGCCGAATGGAGGAGATGAAATAACGCAACTGGAAGGGGGGAGGGAATGGGGGGGAATGGGGGAGAGGTAGAGAAGCCACTCTGTAGTTGCATAAACAGAACTACGTTTTGTTTTTCTGCTGCTAGTTGGGCAGCTGTGCTGAGTGGGCAGTGCAGCACCGCGGTGTCTCGGGATGCCCCGTGCCGCCGCGAAAATCCAAACTGGTCCAGAAGGGCCCCGCTGAGCCCTGAATTAATTCTCACTGGCTCTGCTACTTGTAGATAGGCAGTCTTAAGATGCACAGGTGATGCCTGCAGGCACACACTGCACTGGCTTTCTCAAAAGCAGTAATTCTTTCAGGTTTGTGTCTTTACAAGGTAGTAGCAGAGATGACATTTTAAAATAAAACAAACTTCTTGACTGGGTGGTGGGAAGACTGTGAAAAAACCTGAAATTGCTGTATGTCTAGAAAGTAATTAGAAATGCTCTCAGTGAGGTGGGTGGATATGCGACCAATCCTGAGCAGGTCTAGACCCACAGTACCTCTTTGTGGCTTTGGTTTTTCAAAAGTGATCTCGGTAACTTCTGAAAGGATTGGAGTGTTTGTTTTTCGGTCAGCAGTGTAAGTAAATCAGTTCATATGCCAGCTGATACTGAATATTTGCTTGTGCCATCAGTCATTTAATGTGTTGTTTAAAAAAGCCTTGTGCCACTAATCACAGTTGAGACGTGCTTCTGTCTTGCATTGTATTAATTTGAAGACTGGCTTGTAGTTACTGTTCTCTCAGTCTTTAATTTCCTACACACTCATTCTTGCATGCATCTGAATGAAGGGCCTGCTGGAAGCAGAGTGAAATTCGAAGTTATCAAAGGTTTTTTGGTGTTTTTTTGTTATTATTATTATTATTATTATTATTATTATTATTATTGGAAGGGCTCACATGGGACACAACTGAAAACTTTGAAGATATAGAGGGGATAGATATATATACAAATATATATTATGCCTGACAACAGTGGAGTGTAGTTTACTAAAGACTTGCTTGGTAAGTTTTGGATGAGAGCACATCAGCGTATTGTTGCTGCAAAGAGAGGGGAACTTTGCAAACCTGACTTTTTGCAAACCTGATGACAGTGCAAGCTGTCGTCTTTCATCTTTTTCCTTTCGTGTGAAGATGGTCAAGCTGTACCCTATGCCTAACACAAATCTTTTTAGTGATATCTGGGAGTTGGTAATAGTGATGTAACTAAGTACATAAGTATTATCAAGTTACTTACTTAAATAACTTGATGCTTGAATACTCTGTGTGTTAGGTGAAAGAAAAAGTCTGCAAACAGATGACATACCCTGTTATTAGTACTGCCAGTGTAGTGTGTTTTTCTAGCAGTAATATCTGCTCATTAGAATGATCTTACTATTATTTCTGTTGTCTCACCTAGGACGGGCAATTCTGCTGTGAAAAGAAAAGATGTTTTCTTACAGAACTTGAATAGAATTGATCATGCTCTGGTGCCTTTTGGTAGTGGTGGTAAGGTACGGGTTATTTAAGCAATAAAAGAAATTGGCGTAATTTGAAGTGTTGACTTTTTTTCCCCCCCCATACTTCACATTGAAGCAATGAAAATTACTTTCTTTTCAAAGTTTCTACCTGAGTGTGTCTCCCAAAGCTATGTATTGGGTATGTTTGAAAAAAATAATTTGGTCGTAGTTATCATGATCCTTTAAATTGAAGGGGGGGTTGCTGTTTCTTTTTTGGTTATTTTAAAAAGAAATCAACACCAAAACAAAACAACCCTAATTCTAGTTTAGGATACCGTCTACTTTCTTCACTGGTAAGGGAATATGTGTCAGGAAGTATTTCTATGGAGAATGAAGCGTGCACTTTTTATGTGTATTTTAAAGTGATAAAATACCGCTGGTCAAAGTGTCTGGTCAAAAACTACTCTGACTGAAGATCTGCAATTGGCCTGTCCATCAGGACTGCATTCTTACCCTTGTTACAGCATTCGGGTCATCTGTAGTTTTTATACTTCACCTGATACTGCTGTATTTGTCTGAACCTGTTCTGTTGTTGTCTGCAAAGCAATAATGGTAATTGAGCATAGAGCTAAGTTAGAATGTAGGCTACATTGCGTAGCACACAGTATATGGTACGCAGTGCATTGCTGGTACCAGGAGTGATTTTAAAGGCGAACATTTGAGCGGGTTCTGCCGTGGAGGATTGGCTGCTGGAGTTTGTGCTCCTTACCGGCAGCGTCAGTAAGAATTCCACTAGCTCAAACCTTAACATTTCCCTTTCACGCGGATGCACGCTGGGGCAATGCATTGTCTAAAGTCAAGGGATATCAATACAACCACTCTGTTCCCCAGAAAGGAGCCTGAAGCGGTAGAATTTCTCCATAAGTGGAGCAACTGGTTATGGTCCTGAGAGGTGCAGAAGCTGACAAACAAATACAGGATGTTAAAACAGGGAAGAATGAAGGATTATGCTTCATCAAGGCAATGGATCAGTTTCAGCTGTGGGACAGGAGAAAGCAAGAATCTCCACAATGCAGTATCAGTATGTTTAGAGTGGGGACAAACACTGAACTTTTTAAAGTACAGGTGCCAAAGGCAGCAGGTGAGTATAATTCTGAGTGCTGTGTGGTGGGGCCAGTGCTGAGCTGGAGCTACAGCCATTTGAGAGAAGTGTCCATCAAGGAGACAGTGGTTTCTGGTGAGCTGTGGACCCAAGGAGAGCTGGAGACTGATGCCTCTTGCGGGGCAAAAGTGGTGTCAGTAAGATAGGTGGTCATCTGGTCCTACTAATTGTCTGTGACAGTTCTTCACCACTAATTTGGGAATCAAAATGTCTGCAAAACTCCTCTTGAAAGGTAGCCTGCTGCTGCTGAGAGGACTCTTGACTTTGGGTCAAAATATTTTTGAAGGTGCTGAGCAGAAGAAGAAATCCTGTTGACTGATGCAGTGCATTGCTTTGGAGGATGGGATATTAAAAATGTCATTTATAGCTGGTGGAATTTAGTATGGTATGGTATTATGGTAATAGTATGGAATTATGGTAATAGAATTGCAAATGTTCTAGTATAAATAGTGAGAACTTCTGGGGAGAAAGTAGAAACTTGGTGTCCGGTAAGTGTTCCCAGGAGACCAAGAGAAAATCCGGGGCTGCAACCTACTTGGACTGAAGGGAGCTTAAGACCAGATGGCTGAGTGTCATAAGATGCAAATGTAGCAGTGTGGTGGCTTCTCCAGGGCTGGGAGACTTTTTGGATTCCCTTTCCTGTGATAATTGTAGGTAAACAGGTGGTGATCTTAAACGGAGGTCAGTGAAGTTCTAACTAGAGGCTTCAAAACTTGGCAAAGTCTGGAGGTTTCTCCTAACCTGGGCAGCTCTGCTCTAATTCTGTTACATTCTTGTTTAGTTGCTCTGAAAGACCATTAGCTACTGTTCCTCTGGAGTATTTTTTTCTCACTTCATCTGACAGCCCTCTAGACAATTAAAAGAAACTTCCTTGAATACTTCTAAAAACATACTGTAAAATCCTTGGAATCTTCTATTGATTTTGGTTCCTTCTGTACTACCGCACTTTTTTGTCCCTTACAAGTACCAAGGATATAAACACAGACAGGATTTAACCTTCCAAAGAACAAAACACATACAAGTCCCCCTTACCTAACAGAAGTAGGTAAATTGTGCTCGGTCACGGTGCTTTTAATATGCAGCAAGGTTCAGAGCGATGGAAGCTGAGGATGGGAACCTGGCAGCTAACAGCTGCAGCGTCTGTGTATTTCTGCATTAAAGTGCAAGTTCTGCAGAAGCGCATGCTATACCAGCTCTTCACTCATTAATTTGTTTTGCCTGAGGTTCCTAGAAAAACCAAAATCCCTCGTATCTTTTTAGGAAGAGGTTATTGGCTGTACCTCATAGTTTGGAGTGAGGGAGGGAGAGGACTATTTTTTTGTGATTCAATAGATACTTTGACAAAATTCAATAGCAGCCTAGCAAATACGTAATTTTTCTCTCTAGTTATATGCATATGCAACTCACTGATACCTAAGTAGGCTGCTTTGCAAACTGTTTTTATTCAGAGGACCTGGATAGGAGCTGGGTGAAACTAGGAGAGTAGTGCTTTTTTTTTGTTTTGAAAAATGAGCAAACAGTCTCTTTTGAACTTCTGGTTTGTTTGGTTTTTTTCCCCCTTACCTTCTATGTTCTAGTATCTGCCATATGCTTATTAGTTGTAAATACAGACAGAAAAATTGTGAAGCTGGCAGATTATTTTCCCTCTGTCTGTTTACAGTTGAAAGAAGATTAGGAAGTCTGTAACAAATTTGTCTTTTGTTCTTTATATGTGTTCAGTGAAGTCAAAAAAAGAATAAAAACTTGGGCACTACATATATAGGAAAGATTACGGGATAAATGCTTTCCTTTTAGATTGTTGTTACCATGTCTCCACTTAACGCTTTTTTAAAAAAAAAAATACTGTTTAATTATTGCTGATCAGAAAGTACGAGCTTCTATGGGTGACCATGAATATTGGAAGAATTAGTACAATAACTGAAACCCCCAAGGAAAGTCTGTTCTATTTTACCATATTCTTACATCGTTACTTGTATTTGTTTAAGATTCTTCACATCTTCCTTAGGAGCTGCCTCTCTGAGTTCCAACTTTTGAACTCTAGGAGAAATGATACCCAATTTTTGACTGAGTTAATATATTTTTTGTTTAAAGATGTCACTTACTCTTCAGGAGATAGCTCTGTGTCCCCAGAAGCAAATGACTTTCAGTATGCTGATCATGTCCCAGCTGTGGCAGAAGACAAACTGCAGACAAGCTGGATGGGCAGTAGGGAGTACTGACTCTCACAGGATATAATAGCTGTAGAGAAGCCCTGCTGCCTTTTGTCTTAATAAGTACTGGTATTATAGGCCATATATTTAGCTTTTTTAAAATTACATAAAAGGGAAAGTATGCAGCATTGCTGGACTGGAGGAGAATGTGTTCTATTTGTGCTCCAGAACAAGGGTGCTAATTAGAACTTTACAGCTTGGAAAATTCGTCACTGCTAGTCCAGTTCCACCAACTCAGTGGTAACAAAACATTTGTGGTAGGGAGCTTTGGACACTATTGAGCTGGACTGGATACGAGCCACTAACTGCAAGAGATAAACTCCATGTTTTTCTACTTGGCCCTTGCTTAGTTTCCCCCCATGCAGTACCGTGCAATTGAATATATTGCACAATTGTTTTTTTCATATCCCTAAAACATTAGGTAATTAAAAAAGTAAACTAAATCACTTACTAGCTGAAATTGAAAAGTATCAGGTTTGGATATGGTGCAAAATGTATTAATAATATGAATGCTTAAGTTCTAATACTGTACATTCACATGCATTGCACAGATAGTACCTGGCATCAGCAGCTTTGGTGTGCTGGTAGAGGGCAATCACTGGCAATAGGTCTAAACAGCAGAACTGATGTCATTCGCCATTTCCTTTTCCACTGTGAAAATCTTAATTTTCATAGTGGGTAAAAATCAGTTGCTAGAGAAAATTTGAGCAGACAACATAGTTAATACTTTATACATAAAATTCATGTAACCTCTGAGATGCAGGTGACATGGAGGCTTTTAGTTGCCCTTTCCCACTTCTTTCTACAGCTTTAGGGCAGCAGCACAAAGGATTTGGGGAGGAATAAACAAAGCACTTAAAATTTCTTTTTATATTTTATTCTGAGGGGAAATTGCAGGTCAGACAATTCTTGAAGCAGAACAGTTTGTGTGAAGGAATAGTTATGTGGCTGAAGGAGGTATGATTAGAGATAGTAATTCTAAAATTTTCTGTTAACTGTTTCATATCGTAGCACTTGTGGTTAGTTGAGTACATAAATTCTTAAAGTTATGTTTCACAAAAGTCTTTTTCTATTATATCTCAAGTACTAGTTTTTTTTTCTTCCATGCAAAATTATGCAATATGTGAGTAGTTTGCTAATCAATCATGGCCCTTCTTTTACCCTGAAAGAGCAAGAAAGTAAAGAAAGAAGTACAAGTTTTGCAGTAGGAGCACGCCTTACCTTTATTGTTTGGTAATTAGCATTCATTTTTTTATTTTTGTATCAATACAGATATGTAAATATACATACATGCATATGTGTATTTATATAGGTAGGTAGATTAATATATAGAGAGATAATAAATTAAAGACTGAATTGGGAAATTCAATAACGAGTCTGAAAGAGATTAGAGTGTATACTGGATACCTTGGATTGTTTGTGGTGGTGGTTTAGGGGTTTTGTTGGTTGGGTTAGCTTCTGCTTTCATGTATCCGATCTAACTCTCCTTATGGTCTTATATTGTACTGTCACACTGCATGTACTGTGCAACAAATATGGGGCTCTGCATATGGATGCAAATATGCAATTTGAGAGACCTGGATTCAGTTCTGTGTTCTAGTGTCTGCATCAATAATACAGCTAATCTTTCTGAAAAATGCAGTGATATCGCTTCTTGGCCCATCAGCCATACGGTAAAGATAAATGTTTTAAAGTTGTGAGGTGCTTGGAAACTGTGATGAGATGGATTGAAGTACCTTTATGGTGGCTAGTGCTGCTGCTGGAAGCATTACAGCTGAATTTACAGTAAATAGTGTTGCCTATAATGCCTTATGCTGAGAAACCACTGTATATTCAACCACCCCAACATCTGTTGGAAAAGTAGCATAGCGAGCTCTAAGCATCCAGGAGACTCCTGGAATGGATGGAGAATAACTTCTTAAGCCAGGTAATAGACAGCCTTACCAGAGGGGATGTGGTACTGGACCTGATGGTCAGCAACGCAAGATAGGAGGCAGCCTGGGCTGCAGTGATCATGCACTGGTGGAGTTTACAGGGCTGAGGGATAAGGGTCAGGCGAAGAGTGAAGTCAGGACCTGAATTTTAGGAAAGGAAACTTCCAGCTCTTTAAGGAGCTAGTCAGTAGGACCCCCGGGGAAACTGCCCTCAGGGACAAAGGAGCAGAACAGAGTTAGCAGATCTTTAAGGATGCTTTCCATAGAGCATGAGAGCTCTCAATCCCCAGGTGTAAGAAATCAGGAACGGGATGCCATTCAAAGGGACCTGGACAAGCTCAAGAAGTCCATGTGAAGCTCATGAGATTCAACAAGGCCAAGTGCAAGGTCCTGCACCTGGGTTGGGGCAACCCCCAGTATCAGTACAGACTGGGTGGTGAAGGGATTGAGAGCAGCCCTCCAGAGAAGGACTTGGGAGTACTGGTAAATGAAAAGCTGGACATGAGCCAGCAATGTGTGCTCACAGCCCAGAAGGCCAACTGTATCCTGGGCTGCATCAAAACAAGTGTGGCCAGCAGGTGGAGGGAAGTGATTCTGCCCCTCTACTCTGCTCTGGTGAGACCCCACCTGGAGCACTGTGTCCAGCTCTGGGGCCTTCAGCACAGGAAAGAAGCGGACCTGTTGGAGTGGGTCCAGAGGAGGGCCACAAAAATGATCCAAGGGTTGGAGCACCTCTCCTGTAAGTAAAGGCTGAGACAGTTGAGGTTGTTCAGCCTGGAGAAGAGAAGGCTCCAGGGAGACCTGATTGCGGCCTTTCAGTACTTAAAGGGAGCTTATAAGAAAGGTGGGGACAGACTTTTTATCAGGGCCTCTTGTGATAGGACAAGGGGTAATGGTTTTAAAGTAAAGGAGGGTAGATTTATAGAATCATAGAATCATTTAGGTTGGAAAAGACCTTTAAGTTCATCAAGCCCAACCATTAACCTAACCCTGCCATCCCACCACTAAACCATGTCCCTTAGCACCTTGTTTACCTGTCTGTTAAATACCTCCAGGGATGGGGACTCAACCACCTCCCTGGGCAGCCCATTCCAATGCTTAACAACCCTTCTAGTGAAAAAATTTTTCCTAATGTCTAACCTAAACTATTTAGACTAGATATAAGTCTAGATATAGATATAGACTATATATATATTTAGGCTAGATATAAGGAAGATATGTTTTACGATGAGGGTGGTGGAACACTGGACCAGGTTTCCTAGGGAGGTGGTAGATGCCCCATCCCTGCAAATGTTCCAGGTCAGGTTGGATGGGGCTTTGAGCAACCTGATTGACTTGAAGATGTCCCTGCTCACTGCAGGGGGTTGGACTAGATGGCCTTTCAAGGTCCCTTCCAACCCAAACTATTCTATGGTTTGTCTGGGCTTATCATTCTTTTGCATTTGCCCTCTGAACCAATTCCTTCTCTTGTACTAATTAACTCACAGTTTTAAGGTGCTGTTTGATGACCCTTATGCTATTACTGGTAATACAGCTTTCTAGGAAGAATTTCAGACTATTTTCTTTGGCTGGTTTGCAAAGGTTTAAAGTCTTCTTGAGTGAGTTTATAAGATTACTCCAGCTCTTTCTGAACTTAAACTTTGAATAAGGGCCTTGAAGGAAGTGTAAATATTATCAAGCCTAAATATGTGCTAGTAAAATTAAACTGCTGGAAATTTTCTTTTCACAGCAATATATTAAGAATGCTAAATGAACCAGAAGACATTAAATGCCTTGCTGAATAATGGTACTTTTGGATTTTGTTACTTCTGCTGCAGCTTGATCTGAACTCAAGTAGGACTTTGTACATCCAGTGCTTATGTCAAGAAGAGACAGTGTTGATGGAAATAGATATAATAGAAAGCTATGCATGATTTTCCATTTTTCTATGCTTTTTCTTTTTTTTTTTCCCCTTACTTTCTAGGTAGCCAACATACATGAATGAAAATACCTGCTTAAGCTTGTACATTTTTGCTTTTAAATGTTCTGCAGTGATGCCCTGATATTTTAATAAAAATGTTTGTTTCTTAAGGAGTTCCCAGCCTAACTAGAGCACAGAGATGAATGAGAGAAGAAAGAAAGAATAATCATCTTTGGTTTTTAGATCACAAGGCTAAGGAGGAGGACACTACCAGAAAGTTTTTTTTATATCTAGGAGTCAGCCAGTAAGTGCCACAGTAAATTTAGATTGAGTTTAGGATATGTTTTTAATTAAAAGAGGAGAAATTACTGCCCTCTGAAATAGGTTTACTTTTCTGAGTTTGTTTTGGGGGAGAGAAAGGAGGTTATCCAGGTTTGCAGGGGCATGGGATTGTTTTGCTGAATTACTTAAATTGCATGCACAGGTAAAATGAGTGAATAGCTGCCGAGAGAGTTTCATTTAAAGGCCACTGGTACTAGTGGAAGGGTTCTCACTGACTTCAAGGGAGCCTGGATCAGCTCCTGCCTGCCCTTTTTCTCCAACCAAAGCCAATTAAAGGGATCATTGTATAATAAAGGCAACAAAATGGCAGCTGAAAACTGGGATCACTGAGATGTTATCACAGCTGGCAGAAGTTGTTCTCAGCAATGCACTTAGTGCAGTGGACTTGCACTACTGTCTCTTGTACCCCAAAAGCCACTACTGTTTTGTTCTGTGTACTACAGATGACTGAGTAAGTTTTTTAATACATGGAAGGATTTCATTATAGTAGTAGTGTCATAATCCTACTCTCGCAGGACACTTACACGTGTTCGTGTTGGCATAGTAAGAGACCCATTCTTAGCTCTGTTGGTTTAATGATCTTTTCCTGTTCTATCTTGAATTTTCTGTGGTGAGTTTTAATTTATTTAATCTGCAGGGGAAATATATTTGGATCTTGAGGAAGTATATCTAACCATAAATTATTTTCTCCTTTCAGTAATCTTACATGTTTTCTATAAGTTAATCAAGGTCTCTGCATCTGAAAGTGTAACTTCAAAATCTTGCATCCATTTATGTTTAGCTATGTGATTTTGAGTGAGTCAGGCACAAATGCTTATCCTGCAAAAACGTGTACTAGCAATTTTGCCTCTGTGATTTATTACCATTGACTTAAGTTGGCAGTATTCCTGGAAGTAGCATGGGTGGTATTATGTCTGCATGTGTCTGTAGGATCAGGTTCTTTTTATCCAGAAAACAAATTGCAACTGTTTAATAATAGACATCTGGAAAGCAAACCATCTGCACTGAGGTCATGATGGCCTGATCGTTTTGGTGCCAGCTGCTTGTATGCCAGGTTCTTCTGGCAGCTAAAGAGTGTGCACTAGAGAGAAGCTTTCCATTCATTTCACGCTGTCACATGTAAGGAATGTTCCAAATATGCCCTGGACCTGACAGTGGCTTCCAAAACTGTAGAAGAAGTGCTGTATTAGGAATTTAGTTTTCTTAAAGGTAGGTCTGCTTCTTTGATTTCCAAAGTAGCATGATACAAAATGAGTGCAAGGCAGTGTTGTTACAAACAGAGCAATAATAGGTTCAAATGTATGCAGGGAATATTTACGGGAAAGATGTTCCAGTTTTTTTGTTCAAATCTAGATTTCTTCAATCTTTATTATTAGCTACTATATTCTGGTTTTAATACTTTGGCACTCTACAATTCACAGTGGCTGTGCATTTCTGAGTAGAAAGGAAGTTAAGAGACTGTTGTCTGATCAAATGTTTGGCAAATAGTATGTTAACATTTGTGAAGCTAAAAAAGCATTCCTGAAGCAGGAAAACTTCAAATATATCAGGTATAATTAAAATATAGTAAAGTAATAAGATATTTCTATAGTTTTGGAAGTGGCAGAAGGAGATGGCTGAAAATTACAGGTTACATGGCTAACTATAGGGTACTGGGGTAGGGCAGTAAAGGTTAGTGATGACTGAAGATTTGCCTGCATCTTTGGTTTCTTTATTCCCTGCTCCCTCTCGCCACTGCTTACAAAGATAAAAAACATCTGACTTGTTCATTAAAATGTAACAAATGTTATATATGTATTGGTCAGTGACTACAATATCTACATTTCCCTATTTTAAAATTGTCACTCACAAACAGAAGACTAGTTTCTCTAGATATCCATGGATAAGAGATTCTTAACTCACTGCTCTCCATCTTGTCTTTCTCATTATTAAAAGATGAAGTTTTCAGAAAATTAGCTTTTTAAAATTTACATTTGATGGTGCTTTGCATTAGCCACTATATATTTAGACATTAGATTAAACATGTTAGTGTAGTCCTCAGTGCAAAATGGAAGAAGCTTGTATCTCAAAGTGATACAGATTAATTACTGCTGGCATTTTTTGCTGTGCTGCACCCGCCAATCTTTAAAAAATACTTCTGCTGAGTGTATTGGACTTTTCAGTCCAGAGGATATTGTGCTTTTCAATACATTTTTTTGGTTATAATTTAAATACAAATAGTCAAAAGTTATGTATCATTGCAGCTTTTTCTTGATAGTTTTATGGTAGCTTATTCTTTTTAAGTCTTACTTCTGTAAAACAATAGTTGAAACGTAATGTGCTCTCAGAAATGTGTGGACATTAAATTAGCAAAAATAAGGTAAAAGTAAACATATATTGTAATTAGAAAAGGAGTTGCAAAGTGAGAACACAAGTGTGACCTTCTCTTTCTGCAAATCTGGTAACTTGACACCAGGCTCTTCCCCTCCAAGATGTTTTTGTATAAAGAAGGAGATGCACTGACTCATTAAATGTCAAGCTGAGTAGACACCAGCAGTGTGAAATCAATTTACAACTAGCAGTATGAAGTATTATGAAATGCTATTCTTGATAATCTAAGTCCTTTAAAAGTTCAAGGATGTAGCTTGCACACTGCCATCTTTGTATCCTGTCTTACTTGAAAGCCCAGCACTTTATTGCTGCAATGTCTCTAAGCTGCAGTGATTTACCACAGTAGTCTGAGATTAATACTTGCTGATATCAAGTTAATGAAATTGTGTCTATTTATAGTAGAAAAGAAACTCTTCAGTACTTTTAGAGGTACTGGTGTATAATTGAAAAATAAATTTCTCAGACTCAAAACACTTCTAGTTTAATATCTCTCTAAATAAATATTCTTTTTTAAAAAGTATCTGATTTCTCTAGAGGTTGCTGTAGTATGGTTAAAGTAGATCTCCTCTTCTGTGCCTCAAATCACACTCCCATGGTAGTTGTTTCAGAATATGTGCTTGAGCTCTGACTGCCTTACAAACTACATCCAAGACAGTCAGGATACCAAGAAAGCAGTTGTCCTAAATTGTCGCCATTGTGAATCCATGTCACAGAGATTCTTTACACCTTCTGGGTGCCAGTTTTAGTTGCGTATGAGGCTTTAGATAGTGCAGTTAATACTTAGAGGAGGTTATCACTAGTGAGGTTACAGGCAGAGGTGGGTGTTTGGATGAGGTGGCTTGCTTACCAGAAAAATATTAGAGCCCATGATTCTAAATCCCAACTTGTCCTCCTGTCTCAAGCTTTTTTTTGTAAACCCAATTATGCTTTTAAAAGTGGATGTGTCAGTTAACACTAGTAATTAAGAGAGGTAACTTCTAGTCACTTGTTATTGCAACATGACACTTATGTTCTTGAGGCTGACTGAAAAAATGGGAATACTCTCTTAAAATTGACACTAATAGTTCTGTACCACGGTATTCTTTTTACATCTCTTGTGATTGGTGACTCTTGGTGTGCTCGTGATTACATGTTTTATTCGTTAAGCTGCATGACTGCAGATAAAGGCAGAGCTCTGTTTTGAGGTTGACAGACCAGCACCCTGACGGGTACACAGTAGAGAACAGCTCTGCCTTCAAAGGTCAGGTTACACGTTAACTCAGGACTGCGTTGCCTGTAGATAACTTCCACGCTTCAGCCAGTGTCTTTGGAAGATGTCTTTTGCTGCATGAGTGTACCAGCTTCGGTTAACTGTTACTGAGGGATGTTTACATTGCACTTAGTTGTGTGGGGTAAACATTCTTTGTTGTGTTTGGTGTTTTAAAGGGTGTCATGAATCAGCTGAAGGAACAGGCGGTATGCTACAGGTGATCAGTAAGCAGGCGTGTTTGAAGCCCACTGTTGGTGGGGTTGTATCTTTTTAATTTTGTATTTGCACCAATGGAAAAGGATAAGATGATGTTGAAGAATGTGAATTGCTTGGAAATTTGCTTTTGGTGTTAGCCTTCTGCATGCAGTAGCTGCTGATCAGTTTTCAAAATGGGATACAGGTGTCGGGAACAACAAAAAAAAAAACCCAAAACCTGAAAGGCATATAGGATTATATATATTTGTATCAGGTTATCTGTGTTCTAAAGCTGATTAGCAGTAATTATTAATGTAAGCATCTTCTTCGTCTTAACCACAAAGGCCAGGAAAATCTTAAAGGAAGAATATTTTGTCATGGAGGACAGGATGAGGAGAACCAGCAAAGAAACACCAACAACTGCTATATGTTACATTCCCTGAAAGAGTTTTTATACTTAGGAAAAGTCTTTCAGTGAGGCAAATGCCTTTTCTGGTGATTAAATATTTTAGCTAAGTAGCAATTAGTTTCAAAATATGTGTACCTGGGAACCACTTTGATGTTTTTTAAATAGTTCTCAATAGTTCACCTAACATCTTAATCAGAGAAAGATCAGAAAAAAGTAAATATTTAGTGCTCAATTCTGTAGAAGGCATCTATGGGTAGGTACAGGTATCTGCAAGGTAGATTTAGTTTCCAAGCAAACAGCCACTGCTTAGACATATTTCCAGCAAGAGGGTAACGGGTTTTCATTTGAGTTATCATTGAGCAATGAGCTGTGAAAGTGAAATTTTGCAGAGCTTGTTCCTTTGTTTTCTTTTTATTTAGATTCATCCAAGTCCCTCTGCTCCATTTGCAGGCTTTATCATATTTCTTTTCAGACTCTCAGTCCCAGGGTTTTCTGCCAAGGAAAACCTTACCAGGATCTCTTTTGAAAAGGAGCAAGGGAGCAAGACTTTCCTACTTCTAAAAAGATTACTGCTAACTCTCTTTTTGTTATTAATATGCTGAATAAAGAAAAGATTTTAAATAATCAGTTATTTTTCAATCTAGAAATCATTTAGCAAGTATTGATTTTAGAGGAATATATTTAATCAGATCAGCTTAGTACACTAACGATTTGACTTTTTTGTTGTTTGTGAAGTAGGTAGGAGACAAAGCTATGAAATACTTCCTCTTGAAATCTGTATTTATTAATTCTTTTTTTTTTTTAAATTGATTGTGGTTTTGGGGTTTTTTCCTCTTTGGGGTTTTTTCCTCTCCTTTTGCAAGAAAATGGTACTCATTTGTTACCTAAAAGGGCAGCTGTTTATTCTGGGCTTGAAAGACCCTAGGCCTCCATGTAGTAACACACCTGTGCTTAAATTACACAGAATTCAGGCTTGTACTCCTCATTGAGGTTGCAGCCAGTTCATATGCATAAAACTGTTGTCATAAAAACAGTATCTTAGGACTTTTTGTCTACAGTGATAGTAATGCTAAGGCTCTGAACAAGTGAAGTGTTAAGGTAATATAATGGCTAGCTGGGCAAGAATCCAAGGCTTAAATCTCAGAAGACCTTTTTCTTTTTCCTTACTCGCTTTATGTGAAAAAGCAATTCTTGTAGATATTTTGAGTGTGGTTCTTCTTGATATAGATAAAAGAGGTAGAACAAGTCTTCTCTTTTTGTATTGGAAGAGCAGGTATAGTGCCATACTTGTATTTTAAACTGCCTGCTGACAGCCACATTGTGCCACACTACCATGTTACTACACTACAGCCACTGTGTGCAATCATATAACAACATCAGAGGAAGTTATGGAGAGAATTAGTTTCAGGTGAGTATGTAAGATTATCACATGAATCTTCGTTCCTCTTTCTTCCTAATTTAATGTCTTTTTATTCCTGAGCCTTTATTGCATTTACTTACTATGTATCATAAATTTAAGAAATCAGTTATAAGTTGTATAAAACATTATTTCAGTTGCTGTAATTTGGTTTAAACAAGCATATGTCTGACTCTTGAAGGATTTTTGCCATTGAAATAATAGTAGTCTAAGAAAAAGAAATTCCATTGTGTGGGGTTTTTTTTTTCCTGATGTGAACCCAATTACTTTTTAAACTTCTAAGCTTGTAATCAAAAGTATATTTCAAAGCTTATACAACAAATACCATAAATCACACATAGAAAAGGACTTTTTTTCCATGTAGGGAAGATGCTTCGCACACTTTTGTGAGAAAAAATTATTTAGAAATGCTTTCTGCCTCTGATTTATCATACCATTGTTGAGCTTGCTTTTAAATCTGGGTGCCTTGTATTTATTTTCCACTGTAAACTGTGGGCTAATAAGAGATATGCCTGGGAAGGGGAGGATGCTACTGGAATGGAGAAAACTCCTGTAATCAAAATCTGACCTAATAGAAAGTTCTTATACCTTCTGCCCTGCTAGACTGTTTTCTCTTTCTGTAAACCAAGTGTCTGAAGTCTATGAGTGAAAACATGTCATTCTGGTACCTGGGCTCCTGCAGCTAGCTGGTCTTCAAGGCACCGATTAGCAGACACTGGGTCTATAGTTTGTCCTGTTGCAGAATTTCTGTGAGGGTCCAGGAAGGTTTCAGGCTGTCTTGGTGGCACAGTATCACCTGATGTAATGAATGCAGAGAAGCACTATGAGACTTAGTTCATGCATTACTATAAAACCTGTTGACAGACTGTCTTGGCTAGCATCTCTAAATAAAGCAAAATTATTCCATGAATGGCAGAACTACTGAAGTCTGGTTTTCCTTCAGTTTCCTTTGCTGACATTTCTCCTAGTGTCTTCCTCATCCTTTCCTGCTGTCACTTCAGAGCTTTTTCCTTCTCGCTGTCCCAACCCTGTCTGTGATTGCCTGAAGTTACTCCACTGCAGTGCTTGATTGTGAACCCTCCATCACCTGCTCATGTACCCACTGACAGTGGTTGACTCTGGAGCTGACTTATGCATGAGCTGAGAAGAAAATGCAGCTATTAAGTGTGTCTCTCAATTTCCTTCAGCAAGAATGGCACACTAGGCCTCTCATGTTTATTCAGCCACCTTTTTTATGCAACTTGCAGGAACACCATGGTTTTGGCTTGTCAGCCAAATTTGATTTTTAACCAGCCGAAGAGTTAAAAAAATTAGGAGAGATGGGATTGCCAATCAGCACAGGTGCATAAACCATACTTCCCCAGAAATGGGACTGGAGTAGGGGCTGTCTATGAAAGCCAAGTGTAAACCTATTTAAGTAAATGCTGCTGTATTCTTTGAGAAATGCCACATCATACTGTCTGAGTTTCTTAGTTTTTAAAAACTTTTCCTTGATTATTCATCAAACAGAATAGTCATTGGTCAGTAAATTTAAGTGAAAGAAGACAATTTCTATCCTTTCCCCCCGCCCCTCACCATATGACTGACCTTTAACCCTTTTCTATTCTTGTTTATGAACAGATTTCTTACAAACTTCAGTCATTTAGGTTCATCATCTTTAAATTTTGATGGAGTCACTTCAGGCTATGTTCACTAAGTCTGCTTTGCTTAGACAAAAACTTAGATACTAACAGTAAAGAGAAAATTTGTACTATCAGATAAAATGTTAACTGTATGCTTGGTTTTCTTCTGAGCAGCTATTCTTGATTTTTGTAAAGCTTTTTGGAGGGTTTTTAATGAAAGGTGCTCTATGCAGTAGACTGTGACATAGTGAAAAAAATAACAGGTGGAAAAAAAAAAAAAACCTCAAACAACCCAACATTTTAAATTAAGACCTGAATAGGAAGAAAAGAAAAGATCATTTTTCATCCTTCTTTGTACAGACTTCTTCCATTTTATATATTCTGAATGTAAAATGTATTCTGAGGATTAATGTACGCAGAATCACAGAATGGCAAGGGTTGGAAGGGACCTCGGGAGATCACCCAGTCCAACCCTCCTGCTAAAGCAGGTTCTCCTAGAGCATGTTACACAGGACTTTGTCCAGGCGGGCTTGGAATATCTCCAGAGAAGGAGACTCCACAATCCCCCTGGGCAGCCTGTTCCAGTGCTCTGTCACCCTCAAAGTAAAGAAATTTTTCCACATATTCAATTGAAACCTCTTATGTTTCAGTTTGTGCCCATTGCCCCTTGTCCTGTCGCTGGACACCACTGAGAAAAGTCTGGCTCCGTCGTCGTGACACCGCCCTTAAGATATTTGTATGTGTTGATGAGATCCCCTCTCAGTCTTCTCTTCTTCAGGCTGAACAAGCCCAACTCTCTCAGCCTTTCCTCATAGGGGAGATGCTCCAGTCCCTTTATCATCCTAGTTGCTCTCCTCTGGACTCTCTCTAGGAGTTCCTCATCTTTCTTGAACTGGGGAGCCCAGAACTGGACACAGTACTCCAGGTGGGGTCTCACCAGAGCAGAGCAGAGGGGGAGGATAACCATCCTCACCTTGCTGGCCACAGTCCTCTTAATACACCCCAGGATACCATTGGCCTTCTTGGCAATACAAATATTTTTGTTTGAATATTCTATTATATCTGTGTGGAATGTTACCAGGCAGGGCTCATGCCAACACTGTTTTCTGTGCAGTTTTCTGAATAACAATCTCTGTGTTTGGACCTCACACATGAAACGAGGCAGGCATTTACCCTCATTCTTCATGCAAAATATCAAATATTTAAAAGTAACTCCCAGGTGTGTGTATATATATGACAAAAAGCCTTGCACAGTCTGCCTGAGGCCCATGGCCTGTTCCTACTGATGGCAATGCTGTTTTTTACAGGACCATTGCATACGAAAATGCTTATACAGCTATGTTATATCAACGTGCTTATGTCCAAGTTCAAAATAAGTCCGTATCTGTTCTTTGTGCTTCTCCTTTAATGGAGTAATAGCCCCTGTGCTTTAGCTGTCTCACACTCTCCTACCGGCCACCTCAGTAAAGAGCCTGGCTCCATCCAAAGACCTCCACATAGGTGTTAGGTCCCCCAAAGCCATCTCCAGGCTGAATAAACATCCCATTTTGGGACTCCAGTACAGAAAAAAACCCCATTGATACAGTCATAGAAGGGTTTGGGTTGGTAGGGACCTTAAAGATCATCTAGTTCCACTCCCCCTGCTATGGGCAGGTACACCTTCCATGAGATGAGGTTGCTCAAAGCCCCATCCAGCCTGGCCTTGAACACTTCCAGGGAGGGGGCTTCTACAACTTCTCTGGTCAACCTGTCCCAGTGTCTCACCACTCTCGCACTAAAGATTTTTTTCTTAATACCTAATCTAAATCTACCCTCTTTCAGTTGAAAACTGTACCCCTTGTCTTATCACTATACTCCCTGATAAAAGAGTCCCTCCCCACCTTTCCTGTTAGGCCCTCTTTAAGTACTGGAAGGCTGCAATAAGGTCTCCCTGGAACCTTCTCTTTGCCAGGCCAAACAATCCCAGCTCTCTCAGCCTGTTCTCACAGGAGAGGTCTTCTACCCATCTGATCATTTTCGTGTCCCTCCTCTGGACCCGCTCCAACAGGTCCATATCTTTGCTGTGCTGAGGGCCCCAGAGCTGGACACAATGCTCCAGCTGGGGTCTCACCAGAGCAGAGCAGAGGGGCAGAATCACCTCCCTCCACCTGCCGGTCACACTGCTTTTGATGCAGCCCAGATTTTCATCCAGCAGTACCCTCAAGTCCTTCTCCTCAGGGCTGGTCTCATTCCACTAGTCATATCCAAGTTTGGGATTGCCCCAACCTGGGTGCAGATCTGTATGAGTTGAGACACATATGAAAGAACGATTTAATGTGTGTGCTGAGAGACAGCGTAAGCTAGACTCCTGTATTGCTGAACATTGGGAGTATTTTGCTTTTACAGCTAGCTTGAGTGTTTTCTTAGTACTGGTTATTCTAAATAGCTGCTGCAGTACATGTATGTTTTTAATAGTTTTTGTCGAAGATGGCATTGATGGCTATGAGTGGAAGAAAAGCTTGCATTTTTGGAAATGTAAAAAGATACATGCTTCAGCTGGGACTTCTGGAACACCAGAATTCCAAGTGCCGACCACTTTGCAAGTCAATGAATTGCTTTGGCAAACTGTAGTACCCCAGATAGTTAGGCAGCTGCAGCACATGGTGTCCAAAAAAAGTACACCGGAGGAGCTGTCTGTGTTCAGCCCAGGGAATGTAAGGCTGAGTGTGCCTTGCATTAAATGGACAATGGTGATAGATTGTAGTAAGCCCAGCTGTCTGCCTTCCATTTGTTCACAAGCCTAGACTACGGAAGCGGCTACAAAAACAAATGAGCATGCAGATTTAAAGATATGCTAGCCTAGGTGGGATGTATCCTGTTCCTTGGCAACATTTTTTGCTTTTTTAAACTTTGCTTGACATGTAGAACATCACATAGTGGTCTTTCTCTCTGTTCTGTTCACTTCTCATCACAGCAGATGCTGTGAAGCGTAAGGCTTAAAAAAAAAATGCACTGGGTGCCTGTATGATGGATGTTTATGCCTTCTAACTCCGGTGCTTCAAACATTGCTAGCAGAATAACATAGCTCAGCAGCATATAATTAGCTTTCTACTGAGCTTTTAATAATAATATATTATGTCTCTTGCTTTTCAAGAAGTGTATTTTCTTCCCCTTCATTCTGGCTTTCCTTCAGTTTTTTCTCTTGCACGCTTTTTAGTATATTGCAGTGTATCACTTTTCCGTGTTACTGCCAGTTTGCGAACTTTTGCTTTTAGTCATCTTTTTGTTTCTGTTTTGCCTTAAACCTTTTACTTTTTCTAGTTCTGGTGGGTTTCTTTGTTTTGACTTATCATTTGTCTCCAGAAGGATAAAATTTGTGTGGGAGAAACATAATAAACACTTGTACTCAGCAAAGTGGACTGAAATGCATGAAAGAATGGTCCAGGGATATTAAGTCCTGGAGCTTTGCTGCTTGAGTGATGAAAATATGTATATAATGCGCACACACACACCCCCCCCTGTCAATTTAAAAGCTCTACCTAGTAGCCCATGTCCATAACTGCCATTTGCAAGGTGTTCCCTTTCAGACCTCTTTCAGGTTTCTGAAAGTGGTGATGTGCATCTTGCCTGATGGGCTCAGTCAGTTGCCTCCTGTCAGCTGCGAGGCTGATAGTGAGACCCCGTGTATTGAGGTACTGCACCACCTAAGCCTCTGATGTTGGATCTCCCTCCCCAAGGAGCACAGTACACAGGCTTGCCCTCTGCTGCTCCAGTTCCTAGCTCTGAAGTACATGTTCTTCATTGTCTGAAAAATTGCATTTTTTTTTCTCACATGGTAGGTTTATTGATAATTGTCATACATGGTGTGGTATGTACCATGTGTTTACTGGAAAAAGCTAGTTTACTTCTCCTCATTTAGTCAACGTAACTGATCCCTGACTCTTTACCGTGCCATTTTATTTACGAGAGCAGCATCTCTAAAGGTTATCAGGAGATCAACACATAGGATTATGGAAGCAAAAGAAGTAGAAAAAATGTTAATTTAAGACACTGGTGGGATCCAGGTGAAAATTAATTTGGTCAGCTCTCTTTCTTTCTTCTGAGGACAGGGTAACTTGAAGAAACTATGGATGGTAAGTGGGATGGAAACTGTAGGTCACTGGGAAATTGTCGTAAGAAACAATATGTTAGAGAAAGTGTATTTTCACCAAGTTGTGTACTTCAGATACATGCTTATGTATATTGCTAATCAAAAGAGACATTTAGTTCTTTATATGGTTTTGGTTTTAGTGCTAAAAGTTTTCTAAAGTATTTTTTTCCCTTCAGCTGATGGAGTCTGTGTGTTTAAATGCTTGGTTAACAGAGACACTGAATACTGTCGTGTGGGAAAACAGTCTGTGTTAATTACGCTGGGATATAACAGTGCCTTGCTTCAGTTCAAGTCACAAGCTGGTAAGTACATCTCGCATTTGTGAGTATCTTCTCCTTCCTGTCATGCTACTGTATTGGTAAAGTTTGCTTTAAAATGTGTCATCTTCTACCTCTGTTTTATATTGACTATTTAAATATTACATTTTTTTATGACTATTTGTGCAGCTTCATTTGCCTCCAACCCACTCCAGCTGCCTTTTGTGAAGTATGGACCATTCACTTAGTGAACACTCTTGCAAAACAATTGCAGATTAATTTTCTGAAGAAAGCAAATGCAGATAATACGTTCATATGACTTAACTCATGAACTCTAATAAATGGTAAATTTAATGCTTTGTGTGGGCAATCTGCCAGTTATTGCTCCCCATTCAGAAACTGTCTTGCAGATCTGTTTGTATAGTTAATTGAGGTACTTTAACATACACCTGAAGTTCTTAGGATAGTAATTTTGTGTGTAGCAATGCTGAAAAAGAAATTCACTCTGTTGTAGAAACATGACTGTATTTTAGTAGAATGTTGAGATCCGTGTTTTTATACTTCCATCTGACTTGTATTTTGTAAATCCAACAGCTGAGACTTTTTAATATGTGCTGTCGTCATGTCCTCATACTGGCTTTTGGAAAAGCATTCTTAGTTTTTATGCAAGGAAATTCAGAAAGCTGCCTATTTTTTATGAGTAGTGTGCAGCATGGCCACAACTAATTTTGAAATTGTGTAACTGTAGGTAACATAAAGCTTCCTCTTTAGCAATAGCCAGGAGTTCTTACGTAGCAGACTACATCCATAGGCCTGGTGATTTCCAGGAGGCCATTGCAGTTATTTCCATTTTATGTTGTGTGGAAACTGAGGAACAGAGCAATTAGATTTGATTTTTGGCAGTTTATTTAAAGACATACATGTTTTAAAGTGTTAGGGACTGAGAATTTAGATGCAGATGGGTTGGTTTGTACAATGAATTGCTAGTCCTGTGTCATGTAGACACAGTACATGAACTCTTGAGTCACACTCTACTAGAAAATACAGTTTTTAGACTAGCCCGTTTTTTTTCAGTTGGGTGCCATATCTTGGTGGCCTTTGAAGTCCTACCTGGTTACAGCCTTTCATATATACATTGAGAAAAACTCTTCACACTTTCAACCTCTTACCTTACTAAAACAATACGAATATAAGCTAAGAATGACTGCAAATGTCTTGGTTTTTTATCTATTTATCTGAGTGTTACAATTCAGTATTTTGGTTCCATTAAGTTATTTCTCTTGAGACTGCAAAACATTACTGTCTCTTACAGACACCCACATCATAACCAAAGTGATAATTAAGATTAGGTGGTTTAGTGATTTATTAGCTCAATGCTGAGATAATTAATAGCTAATAAGGAGTCAGGCAAGTTTTTCAGTACTCTCTGGTCTGCAATCTGTACTGTGTCTTGCCTACCTAGGAAGGTTCTGATTCAAAAAGACGCTGAGAGTTTGGGATCCCAAAGCAAAGGAAGCTTCTCTTGGTGCTCTTCCTCACCTTTATAAGCAAGTATTTGAAAAAATCCAGCTAATTTCTGTACAGTTTGGTAATTTTCTTGAGAGGAATACCTTGAAGATTAAGTGGTAAATTCAGTCCTCTCTTTAGCTATATTCCTTGGTGATTTGTGTTTAGTTTATTTATATGGCTACGTATTTTGAAATAGATAAGAACAGTATAGGTAAGTCTCTTAATTTTTTCCTTCTGATTGCTTGTTAACATGAAAAAATTGAGTGTTCTCTATATTTTTTCCATCTTTAAAACTCAGGGGAAAAGAAATTTAAATGACCTGTTAGTCCATGAAGCAACTTATTGATAAAATGAGAGGAATATAGTGGATTGGTCAAAGTAAAATCTGGTCAGATTAAATGACAAACCTGATGATATCAAATGGAATGTGTTGGGTGCTGCATTAAGCTGAAAGTTACTTGTAGGATACTATTTGGCCATGCCATAGGAATAACTTGCTGGGACCTTCTTCTACATGTTGAGTATATCAAATAGCACCTGCTCCTAAGAAAGTTACATGTTTTCACAAGGAAGTCAAGACTATCGAGCAGAAGCTAACCTTTTGTTGTTTGCTGTGTACAAGTGTAGGTGTTAATCTCAGTTTTAGGTATTTGCAGGTGTGATGTGTGTATAATAAATAAAAATAATGCTGTTATTAAAAAATTATCTGGAAACTGTTTTTTCATACATTAAAAGTGTTAGTTATGAAAATGCATTGTAAAAGTCTTAGGTTTTTTAAGTCCTCTGCCTCTTAAGAAGGTAGAGGAAGATGAGGAGTGAGGAATGGGGGGAGAGGGAAATTCATGCCCTGCTTGTGCCCACACAGAGAATTGCTGTTCTGGTTCCAGCATTTAGACAGTCATAAATCATAGACTGTATCTTTCATTTCCCACTGAACATATGTTAAACATCTGAGTAGGATCAAACAGGGAATAAAAATGGAAGTTAGTAGCCTACAGGCTTTTCTTTCAAAAACAAAGGTCATTTATCTGTAACAGACCAACCAACCAGTTTGTAACTCATCTGTAGCAGGCTTGGTATGTAGCTCTGTACTCCTTGGTGGAAATGGCCTGCTTAATTTAGCACGGAATTAGTTCATGAGCATAGGATTAATAGTTCTTTTGGGTTGTGCTAGAATGCAGGTTCCTTTCTTCTCTTTCAAACCTCATAACCCTGGTCTTCAGCCACTTTCACAGTGCATCCAGGCACTGGACATGTCATAGCTGGTGTCTGTAGATGTTGTTTTATTAGCACAACTCACCTTGAAAGTTGTCTGCCAGCTCTAACAGCTGTGCCACTTACATAGAAGCACATTACAGGTGGAGAAAAGTGTTATTTACAGTCTTCAGTTATTTATTGTGTATAGGACTTGTGGAACTCCACATACAGAACTGAGCTAGTGACATATGACTTTGTATGTCTGTAGTAAATATGTGTGAAATATATTAAAGGTATATATTGAATTTTATGTGTGTAAATGTACATGCTGTTACTGCAATATAATTTAAGCAAAGGAACGTGGTATGTCTTATGGCAGTTTTTTTTCCCCCAAATTGTTATTTCATGCAATGGCATATGGATCTAATGAGCTATGATTCCATTAGCAAGTCACATGGTCCAGAAGGAACAAGTTTGTAGAACAGAACAATTGATGTTGGGGCACTGGTATGCAAACCATACTCATCTGGGAACAAGGCAAGAATGGAGGGTGTGTTTACTTGGAACTAGATCTAGTCTGGTCATATAGACTAAATGACCATTGACTGTCAAAGTTTATTCCTGGAGTGCGTATTTTGGTTTAATTCCAGAAGGATTCCAGTTAATGTGTAGTGAGACCACTCAGTCATGTAAACCAAAGTGCTGTGACTAGATATGCCTTAAGACCCACAGGTTGTAAGTAGGCTGTTCAGCAGTTTAAATCTAAGAATTTGTGTCAAATAATAAATTTTATGAAGTAAATGACCAAATGGCTCTGTGGTTGCTTGCTAGTTTCTGTTTAAAGTAGTGATTCTGTTTTTTAAAAAAGCAAGAAAAGAAGAGTTTGGTGGTTACCTTGAATCTTGTTTTATTTGAATTAATGTAAAAGCAGTTAAATTCACAAATATCTTTATTGTAGCTTGAAACTCTTGCAGAGTTTTACTGTGTAAACAATGAGGTGCAACTTGTTGAGAGAACTTACTCAATGCATTGACTATAATTGCACCTCTGCAATTCACAGTGATCATGCAGTCCAGCATTTGCTAGTCTCAGAGCAGTAGAATGTTCTGCTACTGAAATGACTTAAAAAAACAGAAAGGTTTTGACTTTTAAGCTATACTACATGCACAGTTATAATCCCTAACTTCTCACCTCTGGGGAAGATCCTTTGGTTCTGTATCATACTCCAGTTTGTAAATTATGCCACTGTTACAGAGTGGCTCTAAGCTTTGTAGGTGCTTTCCCTAAGCTAATGCATTTATGTGGCTGTCCTAAACACTGAGTGAATATTGGGAGTATGCAGCAATCAGTTTGACCTGTTCAGCTTCAATGGAATTAAGTGTCTGATAATAATTTTCCAGGTTGTATTTGGAGCTGGGGACCATGGCGTGCAAGAACAAACACCAGTGACGTGATTTTGGAGACTGCTGGTCTATTTGCATATCTTAACAGGGCAGGCTGCCACCGACCATGCCTTCTGCTGTGTCTGTTAGTCTTACTGGTCAAACCTCTGGGTTTGCCATTGTCTCACTCTGTGGTTTTCTGTGCCATTACTTTCCTTGATCTAGAGGCAGCCATTCACAAGTCTTGTGTTTTGAGCTGACTCACTGTGTTCAAGATGGTAGGGAAGCTGAAGACCTAATCACTTATGGCACTATTTTCTGTACCTTTTGTTTCTTCAGGCTTTCCGTGAACGTTTCTGTGTGAATGATTTTAGCATTAGCATTTTAAAGTATTGATTGGTTCTGATTCCTGGGAGGACAAAATAAAAGTGGTTGGAAAAAAGTCAATTGCTGGTATTTTAACTGGAATTATTCTGGGCTGTTTTCTTGCTAGTTAATATTAGTGCTTGGCTTTCCAGATATGATCTGATTTTTTTTTTTCTTCTATAGGCAAGTAATATGGTGTCATTTTCCCACAGTGTAAAAAAAAAATACTATATGAAGGATTTTAAATTTCTAGATTTTTTACTCCTATTTGCTAGATCTGAGCACTGCTGTATCTGCCTGCAAATTACAATATTGCAGTGCCAGTTCTGTGCTGAAGGTGGCAACATGCTTGTATTGAGAATTTGTCCAATCATTCAGCATGTTTAAAAGTCCATTTAGTTCTAATGTCTTGTGTTCTGGTAAGAGTGGAAGAGATTGGGGGTGGGTGGCTGGATAATTGTTTAAAACAGACAGTATTTCATTCCAGTGGGGCAAGGTATATCTTAGAAAATGTTGGCAGTATTTTGAAAATTAATAGCCACTAATTCAGTGCTACCAGATAGTGCTTTCATGTGAGGCATGTCTGTGGCCACCAGTTCAGAAGAGGCTCTCTCTAAGCACTGCTAGACTTTTTATGTACCAAGACTTTCAGCATTCTGGGTATTTAAATCTAGAAGACACAAGTGAACCACCTGCTTCAGCCATATCCATCTCAGTATTTCCATTTCATCCAATTATACTGTACTGAACCAAATAATCTTCCATCATTAAAGTGTAATTTGTATTCTGATGAAGCTTATTTATAAAAATCATCCATTCTTTTGAGGAAAAATGAAATAAAGGTTCTAATGCTTCTCTGTTTAATAGATCACAAAGTATAGTTTAACTTCAACAGTTTTGCAATATCACAATAATTTGTACAGCCTTTATGTAAACTTGACTATAACTTAACAATTCATTTATCTCTCTGTTGTCTAACGGCTGTTCTAAAGAAAGTGAAACATTTATATTTAGATACATTATAATGCCATTTTACAAATCATGACTATTCTTTTGGTAACGTTTTTAGTGTGAGATTGACACAGTGGGGAAAGCTTTCGCATCTGCTAGTTCACATTACTTTGGAGTATGGTTGCAGCTTGAAATGAAAGGTACTTTTTTAATATTCTTCTTGATAATAACAGACTTTTATCAATTCAGCTTCATTTTTTTGTTTTATTTCAGTGTGAATCACTTACTAATGGGTGGAATGTTTTATTAGAAGAAAATATATTTTACTTAGGATGTTTAGCTTGGAGGTGATACAATATTGCTTTCAGCTTACCAAAGAAAGCATATATTACTGGTGCTAAAAGTAGAAAAGGTTTTTACTTTGGGAAAAGTATGACTTAGGAAACTTTATAATGAGATTTGGAATATGTGGCATCCAGTTCCTGATGTGGAATGACACAAGGCCATCAGTCATGTTTCCTGTAAAAAGGCACAGTGACTGAGTCCCCTGTGTGCTGCTGAAGTGCTTACTGACTGAATTTCTAAGCACCTAGTTCTCCTGTGCTGACACATGAAATGATTCACCCACTAGCGTGTTCGGGACAAAATCATTCCTGAATCCAGACTCATAAAAAAAGTTTGAAAGAAGGCTGCAGAAATTCACTTACGAAGTAGTGTTGTGGTAAGTGACCTAGTCTGCAAATTGTGATTTAATATTCAGTAATGTTTACAACAAAATGATCTAGTGCAGATTGAAATACTAGTAAATGAGTTGTTAAAATGAACAGAGTCCCATTAGTCTAATCTGCTGTGTGTATGGCAATGAAAAGCTGTATCACTGGATGAAAGGTATGACATAAAGAGAAAAATATTTTGGATAAATATTGTCAAGCTGGTGCAAATCCAAGGATTTCTGGGAGCTTTTTCTTTTGTGTTTGTGTGGTAAATGCTGTTGGAATTTTACTAGGATACTTGTAATAGGTGTCACTGTCTAATACTTAAAACTGAATGGAAGCAAAAAGTTTTTCTTCGCCATTTGGAGATAATGCTCCAACTTCAGACATCTTGGATATATTTTTACTATATTTTATTATTTGGATTCTTTGCAATTCTGTTGTTCCAAATGGAAGACTGTCCCACTTGTTAACAGGAGACAGCCTGACCTGCCTGATCATTTGATACAGTCTTGTGATAAGTTATGGACTTATTTCCATTCATTTTTTCACACATGGTCAAAGTTACGACTGTATACCTCTCACCAGTTACAGGCCAAATTTACAGCTTAATGTAGGTACTGCATTTTAATAGGAGTCTGAAGCAGATAATGCAAAATAATGTGGGAGTAGTGCTTCTCCATGGCCGTTATGCTAATCTCCCAGAAAAATCTAACAGCTGCTGGTAAAATACATTTATTTAATTATTTATTGCAAGTAGCATTATTTTGGATTGCTGCTGTGTGGAGTCTGAGCTTTTATTCATCACTGAGTTTTCTTTTACCTTAGCCCTGTGTATGTTAGTTTGGAGGTTTTTTCCCCCTTCTCTCCCAATAACCATCCAGGTTTGTTACTGGAGCCTTTTTTTTTTTTTTTTTTTTGTTCCTACTCCACCCTCTTCCCCTTTGGAATAGTGAGAGACTCCATCTGCTTTGAGCAGATGGGTGAGGTGCACTATGTTAATAGCTTGTGTTTGTGTGTCTGGGTCTTCTGCTGTGAGGATAAGCATTTTGTAAAGAAAAATCAGTACAGCAGTTCTGCTTATGCAGAGTGCAGCCATTTGCGTGACAATTTACCTAGAATGGAGTATGAATATGCCTGTGGAAAGTGCTACAGGGGCCTGAGGCTTCTACTTTCCTTTTTGGTAAGGTAGTAGTGCGAAAGAGACACCAGAAGCAGGGCTCTTTGGAAGGATGTTCCTGTTATCTTTGATCACAGGAATCAGTTTTGACTGGCCTTTATTCAGTTTCTACACAGTTCAGTTTTTAGGCTATCTGTGCTGTAAAATCTGCAGAATATCTCTGACAAATTATTGAACCATATAATTGATTAGCATGGGTTTAATGTCCAACAGAAGATGTTAGCTGAGGTGCATAGCTAGTCAAAACTTTACAGCCAAATGCCTCCATTTTTCAGCAAGATACAGCTTTCTGTTAAAGTAAAGTTTTCAAATTAATTTCTGTTTTCAGATTTTATTTGAAAAAAAGGGGGGGAGGGGAGGGAGTGAGAAATAAATAAAAATCCTAACAAGCCTGGCTGTCAAAGAAAATCTATGAGTTACATTTTTTTATGTTCTTTGAAATTATTTGCAGGGCATTTTTTTTTTTATTATTTCATCAACAAGATCCTTGTGAAAGCACTTCAGCTTACGAGCGTGGGAGTTTTCCTAGCCTTCTCAGTGGCTAAGAAAAAAGGAGAAAGTGACAGTTTTCTTCTGAAAGCTAATAATTCATTCTGTAAGATGAGTTCTACTCAAAGAAATGTTTATTATGGGGTACTCTAGAATATGAACTAGGCTTTTTTTCCTGTTTCCTGGTTGCTGCCTGCATGAATGTTTTTATCACATGATGTACAATAAATATGAGGAAGCATACCCCTCACTGGAAAGAGATTTCGTTGTGAAGTAAGAGCTTGAACACAGGCAGCTACTGAAGAGTGCCTAATGAATTTAAATAATTTTCCAAGTTTCTTTCTGGCTTTTAAAAGAGAGACAATTTGACTTTCTGGATTTAATTATTTTCTATGTTACGGACCATAGAACACAAGGTTCAATTCACATCCAAGAGTTTAATAAGGACTTTTGATCCAGTTAAAAATACAGGTGTTTTAAAACCAGTTTATTTTAGCAGGTAAAATGCAGAGACTTAAGTGCTGTGTTGTACTTACTGCAGGTCTTTTAGGTGCACCCAGCACTTGGGCAACTTTTGCACCCTATTCCACTCTGCTAGAAATAAACTAGTGTCTGGATTAGCTAATACAAACTAGATTAGGCTATATACTCATAGTGGTCTTCATTCCAATATTTTCCATTATTTTCAGAACTACATCCAGATGAGGCTTCTTGAAAGAGAAGGATCTGTGGGATTTGGGGGAGTTTTGGGTTGAGCAGGGGCTTGAGATACTGAAAATGTATAGATGAAAGGCAATAAATATGTCTGCTTACCTCTGTCCTCAAGAGCATTAGGTCATTCTTGTTGGGGTAGTTATTGGAGGTCTTACAATGCATGGGAAAGAGTAAATGCACTGTAAGAGTTACATTTTAAAGCCTTGATTCATTAATTTGCCACTCTTGGATCATGGCTATAAGACTTGTAAAGGTTTGAGGTTTTTTTCAACCTGCTAATGGAAAACTATAGATTGATTTAGGTGATTCGGGTGGTGGGGGCACATGGATTTGTTTTTCAGTCAATGAAAATTTAAGTTATTTCTCTGAAGACAGACAAAACCATTCAAGAAGAGTCACAACCATCTTCCCAATTTGCAGGTTTTTCAGAGAATAAAGCAAAAGAAGGAGTTTTGAGGGTGAAAGAAGATGGCTGTGCATAACATAAAGAAGCACTTCATTAAGAATCACTTGCGCTTTCCCTCCCCCTCCCCCAAGCACATTAATTTTGGATTTTATATGATAGATTAATTTTTGTTTAAGTATAACCCCTGATAACCCAGAAAATTTTGTAAGCAAGCAGGACCTTTTTCTTTAGAGATGAACAAATAAGCAAAAAGTCTGCATGATTTGTTCAATGTAACAGAAGGATTCTCTGAGGACTGGATAGAAGACTCTTGAAGAGGTGACGTTTGAAACACTACACTCAGATTAGTAGGCCACACCCTTTGATAAAAAAGCATTATACTTGAGTTTGCTTTTGAAAATATTATAGAAGATGTAGAGAGCCTACCTGATTGTTCACTGAGATGACAATTCCTTACAGTGTCAAAGGAAAAGATATACTGAGTGCTAGAACCTTGATGAAAAATACAGGGCTGAGGATTAGCAAAAAATATTCCTTGGCTGTTCTTGAAAAATATTTTATTGACTTTCAGTTCTATATGGTTGACTCCTGGTGAAGAAACTCCAGTTTTTATAAAAGCCAAGATCTGGAGATATGTCTACATATGACAATTTAAGTTCCCAGATTCTTAGGAAGATCAAAATGAAATTTAATTTTAGGAACCTTGATCAATATGCAGATAAAGCCGTATTTCATATCACAGGCAGGATGAGGTACGGGCTAATAAGAAGAGAAATTCCTTTACATAATATATAGGAAGAGAACAGCTTAGTGTATTTGCATACAGAATCAAATGCAGAGAAGACAGGCTGGTTTTGGATATAGAAAATAGAATTGCTGGAAGAAAACAGACTTGAGATAAATTCTTTTCTTTCTTCTGGGAAAAAGGAAGAAACATGGTGTTCCTTGTCCATGCAAAAGAAAGACAAACCTGTTCCTCTTTATGATACAGGGTTCTTATGTGGGATCATTTCTTAAAGCTTCAATGTTACTTACTTTTGAATTTATTTTTTGTGGTTTTTTGTGTTCACAATAATTCAGTTTTTCTATATTAGATGCTAAAGATTTATTATTTGGCACTTTTCCCTGTCACATGAATGAATGTGTATCTGAACTCTCAGGCAATATTTGAAACTGGTAGCAATTGTTATGAATAATTCCTAGGTAATTTTCATTCCCTAAGAGATTTACCTTTAGAATTCTTTGACTGTTTGCATTCAAAAGAAAAAAAAAAAATCCCGAATTCACATCTGCAACAGTAATTCCTTCCTTAAAACCTGATCTTTAGTTTGTAGCTATTTAGCTATAATTTACCTCAAATACTAAGTAGAAGCAACTAAAAGATTTTTGGTGAATGTTATATTTATGAATGTTGAGGATAAACTAACATGCACTGAACAGATGAGAAGAAAAGAGAAGCAAATTTGTACTGTAAAGTGACATTTTGCAGTATATTTATTCAGTCAGTGTAGGGTCAGACAAAGCTATGAGGATTTTTCAAAGTTTTCCTTAAGTTTTCATGATAAGTTGTAAACCAGTGCTCTTGGTTGATGTTGCTTTTTTCACTAGAGTGTGCTTTTTACTTCCCATCCAACCACAGCAACTAAATGTATATTTCTTTTTTTATACTCAAATGTTTTTTCTCACAGTGTTAGCCACCGATGAATGTGTAGAATGTGGAGTTGGGATTTAAAGTTTGTGAAAACTGAGATGTATTAGATCTAATGCTGTTCCTATTTTTATTGCTGAATTTTTACTGCCATCAAATAAAGAAGATTTTAATTGTGTATTTTTCTTGACGAATGAAACTAGACATTTTTCTTCTCTGTAGTCTGCCAGAGCCTCTTGCGATTTTGCAGGTACTCTGTTAGGAAAACTTTAAGGGCATCTGAAGTCTGTTATGAAAGATTGTGGGGGAACTCCATCAACCACTTGTTCTTTCTTTGATCTACCCATCAACTCAGTGAGTACAAGTTTTGTAATTTGCCAGCACTCTGGAGGGCTCCGGCAGCAAACATCCTGTTTGTATGTGAAGAATTACTGTGTCACAAGGAAATTGTACTTTTTTTCATAGAATCAAAGAATAATTCAATTGGAAGAGAACTCATATAGTCATCTGGTCAAGCCTCTTTTGCAAAGCAGGTTCAGCCCCAGGTTGCTCAGAGCTTTGTACAGTTATGTTTTGAAAACTTCCAAGGGTAAAAACTACATCATAACCTCTCTAGGCAAGCTTTTAGGGTTGTTCTTACAGTGTTGTGATTTTGAAATCCATTCTCAGTCCTGGACATCAAAGACACCAAAGATGATGTTCTGAGCTACCAAAAAGTCTCTGCAGAGGTACGAAAGTAATGTGTGAAGAGTCACAAGAAAGAAAAAAGTCAAACATGTCACTGAATCTGTAGCATTATCTCTTACCTTCAGATAGAAAAAAAAAATGGGAGAAGCTTAAGACAATGGATGATTGCCTGGAAAAAAATCTCCGCTGTCCAGGGTCAGACTTTTTTCTGGTGTTGTCTCTTCATACAGAGAAAGAACAGAGGGACTGATATGTTTTAAGCTCATTTCTGCATCTTCCATCAGAAAATTTGCATTGTCGGTAATTTGGGCCACTCTTTGTACTCAGGATCCAGTCACTTACTGTTCCATTCTGACCATCATCCCTGTGTGGGAGTGAAAAGGGAATGTTGATGATATTTGTATATTTTCCTGGTAACTTACAATTACTTCTGGAATAATTTCATTATTTTGAGATCCCCGTATCACCCCGAATTCAGCTGTTGAATGTGGCATCTTCTTCCCACTGGAGCTGACAGGCCAGAAGTAACAAAGTGGGACTTTCTCTCACCTGGGAATTACATGGGAATATTCCACAAAGTGGAAACAGGTCAGCTCTCTAGTAGATTTCCTCAGCATGTGAAGTGCATTTGAATAAGCTGGTGAGTTGTGTTTTACAATTTCTGCCACCCGTACAGTCTTCTACTAGAGTAAGGTTAAACTCACCTGTTCATTCACAGCAAACTAATGCTGTGGTGCTACTTAGAGCTACTGTTCCAGACTTTCAACAAAATTATTTCATTGCATACATTAGACTGCTCTTAATTTTCAACTGAGAGAAATGGCTTAAACTCTGGACACTTACAAGTGGACTTTATGTGGGGTAGCCCAGAGGTTCAAGGAGCTATGCCCTCAATTTATTTGGGCTTCCTTGAGGAAGCATGGCCGTCTGTCACATTTTCAGTATGAAATTCTTATGGTGAACAAATACGTGACTCCCCCAAAGATGGAGCTTTTCCCATCGTTTTCCAGTTTTAGTGATTTCTAGCTGTATAAAGACTGAAAAGCTTGGATAACAGTAATAGCAATTTGTGATGCTTTTGATGAATTCTATGCTGTCTTTATTGTATACTTTTTCCAAGAATTTAAAATTTTCTACTGAGGATCTCTATCTCAAGACCTTGCTCAAAAATACTTTTTTGGCCCACTAAAGATAACTTCACAGCAACCATGCATGTGTTGGGTTGTGTAAACATGGATCTTTGTTTTCATTCCAAACAGCCTGACATTGAGCTTGTCCTGATTTCCAAAGCTAAAGGGAAAGACAGTTGCTATCTTTTATGTCTCTTCCCTTTTGGTTATGCCAGCTTTCTGCAGTAGTAAAGGATCAGCACAACTAAATCTCTGTTTTGAGGATTTCAGAATTTCCTGAAATGATGAGGGAAATTCTCCTTGGTTACTGTTTTGAGAAGTTTATTAATTATTTGTTTCTGTTATCTTCAGTCCCTTTGTTTCAAAGGCCATTTGAAGTATTGAATTATCGAATTATCTCCAAATGATTACAGCACTTAGCAAGTACTAGTACTTCCTAGTGCACCATTACACGCTTCAGGCAATTGCTATTTTTATTTGAAAATCTGCGAACTGTTGTAGGAGTTTCCTGTCTCTCTGATTCAGCAAATTATGAATGTGATGCTGTCTGAGTTCTCCATCTTCTCTTGTCTTTGTATGAACAGAAGATGCAAGACTTCCATCCCCAATTTTTTTGTTGTCATCTATGCTTCTCCCCTGACAGTTTTTCCTTACAGTGCTTTTTCTAGACAGTTTCTGCACTTAATGGCATGTGCCTTTCTTTTGGACATCAAGGAATTACTTTATGCTTGGGAGGTTGGCTTGATCTTAAAAGATGGAGACAAAAGCCCTTGTGTGAACAGTTATCTGTTTTTTAGGTCCACATGATTTTTCCTGTGTTGTGGTTTAAGCCCAATTGGCAAATAAGTGCCACGCAGCTGCTCACTCCTCCCCGCTCTTTGGTGGGATGGGGGAGAGAATCAGGAAAAAAAAGTAAAACCTGTGGGTTGAGATAAAGACAGTTTAATAGGACCATAAAGGAAAAGAAAATAATAATAATAATGATAACAGAATATACAAAACAGGTGATGCATAATGCAGTTGCTCACCACCCACTGACTGAAGCCCAGCCCGCTAGCCAGCTCCCCCCAGTTTATATACTGGGCGTGACATCCTGGCTCTGCCCCCTTCCAGCTTCTTGTGCCCCTGGCAGAGCATGGGAAGCTGAAGAGGCCTTGACTTAGTCTAGGCACTACTTGGTAAGAACTAAAACCTCAGTGTGTTGTCAACATTCTTCTCATCCTAAATCCAAAGCACAGCACTATGCCAGCTGCTAGGAAGAAAATTAACTCTATCCCAGCCGAAACCAGGACAGCCTGTTACTTACCTAATGTCAGAAGTGATCTTGTTCACAGCAGGCAAAGGGCTGTAACTCTGAGCTTTTTAACTAGACTGCTTTTAAAGGAAGATACATGGTCCTCAGCCTGGCTTTTTAAGCCAATTCAGTTTGAGTGTTTTATTCTGGATTGTAACCCTCCTCACTCAAATCTATGTGTTTCACAGTAACCCTAGGTGGTTCTCTGTGTGGAGCTTGGGTTTGTGTACATTAACCCAAAATAGTAGGTTGAGGCTTATGTTCAGCCACTCCTCTGTTAAGAGTTCACCGTCACACATATTTGCAGGAGTTAGCTAACCTGAATGGAGAATACTTGACAGGACTGTTGCATGCATCCATGTGCTTCTTAAAATCTTGCTGTCCACATCTGTGTATTTATGAACACTGGAAGCCAAATGAAGCATTTCCGCTCAAAGTGTGACAATGTATTCTTATCTTGTCATTGGATGTTTATCTTAATTTACTATCCTTATGTTTTGCTACATTTCTGTCTTTTCTCTTTCTCTTTTCCAGAATACAACACATTTTCAAATGCATTAAAGAGATGCTGTAGCCAAAAGAAGGAGAACTCTGTGTTCAGTCAGCGAACGGATGAAGCATCCGCTGCTCAGTATTTTCAGGTAATGAAACTTCAGTGCCAGTTTGTGAAATCTAAGTTTCTGTTGTTTGCTTGACCTCAGTCATCAGGTCAGTTAGAAAGGTAGCTTAGGTTTATTCAGAGGATGGTCAGGACCTTGGTAATTTAAGTACCAAGTAATTTAAAGTAAGATTGATAGAAGATGAGCTTTATCTTTTTTCTGTTTTTCCTCTCCTCCTTTCCTTTTAGTTTTATGGTTGTCTGTCTCAACAACAGAATATGATGCAGGATTTTGTGAGGACGGCCACTTATCACAGAGCTATCCTACAGAACCATATAGATTTTACAGACAAGGTAAGCTCTGTTAAGAGTCTTAAATGTTCCAGTATGCTGCTTAAGCTCTAAACTTCAACATGCCCTGTAGAGCAACAGTGATGAGACTGGAGCTTTTTCTCACCTGGGACTTTGTGCTTGAATACACTAATTCATGTGTGCTTTATATTATTGATGTTATTGTCAAGCACATGGATGACAATGCATGATGGTGATGGTACACTGCCAGCATGAATGGCGCCAAACATGGATCCAAACATGAGCTACAAATTCTTCTGCTGTCTTCTGTGGACAATCTAGGAACCTACACATATATGTTTCTTGACATTCTGGGCTGTTACGACTCCCGTTTTGGATCACATATACAATATTAGTTTCCTTATCTTAACTGTTGGCTGTGTATTTGCTATTCTGTCGTACAGTCTCTTGCAAATACCTGCAAACGTATTCTAGTTTATGTCTCTCTCATGGAGGTCTACACTGAAGGTTTTTGCATCCCACAGTCGTTACAAACTGAGCAAGCACATAAAGTGGCTGCTGTGACTCCATTTGTACAAGGCAGAGATTTGGAAAAAATGCAGGAATTTACAACTTCAGATGCCAAACTCCTCTCTAAAATAGGTATATAGATCTTGAAGACTACTGTAATGAATATAACAACGATTATTAATTCTTTATCTAGTTCTCTGCCTCTCTCTCTCATTGTCCAAACTAGATACTTCAGCAAAAGACAAAAGAAAATTTACATGGGGAGATGTACAATAATCTGCCCCCCAGCACAGATTCAGTTGTTTTCTAATTTCATTTTTTTAGGCTCCTTGAAATGCAGACCATAGGGCTACAATGGTTTTTTACTTACTTTCTTCCATTGCGATTGGTCACACCAAATAGAGACTTTGTGACCCTCTTCAGGACCAGTTGCCATGCACACATCTGATTCCACCCTTAATACAACAAATTCCATGACATAATCATGTTGTGCAGAAAAATATCTCCTTTAGTAAGATTTTTGATTTATCAGCTTTCCAATCCTGTCATTTCGCTTTTATGTTGTGAGGCAACGGAGGATTGAAATTCTAAATTGTTTTTATATCATTCCTTCATTGTGTCAATTTTTGTTGTCTCTTCTTATGTAGTCTTACTTCTGAGGTCAGTGTTCTCAGTCCTCTCTGTCTTTTTCTGTATTGCACATGCCCTGTTATCATTCTTGCCCTCTTTCTCAATGTCACCGTTAATTCTGCAGCACCTGTTTTGAGAAGGATAGGCTGGAGTTAGGCATGGTAGTGTAGACAATGCCATACAATTGATTTGTATTTCAGAATTCTAACTTCCTAGTTATTCTTTACTGCTCATAAATCTTGACTTCTTTTCCTGGGACTGCATCTGTCCATTGAGCATTGATCTTCACCAAACAAATCATAATGGTGCCTAGGGTCTTTGTTGATGATGATGATGATTCATTTAGAACTAGGTTGGTACATGAACAGTTCATATTTTCCACAAAGTTATATTAATCAGCACTGAGTTTAATTTATCTGTGCACTGTCCAGTGGCCCACCTTTGCTGTTTCTCTCTGCTCTTTAATTACTGGACTTTGTGTCATCTGCATATCTTGATGTGACACTGCTCACTTCTCTTAATAAAATAATAAAAAACAGCAAAAAATATTAGACTACATGTGACCTTCTGTAAGCAAATGGGCAGTTTGTAAGCAGAAGCCTAGCAGGAAAGTTTTCTAGGTCTCAGCTGAGATGATGTGAGCTCTGTTTATGATGTTTCAGCAGCAGACTGCAAACAAAAATGATGGAGAGAATAAAGCTGCAATGATTTGGGGGTTTTTACCTTGTTGTCATTTTTTTGTCTTCGCTCCTTTTCCATTCCTTTATCTCATCTTTCTGTCTGCACTTTCTTTTAAAAGGAGCCTCTGACTTCAACTCACACCAGCACAACTGGCTTTACTACATCACAGAAAAGAGTCTATAATATCTAACGAAATACCAAACTAAACATTTCCCTTTAAATGTGTAGCATATTTATGACCAAAATGAGGAGAGTTGTGTGAAATTTATCTGAATTGTTTTAAGATTATTATGTTTTAACCATTAATAAATTACAGTAATAAATTTCTTTGCCATGCAATTTAGGTAAACTGTGCTGCTTTAAAAACTACACTTAACTGTTTACTTTCATAGAAATAAAAAAGAACTTTATAGACATGAAACAAATAGGTTTCAGCTTCTGTAATTTCTTTCAGGCCTGGGACAATTCTCCTCTCCTATTTAATTCAATAAGGTTAGTAAACTAGTGGAATGCACAGGGCTGCTCCAGTTTGCTATAGGCATCGGAATCAAACCCCAAAGCCCAAATACCTCAAATACCACGTATTGGATGATACCATCTGTGTAAGTGGAGCTACCGTATCATTAATGGACTAAATTTTGTACTGGAATATGTAACGAGTATATGGTGAAAGAAACAGCAGAGAGAGGATTTTATTTGCCATTGGTTTCTTGCCAAATAGGTTGCTACCATGTTATAATGCAAAAGGCAGATTTCTCTCTGAGGTTACATATCCATTCCATTTTTGTGCCTGTGGTAAGGAATTCAAGTTTTACATACTCTTTGCCTCTGTAGGAGATCTTGCTGCTGTGCAATAGTACAGCTTGCTTGCTTTTGCTCTTGGTTTATTTATTTTCCCAACTGTTGGAGGTGCCTTGGCTTCTCTTCAGCTTACCTAATAGTAAGACTATTACAGGCTGGGTGTTGTTGGCCACCCACCTAGAAAATGATCTCTCTTTTTCCTGATTCTGTTGAGAAATGGCAATTTTCAGAATAAATGTAACTGAAAAAATTGAACTGCCTACATTGTGGCAAAACGCTTTCCCATGAACCCGAGAAACCTATTGTGCTGAGAATTGATCTGTTGGAAATACGGCAGCTGTATTTATCCTACATCCAGAAACCATATGGCAGGCAGAAACCTTTAATGATTGCAGTTAGCAGATAACAAAGGCAAAAAGGACATAATTATTTTAATACGTCCATTATCGGAAAAAGTCTTATTCAATTGCGATTTGTCTTATTGTTTCCTATGTACTCTGCATCCCCCCAATATATTTCTTTACCTTTGCTGCCTCCTTCCCTAAAATTCTGTAGTGATTTATTATAGAAATGTTTTTGCCTATAGTGAAGGAATATCTGGTGATAAAGTATATTTTTTTTCTTATTGTAGGCTTTGTTTTTGAAAAAATATCTGTATGAGAAAGTGCAGCAGGTTATCAGAGTTGTGCTGGACAAAATTAATTCTGGGCCCTTTGAGAGGGTTCTTGGTGATAAGTTCAAACACTCTGTCAGAGGTAAGCTACTTTAGGACAAACTAGGAGTAGTGTTTGGGTTGACCATTTATGTCTATTAAAGCTTACACGAATAATGAGAAGTCATTCAGAATTTAATGAATCTGAGGCTGGATTCATGACGTTAGTATGGTAATTCTTACCGGGATATACTCCTTTATATTTACTCTTAGAAGGAGTCGCCTTAGAGCTTTCACTATTTCTTTTTAGTAAAGCTTTGTCTTAGATTTTGAATTGTTATAGACCCAAACGGGGAAGTTCAAAGTGTTTTAACGGTTATACTAAAAAAAGGGCTTATGACTAAATTTTACAGTAGCAGTGTGTAATGCTGTTTCAAACTGAGTGAAGGCTGATACATTTCTACTTCTTTTGAAAATAAGTTTTAGGTTCTGAGCCGTCTGAATTTTTTCATCCTAGTATACTTATGAGTAGTTTACTTAAAAGCAAAGCAACTGATGCTGAATGAAGAATCAAACAAATTAAGCATTCACATCGTGCAGTCAAAGGCACATGCTAAAAAACCCAATATTTTCTGTATATAATCTTGCTAATACATAGTAATTTTGAATTATAAATGTCATTGTAGATATCTGACATTTTTGCTTTTAGTTTTATGCGTCCGCCCTGTTGTTTCTGTTCCTTGTTTGACCTCTGCCCCCTGCCCCTTTTATTCAAAAGTGCTTTTCAGGACTCTAATTGTGCAAGTACTGAAGCATACAAGCATATTTGCACGTGTGAGTAATGCCCATTAAATTCACATTAGGAAAGCTATTAATCTGTGTAGGTGAAAGCAGGAGCAGTACTGAACTGCGGGCAGGAGGGTAGGGTGTAGGTTATCCCTGACTCTGATTTCTGATAATTGCTGAAGTAGCTGCATTCACATTTCAGAATAAATACTGGAGCACATACAAGCTACCACCTTTCCTCTCAATATCTATCTGTATTTTTCTGCTTTTCAGAAAAAGAGTGTACTAGTAACACACGTTGTTATTTCACAGCACTTTGTCTTAATGACTGCTCTTACAACTGTTCACATGCTTTTCCTATCTAGAGGGAGCAAAGCTTTCTTTAGGAGATGCCAATGATAACAGCAATGCCACTTGGGGAGCAAGGTATGCTATTGCAAGTTCATTGGATTAAAGTAATTTAGGTCAGAAAAACCTCTGGAAATCTCTAGTCCACCCCTCTACTGAACACAGGGCCAACTAGACCGGGTTGCTTAAGGTCTGTCCAGTTACATTTTGAATGGATCCAAGGGTGGAGGTGCCACAGACTCAGTAGGGCACCTATTCCAGTATCTGACAACCCAGTTTTACTGTAGGTATTGGAGTTTCTTGTGTAACAACTTGTGTCCATTGCCCCTTGTCCTATCAGTGTGTGTCTCCTTCAAGAAGAGTCTGTCCCAATTTTCTCTGAATTCCAATTAGGCAGATGAAGACAGCAGTAAGCTCTCCCATTAGCCTGCCTCCTCTTGTTGAAACTAGACAAACTGACAAAAGTCTTTATGTCATGTCCTCCAGCCCCCTAATTATCTTGGTGGGCCTTCATGGGACTTTCTGCAATATGTCATTGCCTGTCTTATGCTGGGAAGATCAAAACCGGGCAGAGTTCCCCAAACATTATCTTAAAAATGGCCTTTCCCTGACCTCTGCTGGTTGCACTCTTGCTAGTACAGCCCAGTATGCAGTTGGCCTTCTTGGCTGCAAGTGCTGACTCATATTCAGCTTGTTGTCCAGCAGGACGACCCTTAGGTGTCTTTTTTTTACAAAGCTGCTTTCTAGCAGTCATCCGCTCACTAGTGGCTGGGGATGTTTGTTGGTAGTATATTCAGCAGAACAGCTCCCCCTGCTCAGCTTATTCATCACTACTATCAGGAAATTATCAAGGCACCCCACAAATCTCCTGGATTGGTTGTGCCCAACCATACCACCCATCCAGTAGGAACTGGGGTGGTTGAATTTCCTGGTAAGTAATAGGGCCTATGATCATGAGGCTTCCTCCATAAGGCCATAAGGCATCGGTTCCCTCCTCTTCTTGATCAAGCTGTCTATAATGGATGCCTACCTCAACAATATCTGTATCTCTACCCTGTGTCTTCTCATCCCTACCCATAAACTCTCAGCTAGCTCATTGCCTATTCCCAAAACTCCATGCCCTTGAGTCATTCTTTGCATAGAGTACAATACCTCCTCCTGAGCTCCCCAGTCTGTCCTGTAGCCATCCATCACAGCATTAGCTGTGCAAACAATCCCGCCATGTCTGTAATTCCTATGAGATGAAAGCTGTGCATCTGTGCACGGACTTCAGATTCCTCATTTTGTTTCCCATGCTACGTGTGCTTGTGTACATGCATCTCAGATGACTCTCCTGTTGTGCTGCTTTTACAAGGGGTGCATGGGGACCCTCCATTGTGGTGTTGCCTGAACATGTACCCTCATGCCTTCCCTTCTCTTCAGGCTATGATGACCTCCAGCAACACGTACCTAGTTTTTCAGCCCTCCATGTTAGTTTGGAAAACTGATGGCAAAGATACTCTCGCCCTGCTCTTTTAGATGGTCCTGTCTCTCTCCAGCAGTCTTCATTCCCTGAGAAGGTACTGCACTCTTAAAAGCTGAATTTCTGTCTGTGAAACTGGCTGCACAGCCAGGTGTTGATGCTCAGGGGTTTTGCCTCTAAAAAGTGTCTGTGAAGATCTCAAATATGTCCTGTTCAGCCTCCCTGATGGTTCACAATCTGTTCCTCTTCACCCATTGCTTCATACCTGCTGGCTGTCCCCAGCCTGTGCTTTCCTCCCCCACAGGTCACCACTGATCCCAGTCTCTGGGAGAACCACCAACCATTCCATGCAGCCCAGCACCCACACAGCAACATTCTCCATTACAAGTTCTATCCTGCATCACAGTCCCTAGTGTGCCAAGGGCTATTGATCTAGCAAGTCTTACAGGGCATGCCTATTCCTTGTTGTGCAGCCTCCAGTAATTCCAACACTGTCTCACATAAAATTTCTGATCCCCTTTTTTCCTTGCTTCACTAGTTACTGAACAGATGCTACATCTGTGTCAGCTGCTTCAGTTTGCTGTGCTCATTTCTGTCTTTGTAAGAGTCTTAATGTGGATCAGGAGTGAGCTTCTTAAGTCTGTCATGGCCACTCAGGGTGCTTCAGTTCATATTGTGGAGTGGTCTCAGAGTAAGCAAGCTGAATTAATTTTGGATGAAACTGAAATCGACTAAGCTAGAAGAAAATCAAACTAGAGTTAGTCTTAGTAAGTCATCTAGAAAAAAAATGCTCCAATACAGCTGTACCACGTGCTGATGTAGACTTAGGTATAATGTAAGAAATGGCATCAGAATTAGGTCTGGTGCAAAAAGCCATACTTTGCCATTGGATTTTTCATGTTGAAATTGAGGAGTTGACTCTTCCTTATGCTTTCCACATATGCAGAGAGAGAAAGCATTACTGTATTTGTGGTTCCCATTGGGTATTGAGAAGTAGCCTACCAAACCTTCTGTCAGTCCTGTGAAGGCCTATGAAATTGGCCTTGACTGGTCATTCTCTCTCTCCCTACTTACCTAACTGAGACTTACTGTCACTTGCTGTTCTGAAGAGCTGGTTCTTCTGGGCATAGGAGTATATTTGAACACCTGTGAAAGCATAGAAACAAAACTGGATCTGTAACTGCCTGTCACCTGTGATATAAAAAAATGAGCTTAATAAAACGTTTTCACTAGGAAAGAAAATTATTACAGGCAAGGTTCTGGCTTCTGTGCCAAACTTGAGACTAGGTGCAACATCAGAAGCAATGTTAATTTATTTTGCAGTGGAGTACTTCTGTAAGACAGATTCATGCTATCTACAACAGATTCAGGCCATGTGTGTTAGACTGCATTCTTTAAAACATAACCTAAATGTCAAGCAAAGTAAATTCTGGAGAGTGGAATGTGCCCTTCATTCCAAGAGATCTTATATCTGTAAAAACTATTCTGTCTGAATACATAAAATTTTCTCTTTGTGTTTTTAAAGGCTAGTAAGCAATGCACATTGTATTGGAAGTTTCGGCAGAGAAGCAATAAAGAATGGGGGTAGCTGGTGGTACTAAGCTGCAGTGTTACTCTTAAGCTGTATTATATTTAAGCTTGTCTACTCTTGCCTCTTGAGATTGGATATGGGCTGTAGGTTGGTTTCATGGTTGAAGTGCTTTTAAATCTCAGAAGGTTCCGGTTCCAGGTGGCTTAAATCACCTAAGGGGCTTGTGAATTTCATATCTTGGATCAAAATTCAGTGAGAATTTCAGCCACAGGGATAGGAAAACTGTTGCTCCTTGTTTTCAGCCAAGTACAAACCCATAGGAGGAACCTGAATGGTGCAGTGTGCTGTGAGATGTTTCTCAGAGCTGGTAGTAAAATTTTAAGAAAGCAAGGTGCTGGTATCAGCCTAATTCTGTTGGGCAGTATAAAACTGAGTTTTGCATCATGACATCAGTCACATCATGTTAACCATTTCTCCAGCAGTTAGCCTCTCAACCCTTTGAAACATTTCAGTCAACATTTTTTCTTGCAACAAGTGAGCCACCTGACAGCTGGAGAAAATGAGGCTTTGGGATTTATGTTTAACTGAGGGCCTTTGAGAGACACCACATCAAGCAGTGAAATTAAAGATCTAATACTAATGTCAGCAAGCAGAACCAATATTTGAACAAAGATGCATAGTTTGGTTTTATCCAAGATACTTCCACATCACGGAGTGATTTTTTCATTCAGAAGGAGACAATTCTGTAGTCCTTCAAAGAATCATTATTGTCATGTCTTCCCTCCCTCTGCAGTGTATTCAGACTTCTCTTGTTCTTCAAATGTTTCTCCTAAAGAAACTTTGTTACGAAAATCTATTTCCTCCAAACCCTCACCATGTATTTACACATGAAAATAATCCACAGTCTTTTAAAAACAGGCTGTTGCTGCTAAAATACAGATTAAGGCTCTTTTTAATGAGCCTTTTCACTTTTTCAAGTGAAATTAGTAATATTTTTGCATAATGCCAATCTTACTAAATGCAGGGTACAGCTATGAAAATTTAGTTACTTAAAAAAAGGTTTCAGGAAGTGATTATTTTGTTTCTTATGGTGTGACTTTTGTTTTCAAGGTGGTCCTAGATGTTGGCTGCGGATCAGGAATCCTTTCATTTTTCGCAGTGCAGGCTGGAGCTAGAAAAGTCTATGCAATTGAAGCCAGTTCCGTGGCAAAATATGCGGAGGTAAGTGTTTTTCACCTGAGCCAAGGGCTAGAATGGTGTTGAGTGAAAATGTTAAAAGAGATCTAGAATTGGGCCAGAAAAAGGCTAATGCTGAAGTCTTCACTGTGATTTTTTTCTAAGAATTCAGGCCTGTAATGGGCAACCTTTTTGGAAGGTAATTTTTGAAGGTATTCTAAGTGTATTCTAAATGTTCTAAAGTGTCAAATAAACAAAAAAAACATATGATTGGTGTTTCTGTGAAAAAAATGTGAACAGTCATAACTGATTAAACTTCTACTTTCAGAAAAGAAAAAAAAAATTAAACCAGATGTTGTTTTCATTGGTTCTGTGCAAAAACACCTAGGTGTTTTTTTCCTAAGACTCTTGGACATCTGTGTGATCAGACAGTTGAGTTAGTTTCCTGCTAAGTGTGATCAGTTAGGTCTTTCAACCTTCTTACAAAACTGGGTTCTTGGGGTTTAAAAAGGACATGTCCAAAGAATGCACTTAGTTTTAAAAGATATTTTTCAGGCATTGTTTTTACTAAGCAGTCTAATGTGATTTTAAAAAATCAAGCACTCAAAGTGGTATTGGTAACTAAATACCTTCCTAAAAAGTGCCAACCTTAAATAGCAGCAACAGCAAAAATCTCCGTGATTTTTCTCACAGTTTCTGCTTATTTAGGTGAACATCAGAATGTGTGGGGAGAAGTGTGAGCATTATCATTATAAATTTTGTCAACACTGATCACCTCTAGCTGAGTTTTAAAAATAGTTTTAATGCAGAAGAAGGTGAAAAGTGGTGAAGTGGAGGATTTTTTTGTCCCTTACCTAGAAAAAGTTGCCATATCTAGATGTTAATTTTTCTTTTTGCTTTACTGATCTAGAAATAAATGTTCAGCAGCAACATTAGGAGTTCATAGTTCCTCTAAGTCCATGCAATGAGCATGCAGGGGTTCAGTGAAAGTTCCTCCTGTATGTCCTGATGCAGCAACCCAGCCTTGCTCTTGGTGAAGGCTGGCAAACACCAATTGTCAGCTGTAACACTGTGAAGGAAATGCATTGTTACTGGAAATTGAGATAAACTTTAGGTCTTAAGGAAGAAAATGTGGATATTAAACATTTTTATTTCTCTCCAGATAGAAGTAGTTATTGATGTATAAATTCTTTGTATTTTTCATTCCAGTTTAAATGCAGGACTCTATAATCTCCCCATACACATTTTGCATTAACTTACATATTGAGGAGAAGTGTTTTTTCATATAATCATTTTCTACTTCCACCTTATTTGTACTGCTATTAACAAATGTTTTCTTATTACAGAATCACAGAATTTCAAGGGTTGGAAGGGACCTCGGGAGATCATCTAGTCCAACCCCCCTGCTAAAGCAGGCTCTCCTAGAGCATGCTAGACAGGACTTCGTCCAGGCGGGCTTTGAATATCTCCAGAGAAGGAGACTCCACAACCCCCCTGGGCAGCCTGTTCCAGTGCTCTGTCACCCTTAGAGTAAAGAAGGTTTTCCTCCTATTCAACTGAAACCTCTTATGTTTCAGTTTGTGCCCATTGCCCCGTCGCTGGGCACCACTGCAAACAGACTGCTTCCGTCCTCTTGACTTCCACCCTTAAGATATTTGTATGTGTTGATGAGGTCCCCTCTCAGTCTCCTCTTCTTCAGGCTGAACAAGCCCAACTCTCTCAGCCTTTCCTCGTAGGGGAGATGCTCCAGTCCCTTTATCATCCTAGTTGCTCTCCTCTGGACTCTTTCTAGGAGTTCCTCATCTTTCTTGAACTGGGGAGCCCAGAACTGGACACAGTACTCCAGGTGGGGTCTCACCAGAGCAGAGCAGAGGGGGAGGATAACCATCCTCACCTTGCTGGCCACAGTCCTCTTAATACACCCCAGGATTCCATTGGCCTTCTTGGCAACAAGGGCACACTGCTGGCTCATGGTCAGCTTGTCGTCCACCAGGACTCCCAGGTCCCTCTCGGCAGAGCTGCTTTCCAGCAGGTCAGCCCCCAGCCTGTACTGGTGCATGGGGTTTGACCTCCCCAGGTGCAGCACTCGGCACTTGCCCTTGTTGAACTTCATCAGGTTCCTCTCTGCCCAACTCTCCAGCCTGTCTAGGTCCCGCTGACCTCCATTTCTTGTTGGTCCTTGCTTAGCTTTAGGTATATTTTTTGTCATCTCTTAATGTGCCACAGTGGGATTTCATTAGTATGGTTTATCAAGTATCTGGATTATAAGAGCATTACTTCCCATCCATTTCTTCTCTCATTTCTGTATGGATTTATTGTATTTTTCATCTGTTTCAGATGTGTAGTAATGTTGAATGTGACATGACCGAGTCTTGCTCCTTTTTAAAATTTTTTCCATTCTAATACAAAACACTTGAAACCAATACAGTGAACTACTCACTGAAGGGAAATTATATTTGAACAATGCAAATAAATGCTGTAATACTTTTTACTGGGAGCTTTCTGTCTACACTAAATTCCTCTTTATGATTGGAGGGTTATTTTGAAGGAATGATATTAAAAATTTAGCACTACAATGCAGTTAGCAGAAATCAGATGTCTGTTTGACAGTGTTGAAAACTGTGTACTGTCTACAGATGTGCAATGGTAGAATATTTTAAATGTGTGTTGGAGGGAAAATTCATAGCAGCTGCTGCGTTAGGAAACGCACTGGCTGCTGCATAGTCACTCCTTTACTTTAGATATTCACTGGAGAATATCTCATGGATGTGTCACTGTGTTCTGTGTAGTAGTTGGGTGGCTTTTTCATTGGTTTGCAATATCGCTTGCATTTCTGTTTTGTGCCATGACCTCATTAAGCTGTTCAGGAAAACTAGACAGAACTGAGCCTCTTTGTTATGGTTGTCTATAAGCTTGATGTAATTCCAGTGAAACTCATACAGGCTTACATTAGACAGGTTTTATTTGCATTTAAACTAAAAATGATGACAGAAGATTAGTTTGTTATATATGTAATTTTAAAATGCAACTCATTATTAAGGACTGTAATATTTATTCCCCCCTCCAGTACTTTGTTGTTTCCCTACACTGAAAAGAATAGCATTCAAAGGAATTCAGAAAGGAATTATTGTTGCATGTTGTTTGGTTTCATGTCAGTCTGGTCTACCTATTGGACATTGGGTTTTTACTATCACAGACAATAGTTTCTGCTTGGCATTTGTATATCCAAGGCTTACCTGCTGTCTTTTTTTCCTGTTTCAAAAACTTCAGAGGAGGAGAGAAACCCTGTGAACCTTTACCACGACTCTGCACCAGTTTTTCTTCTCTTCTGTGACTCCATGTTTTGGATATACAACTGCTGGCAGCTCGCTCCTGCCATGTGTGGTCCATGGTAGAGAAAGAAATTTGAAACAGATCTTGCCTAACAAAACCAATTTGTAATACAGAGGAAATTGTGTAGCGTGAACGGTAGCCATTGCTCTTCAGTGGTGTATGCAGGAGATGTGAGATGAAAGCAATCTCAATCTGCTAATTTCACTATTGCAGTAAATTCTTTGCCAAAAAAAATGGTGGGGAGAAGAAGAAATGAGGCTGAAAGCAGCTGGTGCTGGTAGTTGTTTTGTCTAAACCAGAGGTGTGATTCTAAGCAACTTACCTAGAACCAAGGGGAAACGTTAACATTAACAGGCTGGAAAAAACATGTATGTAGAGCACTTGGATAAACAGAAAGAGTGAACTACTATGCATGAGGAAAATGTGATGCGTGAGGAAAATGTGGAGGTCAGCTGGTGGTGGGATCATTAAAACTAAAAATAATTATTTCTGGTGAAATGCTTGTCTGCCTGTCATGAGATGGGATGTGAATAGTGAGTTGTTACATTTAAGACTGCTATTTAATCTGTTGCAATAGCCAAACATGAGGGAATCGTTTTAATGAAAAACAATTAAACGAGTAGACTGTGTTATGACTCTTATGAGGGTGCTTATGTATGGGTGGACTCAGTTTGCGTGCAAGACACATACAGGAATTCAGAAAAGTATTTGATGTGCACTGGGGGCAGTCTTGCAAAGATTCAGTCTCAAGCACTGTAATATTTGCAGTTATTTGCTATGTAGTGTTCAGGTGATACTTGCGTGCATCTTACTATCTTCTGTGCAATAGTAAAATAAACTGCACCCGTTTGTGTTTTCTGTTATTTAGATTAAAAGACTTTAACTGTATGTAGTTTTGTGGTAAGTTGTTTGCTGTCTCATCTGGTATGTCAGATGGTGTGTGGTGGGGTTTATATAGTATGGTGATAATACTCACTAAAAATTAAAGGAGAGTAGATTCAGACTAGATATAACCAAGACATTTTTTACAATGAGGGTGGTGGAACAGTGGCACAAGTTGCCCAGAGAGGTTTTAGATGCCCCATCACTGGAAACATTCAAGGTCAGGTTGGATGGGGCTCTGAGCAACCTGACTGAGTTGAAGATGTTCCTGCTTATTGCAGGGGGGTTGGACTAGATGGCCTTTGAGGGTCCCTTCCAACCCAAACCATTCTATGTTTCCTTGTATTCTTTGGAACTAGTGTAGAATACACATCTCATTCATATACTCTTAGTTTACCTCTATATTTAAAAGGCTTGGCAGTTCAATGAAGTCTAAAGTGTGGACCAAGCCTTATATTTTAAGTTCTGATGTAAGTGTAATTACTCCTGAGAGGTCCTGTTTGGTGAGGTCAGAAAAGTGACTTACGATCTTGGATAAATGCAGCTTCTGCTGAGGTGCAGAATCTGAGCAGGTGGAGTTGTATAGAGCTTCCTGATAGACTACGTCTGCTAATTTAGCTTTCTTTTGCAGCTGCATAACTATACTCTTTGACAGTTTAGGATTACAGCCAGTTAAAGGCTCTGTCACATTTTTGCTCAGGGGCTTGGGTGGGCTATCTGTCAGTCTCACTGTGTACTTTTGAAAAATGGACAGAGAATGTGTATGTCAAATTAACTTTTTATTTCTGTTTGGGTTTTTTCAAGTGTTGCACAAAGGCATGTTGTTAACTTACTTATGCATTTGCACCTTTGTGAGTCCTCTGAGTCTTCTGTGTAGTGGGAAGAAGTTACTGTGTTTTCTCTGTTTTGAGTACATTAAGTTTAATTACAGCAGAATTTTCAAACACAGTTTTTAAGCTTCTCTAAAGAGTGCGTAGTTGCACAATTAGATAGAAAGCCATTGGACTATTTCTATTTCAGTATTAAGGATGCTGTCATGCCATTTACTGTTTTGGCAGGGTTCATGTAGCAGTTCTTGAACAGATGATCTTTTAAATCTGTGTGAAATACTTGGATCTGTTTGCCTACTCTGGGAGTCCTTTGGGAGTCAAATTTTCTGTTTTCAGAGTTTTGTTTTTGTTCCGTGAGGAATTTTGCAAAGTTTTCTTTGGTCTCCAGACAAAATATGAAAATCAAGAGTCTTAGGGATGGATCCTGGTGTCAAAACATAAAACACTTGATGATATTTTATGGTCTTTCATGATATTTCTGGAGGAAGTCATATAGAAAAGGGTTGAATGATTCATAACATTGTATGCTCCATGATACTGATTATCAGGCTTACGAAACAGTTGGGCCTCTTTTTCTGTCTCTGTTTCATTGGATGAGAGATCATCTGCATCTGGATATAAAACTGGACCTTTCACAAGGAGAGATGTATGTGAGAAGTTTCTACTTACCCGTATGTATTACAGAGATCAGTTTTGATCTGTTTTTTGTCAAACAAATCCTTACTATTTTACCAAGGACTTTTGAATGTTTAATTTTCATGAATGCTGCATGAAAAAAGTAAAAGAAAAAATATCCAGAATACCAACATGGCCACATTTGGTGGCAGACTGATGCTACTCATTTGGCCAGATACAAATTTAACTGTTTGTATTTTATTTTAAGGTATCGATTTTATCCTCCATCACTGTCATCTTGCCCTGCTTTGAGTCCTCTGAATCCAGGAGAATCATGAGAGAGTGCAGCTGTTGAAAGCAGCACACTCCTTTCAGTCATGGACAAAATTATAAGATATTGGGTGGATTTTTTTTTTTCCCCTGGATTTTTTTTTTTCCTTCACTAAAGCTATGAAATATTGAAACTACTTCACTCCTTTTGTTCAAACACATTGTGCTGACCATAACTTGGTGATTGCAGGAATTTATGAAATACTGTGTGGGAGGTGAGAACATTGTCAACACACCCACTCAGATATAGCTACTCTCCTTTTGCAACAGATTTGCTATTGATTTCCAAGCGCACTGAGACAAAAAGCACTACTGCCATCACTCTTAGCTGCTTGTTCTTTATTTGCCAATAAGATTTTTTTAAAAAGGCACAAAATTTGCTAATATTTAAAAAAAAAATAGCTTCAATTTAGATTAGTAAAAACAGCAAGCTGTCAAGATGAACATACGAGTTGGGGGTTTCAGTGTAGGAGATGAAGAAATAGTTTGTTTGAGGAATATCTTTTAAATGGCATGGCCAATATTCCTGCCTGAGCAGCAAAGTCATACTGGTGATAGCAGAAATAACTTTCTATGTTTAAAACCCTCACTTCATGAAGGTGCTATAGAGGGTGAATTAACTTAATAATCCTGACAAAAATAAGGTCAGTTCAAACAAGATGGAGATATTTGGGACAAATGTTAGTTTATAGCTTCTAGCTTCTAGCCGCTAGCTTATAGCCTCCTCAAAGTGATTTATTTATTTATTTATTTTTAAATCTCAATTTTGGACTAATATTGCCTGGGAGTAGAAGTTAACAGTATTTTATGTGCATTTGATATAATACACTTGTGTTCTGTGTCTGTTGTAAATTATTTCTGTTACTTCTGTAGAGTCTTTCTCTTGTATGAAAGAGATGCATGGAATTTGTGGGAGACTGTAGCTCTCCAATGTTTAATGTCAGTTAATTGATTTTTGCTTCTGTTCATGTGATAATGAGCCACTAATCAGAGTTCATCAATGCATGGTAGATTTCAGGTTCAGAAAAATAATCTTCGTGTTTAAAAAGTAATTTTAAAAAATGTAAATGTTTAAAACTTTAAAAACTAGCTTTTCATTGCCACCAGTCCAGCTAGATATGAACTGTTAATTAACTCTAACTGAACAGCTGTAAAAATCACCAAAAAAAAAGCTGCCATAAGCAAGTGATCTTGTCCCTGAAATAAATCAATGTCCTCATCTAGTCTGTCTCAGATATGCGTGTAAAAATACTTGTTTAAACTGGTATTCATTGGCTTCCTGACAATCTCCGTACACAGACTGAGATTTTGGCAGATGCAGAATTGCCTTGATTCTTCAGACCACTGTGAGAGTGTATTGGTGGGACACTGGGAAGAATCCTGTGTGAATAAGCAGAGGTTTCTGTTCCCTGGGACTTTGTGGCCAAAACCTGACATCAGCTAAATTATTTTTAAAAATGCAGTTTCTTTCTGTGTTGAGCTTCAGAAGGCCAAAAGCTCAGAGAACTTTAGCTTTCCCAAGTCACAGCTATGGTCTAAAGGAGAGGATTAATACTGACATTTTTTCTTTGAATTTTCTTTTTGTTTTTTTTTTTTGTTTTTGAATCACAGAATAGCAAGGGTTGGAAGGGACCTCGGGAAATCATCTAGTCCAACCCTCCTGCTAAAGCAGGTTCTCCTAGAGCATGTTACACAGGACTTTGTCCAGGCAGGCTTTGAATGTCTTCAGAGAAAGAGACTCCACAACCCCCCTGGGCAGCCTGTTCCAGTGCTCCGTCACCCTCACAGTAAAGAAGTTCTTCTTCATGTTCAACTGAAACCTCTTATGTTTCAGTTTGTGCCCATTGCCCCTTGTCCTGTCGCTGGGCACCACTGAGAAGAGTCTGGCTCTGTCCTCATGACATCCACCCTCAAGATATTTTTTAAGATATTAAGATATTTTTACTGTGTCTAAGTGTAGGAAAGTAAATAAACATTGATGAGGTGTTTGTTTTTTTTTACATTGAGAAGTAGTAACAGTACAGAATAGCAATGAAAAACCTTTTATATTTGTCTCCATGCTGCTATTTCCAGTAAAAGTAAAAATCTTCATAACATGAGTATCTCTACTGCATGTGCTAGAGGTATTGTAATATTCTTCTGCCCTCTAGCCAGCTATGTGAGTTATCTGTCACAGTCTGTGAGGGTCTGAAGTGATTTAGGCTTCTTGCCTTTGTACCTCCATGCTACTGCTAGCTGTTATTTGACAGTTATTTTTAGATTCAGAATTCACCTGTGAGCAAAATGTTAATTTCATTTCCAAAATGAAATCGCATCATGTTTCTGCTCACATAGTCTCTGGTTAAGAACTTTTAAAACAAAATCTCTCAAGAGATGGATGCAAACACTTGTCAGTAGAAGAAGCAGCAATGTTAATTCCCTAATAGAGTATTACTGTACAATGCTTTTTGTTTTGTTTAGTAGTTTTATTATCATATCAGCATGTAGTTTATATTGGCAGGTTATGGCTGAAAACCATTAATTATATCACTCATTCAAGCTTTAGTGCAAATCCTTCACACAGATGTTACATGTTATTGGCCTCAGCAACCATGAAGTTACAGAGTTTTTGATTCCTGGAGACGTAAGGAGAGGGATCAGCAGAACTGCCACCTTGGACTTCCAGAGGGCAGACTTTGGCCTGTTTAGGAGCCTGGTTGATAGTCCCTTGGGAGGCAGTCGTGAAAGGCAAAGGGGTCCAGGAAGGCTGGGCATTCTTCAAGAAGGAAGTTTTAAAGGCTCAGGAGCAGGCTGTCCCCATGTGCCGTAAGAGGGGAGAAGACAACCAGCCTGGCTGAACAGGGAGCTTTTGCTGGGACTCAAGAAGAAAAGGAGAGTTTACCAGTTTTGGAAGAAAGGGCAGGCAATACAAGAAGAGTCCGGGGTCTTGTTAGGTCATACAGAGAGGAAATAAGAAAGGCAGAAGCCCAGCTTGAACTCAACCTGGCCACTGTTGTAAGCGATAATAAGAAATGTTTTTACAAATACATTAACAGCAAAAAGAGAGCCAGGGAGAACCTCCACCCTCTGTTGGATGCGAGGGGGAACATTGCCACCAAGGATGAGGAAAAGGCTGAGATACTTAATGTCGTCTTTGCCTCAGTCTTCAATAGGCTGATGAGTTATCCCCAGGATACTCAGCCCTCTGAGCTGGAAGACAGGGATGGAGAGTGGAATAAACCCCCCCATAATCCAGGTGGAAGCAGTTTATGACCTGCTGCGCCACCTGAAAACCCACAAGTCTATGAGGCTGGATGGGATCCACCCAAGAGCGCTGAAGGAGCTGGCAGAGCAGCTTGCCAAGCCACTCTACATCATTTATCAGCAGTCCTGGTTAACAGGGGAGGTCCCAGGTGACTGGAGCTTGGCAAATGTGACACCCATCTACAAGAAGAGCTGGAAGGAGGATCCAGGGAACTACAGGCCTGTCAGCCTGACCTTGGTACCAGGGAAGGTTATGGAGTGGTTCATCCTGAGTGCACTCACCAGACATACGCAGGACAGACAGGGGATCAGGCCCAGCCAGCATGGGTTCATGAAAGGCAGGTCCTGCCTGACCAACCTGATCTGCTTCTATGACCAGGTGACCCACCTGGTGGATGAGGGAAAGGTTGTGGGTGTTCTCTACCTGGACTTCAGCAAAGCCTTTGACACGGTGTCCCACAGCATTCTCCTAGAGAACCTGATGTCTCATGGCTTAGACATATGTACTCTTCTCTGTGTAAAAAAAAAATGTCTGGATGGCTGAACCCAGAGAGTTGTGGTGAATGGAGCTAAAGTTGTAGAGTAAATGGAGTTGGCGGCCAGTCACAAGTGGTTTTCCCCAGGTCTCAGTATTGGGGCCAGTTCTGTTTAATATCTTTATCAATGACCTGGATGGGGGGTATGAGTGCACCTTCAGGAAGTTTGCAGATGACACCAAATTGTGTGCGAGTGTTGATCTGCTTGAGGGGAGGAGGACTCTGCAGAGGGACCTGGACAGGCTGGATCTATGGACTGAGGCCAACTGTATGAGGTTTAACATAGCTGAGTGCTGTGTCCTGCACTTGGGTCACAACAACCCCATGCACCGCTACAGGCTTGGGGGAGAGTGGCTGGAGAGCTGCCTGGTAGAAAAGGACCCAGGGGTGTTGGTTGACAGCCGGCTGAATATGAGCCTGCAGTGTGCCCAGGTGGCCAAGAAGGCCAATAGTATCCTGGCTTCTATCAGGAGCAGTGTGGCCAGCAGGAGTAGGGAAGTGATTGTGTCCCTGTACTTGAGTGAGGCTGCACTTCTAATACTGTGTTCAGTTTTGGGCCCCTCACTATGGGAAAGACGTTGCGTTGCTGGAAGATGTCCAGAGGAGAGCAACAAAGCTGGTGAGGGGTCTGGAGCACAAGTCTGATGAGGAGCAGCTGAGGGGACTGGGGTTGTTTAGCCTGGAGAAGAGGAGGCTGAGAGGAGACCTGATTGCCCTCTACAGCTGCCTGAAAGGAGGCTGTAGTGAGGTGGGGGTCGGCCTCTTCTCCCAGGTAACAAGCAATAGGACAAGAGGTACTGGCCTCAAGTTGCATCAGGGGAGATTTCGATTGGACATTATGAAAATTTTTTTCACTGAAAGGGTTGTTAAGCATTGGAATGGGCTGCCCAGGGAAGTGGTTGAGTCTCCCATCCCTGGAGGTATTTAAAAGATGGGTAGATGTGGTGCTTAGGGACATGGTTTAGTGGTGGGATGGCAGTGTTAGGTTAATGGTTGGACTTGATGATCTTAAGGGTCTTTTCCAACCTAAATGATTCTATGATTCTATATTTATTAGGCTAGCTATAAGCAAAGAAGGTATTATAATTCCAATGGACAGTGTTGAGAAGATATTTAACAGCTAGCACTTATTTAAAGGAAGCTAAATAATTCAAATATTTGATACAGGATCATAAAATTATTCAGACATTATGGAGTATTCTGGTCTGTTCTTTAAGTTGTTCTGGGTTGGGGATTTTACCAGCTGTTTTAGCGTAGACATATTTCAGTGAATTAGCTAATAACAACCTTAGTATGTCTTCTAGTTAGAATGAGTCATAAGTTTAATCGCTGTTACCTAACACCCAATCTATGTTGGAAAAGGTTTGCTGAAGTAATTATGCACTTCTACTGATGTTAGAATTATACCAGTGCAAGTGTGTCTGTGAAGGAGTGCTTCCTATTACTTACTGGATTGTGTATACTTGTTTTTCCTTGTATCTCTGGACAACAATACAAATCTCCTACTGTGGTGTTGCAAAGCATGCTTCATTTTATAGAATCTCCCAGCAGAAACCTTAGATTAGCGTGGAATAATTGCTTCTTTGTAAGTTTGCATGGAAAGAACCTGGATTCTATTAATTATTTAAATATAAGAGGTTTAGATACTTCCCTGTATGTCTGAGTACAGTACAGGTAAATAGGATATGCATCTATGTATAGATATATAAAGGCTTTGAAAAGGTTATTCTTTTTCTCAATAAATTGCTGTATTGAACACAAAATTTTAGGTCCATTTCTTCTGTTCATGAAACATTTTGCTCTGAAGTTCACTATGCACTATAGAAGTGGATAAATCTCCAGTATGCTGGCTCTAAGTACTGGCCCACTTATAAATGCGTTTATGTGAATATAGTGCTGTGCTCAATTTGTGCTTAGAAATAACTCACTGCAAACTTTCCAGCTCTTGAGTTTCTTCATCCTTTCATGACTATGTAACTCACTCAAGAATAGTATTTTTAAAAGTTTGGAGACTTATTAATACCCTTTCTCTGTAATCTTCTGTGTTGAATTCAAATATCCACCTTTTCCTGGTGGATAGTTTTTCTTGTAGGTATTGATTTAAGTTATCTCTCACAGGACAACAGTACTTTTACTGTCACTTGCTGATTCCACACAATGCATTTCTTTGAATTTGCTCCAGTGAGCCCCAGTCTTTATAAATTTTGGTGTAGCAAGAAAACATGTTACCTTTCTGGTTTATTCTGCTTAACAGACTGATGTAGTTGGTTTACCTTATAGGAGGTTTAACGCTAATTAAGGATCTCTGATATAAATTCTGCTAATCAAATGAGTCAACACTTTCTGTGTGCTTTTGTTTCTCCTCCAGCTGTTGGTGAGAAGCAACAACCTTTCTGATAAGATCACAGTTCTGTCTGGAAAAATTGAGGAGATCTCCCTGCCTGAGAGTGTTGATGTGGTAATTTCTGAACCGATGGGTTATATGCTGTTCAATGAAAGGATGTTGGAAAGTTACCTCCATTCCAAAAAATGGTTGAAGTCAAATGGTGAGTGTGTCACCACAATTACCCCCTGCATAGAGAAAGGAAGATAAAAAGCTTCTGAAAAAAGAAAAAAAAAATTTGAATCGGTAGTCCAGGATTGTCTGGTTTTATACCCTTGTTCTAGCTCTACCACCAACATCGAGGGGTCCCACAGGAATTCATGTAATGAGGCAACCACCATTGCTGTTGTACTATGCTGCGACTTCTTGCTGTTTCGCAGTGGAAGTAGCTTTTGAGTATGCTGCTGCCGCACTGCTGAGTTCCACTTGTGTTTTACTCTTAACCTGCTGCTATATACACTATGGTTGCATTTCTGTTGCAATGTATCACAATAGATGATAGCACACTAGCCTCAACTGCCAGACAGTGGAATGTAGATGAGAGCTGAATGGTCAGATAAGATGAGCTTTTTTTTGTGGAAAAACTCTTAATATATCGTCTTTGGGAAAACCATGAAGTTCAGATAGTTTTGACACTGGGCTTCTCCCAAATACGTGATTCCAGTACTTGGATGCTGCCTTTTGAGTGACATGTGAGAGAGTCAGAGTGTTCAGTGCTCTGTATTTCATCCTTCCTGTGTTTGGAGGAGTTTTGAATGGAATCTGTAAGTTGCAGGGCCGCAGGGGAATCTGTTTTGAGAGGCAAATCTGAGCATCCAATTTGCTGAATGTTTCTACATGAACTGCTGAAAATGAACTATGAACTTTTATAAAGACTGCAGCATGGAAGTTTTTGAAGCATGGGCTGAATCTGTGCCTCGACGCAGGGAGCTAACGACTTTGCTGTTGAGTTTTTCAAACTTGGAAAGCACATTTGGGTAGTATTTTTCAAGTCAGCCACTGATCTTAAGTCTCCCATTCAGATTCTTAGGGCCCAGTTTCAGAGCAGGGCTTTTGAAAACTGATCAGTAGGCAGCTCATTTTCAGTTTTAAGTGAGTGAATGCTTTTAGAAATATGTGCCTAACTTCTGATTGCTCACTTGTACAGTGGGGATGAATCACCTTATGTGGTGGTTATTAAACTTAATGATTCTCTAGGAGGTGAGCTGAAATTGTGTCATTTTGAGTAAGTTGTTAATATTTAGTACCAGTTAGGTTTGGAAACTTTCTGTCCCAAATTTGCTGCAAACTTGTTAAAATTTGCCCCACAGCCAGTTTTTAAAAGCATGTCTATTTTGTGAGTGGGTGTTGTTCTTTATTTAAATTCCTGTGGACTCTTCCTACATGATGTACTTGCAAAAGGAAAGCTGTTTCCTTTTCCCTCCCCTCCTTTAACCTGTCCTCCCCTTCAACTGTGTGTTTTATACCGGATTGAAAATGGGCGAAGAAATATGTGCAAGTGTAGTATGAAAGTACTATGAGTTTCCTGGATAAAAGTCTTAAGAGTGAAGTGCATATAAGTACTTCATTCATTAACAGCAGCTCTTCCAAATTTGGCCAAAACCATACCCAGCAGTTTAACTCAAGATCAAGTCTGAGCTTGAATACAAATCCTTGACACAGATGTTATGTTTATTAGATTAGCTATAAGTAAAGAAGGTGCTATAATTCCACTGGAGAGTGTTGAGAAGGTATTTAACAGCTAGCATGTCACTTCATTTGAAGGAAGCTAAATAATTTAAATATTTGATATAGGACCATAAAATTATTTGGACTTTATGGAGTATTCTGGTCTGTTTTCTAAGTTGTTCTGGGTTGGGGTTTTTACTAACTGCTTTAGCATATTTGCATTTCAGTAACCTTACATTAATGAAACTAATTGTTAAGGTACCTGAAGTGTATAACAATTGTTGCTTCTGAACTGGTGGTTACTTGCTAGTGAAGACATTCCTGTAGAAATGTCTGTTGGACTGTAGAATCACAGAATATCCTGAGTTGAAAGGTACTCACAAGGATCATCAAGTCCAACTCCTTACTCCACAACCTTAGGGCAACCTTAACATTAAACCATGTATTTAAGACCGTTGTCCAAACACTTCTTGAACACTTGCTACTAACTACTTTATATTGTTTTCTGTTTACTAGGAATGATGTTCCCAACATACAGTGACATTCATTTGGCTCCTTTTTCCGATGAGCAGCTGTACATGGAACACTACTCCAGAGCTAATTTTTGGTAATGATTATTTATGTTATTTTATTTTTATCAAAGATTCAGTAGAGGTTAAAAATTAAATCAGTTCTTTGATTCAGCATAAACTATCTGTCAACATTGGAAGAAAATGCTTATGAAACACTGGAATGGGTTGCCCAGGGAGGTAGTGGAGGCCCCATCCTTGGAAACATTCGAGGCCAGGTTGGATGGGGCCCTGAGGAACCTGATCGAGTTAAAGATGTCCCTTCTCAACTGGAGGGGGGTGGACTAGATGACCTCTAAAGGTCCCTTCCAACCCAAAACATTCTATGATTCTATGTTTTCCATGTTCACTTCTGCTCTGGCCTACAGTCATACTGTTTATTATGCAAGTCTGAAGGATCTCCTGAGAAGTGCTAGAGCTGACTGGGCCTCTGTCTGAAAGAGAAATTGACTCCATGGAGCATCTGTCAAGAGAAAAAGAGTTGACTGTGAATCAGGTGCTAGTGTTTCCTCGGAGACACCAACGTGTAGTATGCTGCGGATGGTGATCATTGTATTGCCTGAAGCCCCAGGTGCGTCAGCACAGGAAAGATTCCTTGGCAGTCTTCACAGGGAATAAGTATTGATTCCCATGTCCTGAACAATTTCCAGTTTGGGAGTTACTTTCTGTCCACCTGAACTTTTCATGCAGCTTTAACTAGAAGTTGTACTCCTTTTGCCTTGGAGTGTCCTACTGCTGCTATCCACTGTTGGGCTTTTGCTGTGCTCTATATAAGAGGAAACATTTAAAGTGATATTCTAATGAGGAGAAATTGAGGTGATTCCATTTCAGCAAAGGACATACCAGTCATTCATGTGATACTGATCAGTTAATTTATAAATTAGCCACATATAGATTATTATTTAAAGGTTTTGGATAGAAGGTACTGTGGAACTCCAGGTTTAACTATTTTTAAATCTTCTGGAAGATTATAAATTCAGTCTTTCAACTGTTCTTTCAGCTTGCAATGTGGAATGTGGACATTAAGTGGTCTTCATCAAACCTATTTGTTGGTTTCTTAGATTAAAGACAAAGTTTCTTGCATGCTCAGGTTATGGTATAACTGCTCATGCTTAGAAGGTTTCTTCTGGCTGTCTCTGAAGTAGAGCTATGACAAAATCTTACTATTTCTATAGCAACTAAAGGAGTGAGAGAAATTTGAGTGATTTACATGCTGAATCTTTTGCTGGCAATGTTGTTATACAGTCAGTTTGTGCTCTTTTGTCTCACTGTGTAGGTTGTGCCAGTTATGAAATGTTTGCACTGTATGTTTACAATCACAAAAACTGCAAGAGTACTTTTCTGTGTTAAGAGACTGAAACCACAAGGTAGAAGTAACTTCTGATAAGTTTCTCCATCTCAACTGTCATTCTGGTCCCTCTTCCCAAAGATGGTGTTATTTTTGCTTGTATACATGAGGGGTTTTTTTTCTATTGTATTATTTGTATAAAAAAAAAAAAATCAGAAAGAAATATCTAGATTTGCAATTTGAATTTTCATCTGGTAGATGCACCAGGACTTCAAAAAGCCTTGAAAATCCTATGCAAAAGCCATGCTGTGTGTCCTGTACATTGGATGCAGCAGTTGGTATAGCCTGTTTCCTAAACAAAGGAAAGGCTACATGTTTCTCACACTTAGAATTATTGTCTTGTATCTGCACAGTAATAATAATTATGAGACTGTGTAAGTATGTTTTGTTTCTTTTCAGGCCTATAGATTGGCTTACTGTCGTGCTTCAGAGTTGCATATTAATTTGTATTTACCAGTAATCATTCCTAAAAATATTATAATGTATAGTCTACCATAGAATAGCAGACTGCTGTCTTTGTTTGTGAAAACCTTGCAAAGATAGAAAGATACAAAGCATAAATGTACAGCAAGTGGTTAAAAATAATTTTGTCTGTGTTTCTCATCAGTGATAAATAAGCAACTCAATTATACAGTACAGCAAACATATGGAAAAGGGTAAAAGATCACTTGAAGTTACTGGTATCAGCTGATTTACTCTGTTGTGCTTATTGGAGTTTTCCTTAAAGATATTTTGTTAGCTATCTTTAAAGCGTGCAGTCATCAGGGCATCTTCCCTTTACGCAATTAGCACAGAACTAGTAATGCGGAATTTATCAGTATTACAGGAATATTGCCAGATTGGTTTAGACTAACTAAAGTTGTATGATGATGTAACCATGAGGACAAATGTTTGAAGTTTCCCTTTTTATGTGCTTCTAAAGACTTGGAAGGCTTGACCATGGTTTTGTATGTAGATGACGCGTCCATCACAAGGAATTCAGCTTCCTTGCTGGTAATGGCAAGGAAGCCCTTTCCATCCCTTTTTGTTTATGTTACTGGAAGTAAAGATACCTATTAAACTTTTAATTGAGTTGATAAGAAGATTATCAGTGCAGGAGGAAGATTACTGTAAGCACGTTATCTTTTCATTTAAAGTTTCATACTGGAAAGATTTTGAATGTACGTTAAATGCACATTTGCATAAATTGGTAAGATAAAAATACTATTTCTTTTCCCCATTCAGTTGGTATAGGATGACCTTTATTTTCCTCTTTAATGCCAATAAAAAGGAACAGGCCTGTAATAGAGGTGTCCTCATCATTGTTTTGATTTACCCAAGGCCCACCCCCAATTCTGGAATAGCTACGGATTACAAAAATAGCTTAAGAGTGCTTCAGCCCTTCTCCCTGTTCTCTGTTTGCTGTGTGGATTGTTTGAGAAGCACAGTGCGAATTGGCTCCATATGTCCATTTGAGAGGATTATGTCACCTCAGTGTTGTAGTCTGTGCAGAAGGTAAAGGGCTGAAATTTGGCATCTTGGCAGACAGGAGAAAGGGAAAGAGGTGCTTAGTCACACTTCACCTGCCATTTACAGTTATCGAGTCTGGGTCTGGTTGGAACCCAGAAATAACATTTTTCCCTAAATATTGTATGTGTTACTTTTCTAGGTACCAAGAATGCTTTTATGGGGTCAACCTGTCCGGTCTGCGCAGTGCTGCTGTGGATGAGTATTTCCGACAACCTATTGTGGTAGGTTTATATGTCTGGGGGTTATTTTTTGTGGGTTTCCATTTCCCTATCTTGTCCCCTCCACAAAATCCTATAGGTACAGTAGCCTTCTTGTTTAACAGAGCTCTGTGACTGTTGAGTGGAGAGGCAGGAACTAACTCAATGAGCGTGAGCAGAGCTGCTGTCAAAGGTTAACTACTACGTGTAGTATTCCTGATTTTGTTATGCAGAACAGTGTCTGGAGATACGCACACATTAGGAAGCCACCACATGTGAACAACTGTCTTCCTAATGTACAACCAGCTTCCCATAGTGTTTCCAGTCTCTTAAACAAGTGACTTGACCTTGATTTTTTCCCTTCCTATCTCGGATCCACAAATCAAAGGAAAAGAGAAAGCAACCAAGCAAACAGGTTTCTGTATTATGAACAACCTTTTTTTCATATGTAATATCCTTATTTTATTGGTAACTTGGATCTAGGACCTGCCATTCTTCATCTTTCTTTTTAGTAAAAGTCTAGGTGGTACCTAGTTAGAAAGAATGCGGGAGAAATCCTTCTCACCCCTCTGGGGAAAAAACCTCAACAATCCCCACCGCCCGCCCCAGTATAATGCTTCAGTGTATGTACAAAGAAAAGGTTTGCTCTCAGAAATTTGATTGCAGTAAATCTTGGCTAGCTTTAGGCTAACTAGTTTAAGTAGCGATAGCACTGTAGCTGCTGTTTCATGGAGACCCTAAAACCTGTCCAGAAAACTGGAAAGACCATCAGACTACTGATGTGACTTTCTGCACTCAGTTGCTTTTAGTACTTGAAATGGGTAAGAGAAAATTCTCATTTGTCTTCATAAATTTCAGCCATATCTTTGACTATAGCATGGTCATTTTCAGTGTTGGCTCTTTGTCTTTTAGTTAGAGAATGGAGTAGTCTCTAGGACTGTGGCCCGTACTTACAACCTGTACAAACTACATGTTTGGCTTTGATTTCTCAACTGAGATTCTTCCTTCCTTAAAGATCAGAAATACTTTGCCCAATAAAAGCCACATTAAATTGTTATTTCTTTTTAAAAAATCACATACTTCCTTGGCTTCACCTTACTCTGTAGGTAGATTTTAGTTCTTACATGGGTTCACTGGGGGGCATGTGATACAAGCCTTTACATTAAGAGTTTGCTTTACAGATGAAAGAGCTTGTGAACAGTGATAGATTAGGATTAGTACATGTGATTAAAGAAAGAAAAATGAAGGGGAAAAGTTTTATTTTCTGGAGGGCAATCTGTATTAAGTAATTTTGCTTCCTATACTTCATAATTTAATTTTCAGGCATTTCCATACTGTCTTAGTTTGGCTTACCCAGTTGTGTGGTGCAGAAGAGCACACTAAAATGTGTGTACTTTTAAAAAAAAAAAAAAAATCAGCCAAATAAACCCACCATTTTTCTTTACAAGTGATCAATTTATGGACAAATTTTATTGTTTCTAGGCTGAATAAAACAGTCCTTGATAGGTATGTAAGCTATCAAAATATATTAAGTCCTGATAATACTGCAAAAATCTAACTGTTCTAAGGGATGCTAAAAAAATGAAACAAAGTAAGTTTATTGAGGTGAAGGCTGTTTCTTTACTTTTTTCCCATTTTTTTTAACAGAAAACAAATTTCTATGCTGACAAGACAGAATTATAACACTTACAACCTTTTTTTTTTTTTTTTAACCCCCATAGGATACTTTTGATGTGAGAATTCTGATGGCCCAGACAGTGAAGTACACTGTTAACTTCATGGAAGCTGCTGAGGAAGATTTGCATAGGTCAGCAGATACCAGCAACCTACTCTTAATCTTTCATTTTTGTAACTGGCTGTTGGTCATCAGTGCTCAGGGACTGAGGAAGCTTTGGTGGTGGATGTGGAGGTGGGAAGGTGGCGTGCCAGAATGATTAGTACACTACTTGTAATGGACCGGAGCGTTCATCTGCATGGCAATTTGTCTAGTATTAGCAGAGAAGCCTGTTCATAAGCCTGTGAAACACCAGAGATTGGTTCAGAAAATTTTCATACTGAAAGGGATAAAACGGACTCTGGAGGATAGTGTTTACTTCTTAGCATTATATGTTGGGACACATTTAAGTCTAGTTATAGGGCAATTTTTGTCTTTCTGGGTAGACATCCTAAAAGACCTTGTCAAATGATGTCATCACAAGCTGCCTTGCTGAACTCTTGTGTATCTCTTCTTTTAAATCATTTTCCAGTCTAACAGGAGTCAGCTGCACCTCTTTACTTTCCTCCAGAGCTCCTTCAAATCTTTAGCTGTAAAGTCTTGTATATAAACCAATCTGCACCCCTTGTCTCCCAGAATGACAGCAGAGAAGCCTCTTTCTCAGTACATCTGTGAAATAAAGTGTACCATATGGGAAAACTTGAGGGAATACTTCAAGACCTTGCAAGACACTGTCATAAGGGGAAAATACCACAGGCTGTCTTTGAAACTCTGAACCCTTGTTGTTTCAATATGACTCACAACTAATTGTGTAAATGAGATGGTCTAGTGAGAGAGAAGAATCACTCTAAGAGGGGGGAAACAGCTGGAGAATTGCTTTCCAGTTTCAGCTGGCTAGCGTTGACTTCCTTCAGTGGTTCTCAGAACTAACATGTTCATACCTGAATGGTAACTTTATGATATGTTTCTGCAAGGGTGGGTGAGATTTGAGTTCAACTACATAGCCAGTAATATTTCTTTTGGAAGGGAAAATATTCCAGCTCTTGCTCAAGCAGCTCAGTTTTTCCTTCTCTTTCCAGTAGTGGTTCTGTTTGTCAGATTTGTAGTGGAACATTTTCCTGTTCAAAATAGTATTTAAAATAAATCCAAGTCCTTCACTGGAAATGGGAGATTTTCCACTGGAAAGGCTGAACCCCTGTATTTATCTGCAGTGTTGCCACAAATGATGCAGTAACACCTTTATAGTGGCATATTTGATTCTACTGTTGACTAAGGTACACAAAAAACTAGCACCTACATCAGTGCTGTTAGTTAATTCTATTGACACAGAGACAAAGAGCATATCCTTTTAAATATATGGAAAATTGAGGTATAAACTGATGAATAAGAATAGAAATGCATAAATTAGTACAAGGTAGGTTTCTGGTGGCATTTCCAGTGCTTTTTAGAAACTACTTTGGCAGCATATTGTTTTTTCTCCTGCAGAGTGGAAATCCCTTTTGTTTTCCAAATGATGCAGTCTGGACTAGTCCATGGTCTGGCCTTCTGGTTTGATGTGGCATTTGTAGGATCCCTGTAAGTACTTTTTCCTTCTTCCTATGAAATACTAACTATGGGGGAAAAATTGCGTCTTTCATCAAAGTATGCTAGAATTAGACCTTCATCTGGTGCTGACCTTGTTGGTAATGTAATTCCATCATATTAAAGAATGATGCCTTCTAGAGGCAACACGAAGTGTGATAATCTAGTGCTAGCATTATGACTAGGTGGTGGTGATCTTGCTTCCCATTGATTGAGATGCACATTATCTATGGTAGACCATATCCAGGGATTGTTCAGGGTCAAAATGCACTGTTTCACACCATACTGATTCTTTGTAATATTACATACCTTTCTGGTTTACATTAAAAGTAAAGCAGCAGCATTTGGACATAGGCTGGATTTTCCCATTTGGGCTCGCCTTGCTGGTGGGCAGAAAGAACAGCATGTTGCAAGTTCCAGCTAACAATATGGAAATGGAGAGAATGTCACCAGGCTTGGGAAAATTTTTCACTGCAGCACCAGGCGTTTATTTCAAAATGGGGACATTGTATAGTAAGTAGGTAAAAATAAGATAAACTTATTTGGGTAGTCAATACATGGATTTCAGCTATCTGTATTTATGTCTTAGGATAAATCTGTTGATCTCCCAGTTAAATTGATTTAGTTTTAGATGAGGTGATTTTTTTCAATAAATTGTAAAATGCACTTCTATTTGTGCCTTTTATTAACCTTTGAAATCAGAATTGTAAAGAATTCAGAATAATATATCCTTTGAAAGAAAACAGACATAAGTGCATTAGTATTTACTCTAACAGCTGATAGTAAAATCTTTAATCTTAAAAAAGGAACCGGAAACTGCACATCATTTAAAACAATAGAGAATATTGCAGACCTGCAGCAACTGACTGAAATCTTCTGCTGAGATGACCTCCATTTTGGAGTAGGCAATCAGCAGCTCTTTCATGTTTCTACAACTCTGGAAGTTCTTGTCTCAGCGCTTGAAATCTCAGTGGATCGAGCTTGCGATATTACCTGTGTTTTCTCTTTCTTTGCACCTACAGCCCCTTTCAATATACTACTGAAATATCTCTTGCAGGTGAAAACCAGGTATAGGACCTTCTTGGGAGTGTAGTTTAAGGATGAAACTACCGTTGTGAAGAATCATGTTGCCACATTTAGGACCAACCTTCATTTCCTGTAATTTTCTGAAATTATCTGAGTGGTGAGAGAAGAGAGAAAGAAATTAGTATTCTTTGTCTTGACAGTGCGGAATGAAGAGAAAACAGGAGTCTGGGCAGCTTCTTTTTTGAATCTCCATAATTGGAGAGGCACACAGATCTGGTGCTGACAGGCACAATATAAATAAAGAAAATGAGGCATAACATACTGATTTCCCAACATAAGGTAGAATCACTGTCCCAGTTTACTTGAAGGCAGTTTAAAGTTTATTATAAGCAGTTGAGGCCTCACATGCATGAAGGACTTAAAATTGTTTCCAAAAGGAGAAGACAGGAGAGAAAACCTAGATAGTTTTTCTCATTTGTTTTAGGGTGACTGTTTGGTTGTCCACCGCACCGACAGAACCTCTCACTCACTGGTACCAAGTACGCTGCCTTCTTCAGACGCCCCTCTTTGCTAAAGAAGGGGAAACTCTCTCAGGGCAAGTCTTACTTGTTGCCAATAAGCGGTAAGTCTAAAAGCTTCCCAAGCAGGTTTTGTAGTGTGGCTGTTCTTGTTAGAGGTATCCAAAAGATACCAGTTAATTTGGGGTATGCTTGTACCCACACCTCTTACTTCTCGTACCATTACCCATTTATATGATATCACTGATGCAGTTGCGTAGGCACTGTTGGCCTTGTGAGGCTCTGCTCACCAAAAGTTCTCCATGTTCCACTCCAGTTACCTGTGACGTTACTTCTGACATACCTTCTCCTTAACCACCTCTTACATCCTGCCTTCCTCCACAGTGCTACTTGCAGCTTTTGCCAGCTTTCCTCTCCGCCATCTTTCACACGCAGCAGTTTTCTCAGGTCATGTCCAGTTACTGTCTGCACCTTGTTCTGGTAGCATAACCTCTGGCCACGTCTTCGTCAGCAGCCTGGCCATTTGTCTGAAGCCCCAACATCCCTTGTCTCTCAGTGCAGAGACAAGGAGAAGCAGGGTTGATCGCAAATCCATTACATTTTTAATTCTGAAAAAAAAAAATCCTTATGCACATGCTCCCCTGTTTAAGAATAGTGCTTTTCATGCATTGTTTGTCCTTCCACTGAGGCTAATGAAGGTGGCTGCTCTTGGAAAGGCATATTTCCTCACCAGACTTCTCTGCTGCTCCTGCTGTCAGTCAGATGTTTGGTAACTCCAATCCTATGCTTTGCTTTGAAAATAATCCTCAAGCGACTGGATCACACAAGTTGCAACCTGATTTGCTTATCTATATGGCGTAGTTTTAACAGAAAACAAAGCCTCCTTGGTGTAGGAAGGTGAATCTTTTTTTTTTTTGGGTGGTGGTGGTGGTGGTAAAACATGCTGACCGGTTGAGTGATTCCAGTGAAATGAAAGCTGTCAGTAATACTTTCAGAGCTCTGTTATCACATCAGCAACAAATACTTGATTTGGGACTTGTCACATTTCCAGATTTTCTGCTTAGAAACTCCTCATGGAGAAAATAAATAATACAGGTCTTGATATCTCTCTTTCAAACATAAAATGCGTTCATATTTTAATATATAAAAGAAACACTGTATGCCACGAAGTGATCACACAGCTACTGCTGTAAATATGTCAGTACTTCAGGCGTATCTACAGTGGAGCCTGGCTCAGAGACACCTGAGCTAGCGACCTTGCCAGTCTGACAATGAGAAGCACTTTAACCATGTGTTAGCACTGAGCTGACAGGTCCTGCCACAAAGCTTTTGGGGCAGCACCTCTGTGTGACTCTGCAGTTGCTGTTTTGTGCAGGAGGACCAGCTGTGGTCCGCTTCAGCGTTTTGGTATGCTCTGAGTTGCTCAGTTGGTCCTCTTTACTTTTCTGTGTAAACTCTGTTTCTTGCAAAAAGTCCTGTGGAAAACATCTTTCCTGGTGAATCTGGGATTATGACAAGAGTGAACCTAATACTGTTTGGCCAGTTAGATATTTTTGGTCGTGAAATAATAGTCCAATTGTACTTTCTAATGTTGAAATGTGTAGAATTTCTGTCGGGGGGGGGGAAGACCTTCCACTGTTGAATACTATCAGTGCAAAATTATGATGTATTTCAGATGCAAACTCTTAAAATCCTTTAAGCATCTTGTAAATTTTACTTCTTTAGAGATGATTAAATAATCATGCCCTTGCACTGATACCACTGCAAATAAACTTCCTTTGCTTGTTATACTAAATGATTGTTATTCAGACAGTAAGTACATTGGTGTTTTTTCACACAAGATGTTATAGTTGTTTTCGTTCCATTACCTCTTGTCTATACTTCTCTTTCTGATGCAGACAAAGCTATGATATTCAGATTGTGGCTATGGTGGACCAGACAGGATTTAAATCTGGTAACATTCTTGATTTAAAGAACCCATTTTTTAGGTAAGAAATGCTTTTGACTAAAATACACCATTGTAGAGTCCTAACATCTTGTATGACAGGAAGCAAAGCACACCTACTGTGGAAGAACAAGTTTCTGACCTCTTACAGCTTATTTTATTTCTACAGTTATGAGGTCATCATTGTTTTGTATTAGCAGTAGTTACTTATATAAGCCAATTGCAAAAGAAAAAGAAAAACTTTATTAAGTTCTGTACTGATTCACTGCTGTGACAAAATAGTAGACATTTGCTTACTTGAACTGATGTATACATAAATCTTTTGCCATTTCCTGTTGTGTGATGTGCATTACTGTGACTCGAGGAATCAGCAATATGCCAAGATGCACTCAGCTAAGTACATAATATTGATATTACTATTTGACATGAAGGATGTGTCCTTTCTGTATTAAACATGAGGGGAGGAAAAAAATCTACTTGCTGCAATCCTTTCCAAGCGAGCAGAGACCTTCATTAGGCATTGCTACAGCACTGTATTTTGGGAAAAGCTGTCAATCACAGATCAAAACAAGCAGGAGGGAGTCATCAATTCTTACAAAAGAAAAAAAGATTTTTGAGAAAAAGAGGCTGGCTGTGTTTTGTTCTCATTCTCATGGTGTATTTGGCATAAAAATACGCAAATAGAGCTGGTGGAATTGCTTTTTTCCAGAGGTACATATTCCCTCCTTCACAAGGTGTTTCCTGCTTCCTATTTTTTTGACTCAGACTTACATGACAATTCCACAGTAATCCTATAAAACAAAATATCCATTGTGTCATTGTGTCTGATGAAAATTAATCAATTAATTTTCATCTGTACATCAGATGTGCGGCACATCAGTCATTTTGGCTTTAGAATAGGGCCTTTTTGATTAAATTTGTAAAAATGCTTTTGTAATAAAGACTGTTCATGGGAGACCTGCAATGACTATAAATAAAGTCATGCACTGGAGAAGATTAATCTCCTCAGATTTGACCTGTGACATGGATGGTGTCTAGCTTGCTTATGTTTTTGGTTTGGCTAATACTGGTTTGAAATCTGAAATTTTTTTGTGAGGATGATTAAGGGTAAATTTTCTGGTCTTCTAAAATCTCTGTACTTACTCTCAGCACCCACTGCGTAAGTGTGAGTGACTTTTCAAAGATGATACAAGTCTACTCATTTAGAGGCAAAAGAAGCTTTTGTTAAGAGTTTTTAACTTAACATAAAATGTAGAAATCACTTTCAGAATGCTATCACTCATTTGCAAGAAAGCGAAATGGTCAAGTTGTGTGTTACATCCTTTAAATTATATGAAGGGGTATTCCAGCATGAAAATTGAATGTAAAAATGTCACTCTGTGAATTCATCATTGCTAGCCAAATTAACCACATTGAGTTCAATAATTTAGACTGCTGTTCTTTTATGCATTAATTCTGAGAGTCCTTGGTTGTGAAATCCTGCCACAACACACTAACCTTATTTAACAGGCTTCCCCTGTGAGGCTTCATTAGTTCGGGGGGTTTTTTTGTTTTTTTTTATTGATCCTTCTCCATTCTGCCCCTGCACTCCCATAGCAATTACCAGAACTCTGAAAGAGTTCAAAAAACAAAGGCAAAGATGACTTCCCAAAAGAAAAATGCTTATTTATAAATGGTTATTTATAAACATGAGGTAACTTTCAAAGCCTTTGTGATTGTTTTTAAAAATTAAAATATAATCCAGGCTTTAAACTCTGACATGCAAATTCCTGCGTGTGGTGGGACATTATGCCAATGCAGACAGCCTAGCTCTCTTCTGTGCCACTGCTTCATAGTGTCCCCGACACAAATATTTATCTCTGTACCACAGGGATGGATAGTAGGGAAGGAGCAATTCTGGACACTTTTTGCTCATTCAAAACAACTCCAAACTGATTCTATAGCATAAGGTAAAAATAAGACTGGACTGGGAAGCCTTTCATTTCTGTGAAGGCAATGGCCTGAGCTGCTGCACATAAGAGGGAAGGAAAGCCTCTGCCTTTGTGAAGTCAGCTACAGTGGATTTGGTAGCATTTTACACTTGCTTGCACAGCTGGAAATCTGGATGAAAAGACAATTTACATTTGAAATCACGCTGCATGTAATAAATCCAGTAACAGCACAGGGGACTGATCTTCTAGCTTTATTCCAGTGAGGCTTACCTGACACACATTGGCTGAGTGCTGTGCTTACAACACTCTCGATTTCATATAAGTCCTTATTAAATAGCAAAAAGCTGTCAGTAGTTTTTACTCCAGAGTAAAATAAAAGCTGTGTTAGAATTTATTGTTTGCTTAGTTCAGCTGGTGCTGTAAGCTATCAAAGAATTGTATATTTTATTATAACTATTTTATTCTTTCATCCATTTTTAGGTATGCCTAGAATATATTGTAATATGGCATCTGAAAACAGAAGCGAGATTATCACCAAGCTGAGTAATCAGTAAGACTGAAACCAATGCGGTTCTTAGTAGGCCTACTGGTGCTTCTGTAAAATCAATTTGTATCTGTACATATCTGTAATTTTATGAGAGTCACATGAGAAGAGGGAATATTGTGGTTCCATCCCCCCTTTTTTTAATTGAAATTTAGCCTGCGCTCATGTTCACGGACTTGAATTGACACAGACTCAACTTGATTCCAGAAAACACATTTGCTATAGAACAAGAACTATCTCTCCGTGTTTTTTTAATTTCTCTTTTACAGTAAGCTGACAGTGGTTCACTGGTCTTTTTTCTTTTTTTTTAATATTCTTACCAATATTCTAGGCTATTGAACAAAACCTACCTCATGTTTATATATGTAACACATCAAAAGATCTTTGAGCAGTATGTAGTGTCCATGCTTTAAACAGTCAGCGTTTATTTCCACATATTTCAATGTTTGGTATTAATCTTCTAGCTCACAAGGGCAGTGTGTTCAATACTTCAACTTTCTCTCAATGGACTCATTAATTAGGCTCATCTTGAGATGTGAACCTAAAGTCATCTTGCATATACTTCGTAAGTAGTTGCCTATAGAAGTGTAACAGGACACGCTTGTAAATTACTCCCAGCATAGTGATACAAAACTGGACGATGGGATATGCGTGACTTTCACTTTTTCTGTAGCTCTGTGAGAAGTATTGATAGTCCAAGCTATATAAAGATATATTTTTGGCTTGCGTACCTATCAAATGAGGAGGACTATAGAGTTATAGTACAGATTCTAATGAGATCTCTCCCCAGACAATGTTATCCATGAAGAGCACATAGTGACTTCTATAGAATGTGTTTCCGTCACAGGTATATGCCTCAGGCTGAATTGAGATGGAGTCAGATCAGAAGTGTATACATCATTTTACCACCAAAGCCGTAACTGCAGTGATACCTCTAGCAGACATAATCAGCCTTTAGCCTTCCACGCGCTGTTGGAAGGCTGGTGGTTTGAATGGAAAGCCCCATGAAAACTGACCCTTCTCTCAGGAAGTTACACACTGCGTTTGATCAAAAGACCAGCTCAGGACCCCACTGGGAGTAATTAAGAAACAGCTGTAGTACAGAGGTTTTTCTCCAAGTCAGCAGCCATTTGCACCTGTTTAAAGATAGTTGATGAGGTTATGGAAAGTAGTCCCTAAAATTGTGAAACTTGTAAAGTAACATTAACTTCATGGCTGAGGCCATGAAACCATTGAAGTTAGTGTCAGAAAATGATTGCCTTGTTCTTTCCAGTAGCATTTAATACAGCAGGTGAGAGACTTCTAGTATAAAAATGTAGTTTGCACAGTAAGACTGGTTTGTTACACAGATATATAATATATATATTAAAAAAATAGTCTTGAATGTGGGTTGCTGGCTCAGAATGATAACAGAAATTATCATTCTAACCTGTACAAGCAGCATAATGAGATTTCTGATGCAATGTCTGGTGGTTGGGTATCTGTCCTTTCTAAATTTAGCCTGTACAGTGGTTGGTGGGTTTATGTTTATATGAGAGAAGGAAATGAATCCAGGAATGTCCAAATCCAAATACTAGGCAGCTGTAGTTCAGAGTTTTCTAGAGTTTGGCAGGTTTTCCTCAGCAATTATGGGAGGAGTATATGAAATTTGAATCTGAATTCAGCTTATAGATTTGTAATGTCTCCTATTGACCTGAATGTCTGCCTGGATCTCGCATTTCAGCCTCAAACCTCTTCTAAAAAGTATCTGTGTATCTATTTTTATATAGCCCAAAACCTTATGTTGTGAATTTCATGTGGCAACTTCAATTATTTTTAAGGAAGAAAGTAAATAAAGGGGAGGAAAACAAAAGCAGCAGATAGTAGTGCCAGGTTGTGTATCTTTATTTAATTCCAGAGCAAAAGGTGTATGTCTCTAATAAGTGCATTTTCAATATATATAGAAAACATTGTTTCCTTATACTCTAACACTTGCAAAGAGTATTTCACAGTGATTGCTACTTTGAAGTGATTTGGATGATGCAGGACTGGTATTTGTATTTCTCTCTACTTCAGGAATTCAGTTTATTCCAAATAGTATGCTAAAACCAAAAAGATTGACATTGGATACTGTACCATTTTCAATTTGAAATACGGTCCTGTGACTGACTTCATTTCCTTATAATTTAACATTTTCTTCATTCCTGCTTTGAAGCGTTGGTGATTTTGAAGTCTACAGGAGCCTACCCTCAAGGACTGCCATGTGTTGTTTTCACCTTACAGGACTTTCTGGGTATAAACATGAGAATATATTTGTAAAGTATTTTTGAAACAACATATCAATGAAAACATTTTCTTGATACAAATGTTGCTGGTTTGTTTTGATTTTTTTTATAAAGGCAACATTCATGAATGCTAGAGAATGTAGGGAAACTAAAGCAGAACTGTGGGGACAGATTTGACCGCATTATCAAATACAGTGTTTCCTCATTTATGGTTAAAAGAGTCTTTATCAATCGTGTTGAAAAATGACATATTGCCTTGCATCCCATAGACTCAAAAAGTACAATGGGAAAGGCACTGAATATCATATTAAGAAGCTATAAATTTTCATGCTTTGTTGGGTCCATGGTCATTTAGAAGGTTCATCTTCAAGAAATTATGGCAGTAAGAAATGCTTTTAGCAGCTTATTTTTCAGCAACTGCACATGGTTATTTTCTTTTACCTTCACTCCAGAGAGATGCATTTAAAGTTTTGTAAGCAGTCATACACATAGTGATTCATGATATACTGCATTTTCAGTAGTAATGACTTTCTTTTTCAATGTCTATCTATACGAGTTCTCCCATCTGAACTGATGATTCTAATATTCTGTCCTTAGGAATAGTATAGGTATTTAATGTGGTTACTATCACTATAGTGGTTGCTAAGAGCAGCAGTGATTTACTGCATATTGTGTGCACTAGACCTACAGCAATCTTTGTGATAACATTCTTTATAATACTTATGACAGCTGTGACATCCAAAAGCAATCTTGATGCCTCTGGATTTAAATGCAGTGAAACACAATGGAACTGGTGTTAATTTGCTTAGCCAAGTTTCTACGATTTGTGGTTTTTTCTTAAGATGCAAAAAAAAAAGGGGGGGGGGGGGGGTGAAAAGGCATTTAGAGGTTGAAAAACAAGTCACCAGACAGTATCCATTTTATTCTTTCTTAAGCCTTGGCATATGGTATACAGGTTTCCACTGTTCTTGATTAGATAACACATATTTACAACTCTGCACTGATCCAAGTTGAGAGCTAAAACTGGGGAAAGATACACTGTCAAGATGCAGCTGAAGAGTCAGCAGAATGGAGGACAGCAGTTCAACAGGAGACTTCAGGCAGAAAAATTAGTTTCTTGCTGGATGCACCCAAGAGGGTGTCAAAATACTTGACCTTAACTGTTCTGGTTCAGCTCACCAGGTTTGACCCATGCTGATTTTAGTGATACTCAGATGCACGTATTTACAGAAGAAAAAGAAATTAATGTGAAGTGAAGAAAACCAAAGACAAAGGAGAGGGAAGTTTAAAAATGTCTTTCTCGAAGCAGCTGCCCTGCCTAGGTTGGCCAGTTGTCAGGCATGTCATCTTTCAACACTGAACTGGGACTTCAGCCTAATTAATTTACAAGAGCTGATGTCCCTCAGCTAACTGCGCTGTCAGTAGTCAGATAGCTAGTGGATCATGATTCAAAGCTACTGTGAACAAAGCATTGCTCAACAGGACTGGAACTTATGATAATAAATCTTAACATTTAATGGCTTCTGAACAACAGCCAGTGTTCATTTTTCACTTCAAATCACTGCCTTTCATTTGAATTTGGTCTACAGTGAAAATTTTTGAGTATCTGTGAAGAAATCCCAAGCAATCTTTAGCCTTAACACTTCTTCGCTAACTAACACTTCTTCAGTGGTGGAAAGGGAAGCAGAAACTTGGTTTTAGTTTTATGGGTGGTTTTCTATGCTGAGGTGGTACAGCTAACATAACAGAGGTGCTACATTAATCCAGTAACTCTCATAAAACCAGTAATAAAAGAGGATGGTACCACAGAATATGAAACATGCTTGACTTCAGGAAATAGCACAGGAAATAGCTGGATTTCAGAGGCTCTCAGAAGCTCTCCCAGGAACATTGATGCCAGGACCTGCACACTGAGAATCTTGTTCTTTGCCACAATCCATCTGCCCTCAAAATAGTGAGCTGAGAAATAAGAACAAATGACACTAGAGGTGAGTGTTCAAGCCAACTTTGGGAAAAGGGAAATACAATTCACAAAGTTGTCATGTGGATGAAACTCTCAGGAGGTGTATTTAACTAGAAATAACAGCAAATGAGCAATATCAAGATGTGCAGGAAGCCTGCCCTCTATTTTTCTGAATAGGTGGCTAAATTACTTTGTCGCTTCTACCAGGTCTCTGTACTTTGGAAAATGACCAGGAGTTGAGCCCTCTCTCACATAGTCTAAATGAGGAAATGAAACAACGCAACTGCAAATTAGTTTGTGGTTCTCAATGTAACCAGCTATCCCAGAGTAACATGCTGTAATTCCTACTGAGAATTCACCATTTCTTTACAATTGCACCTCATCTTTTCCAACCCTGTTGAGTTTTAACAAGCATTGCACTGAATTCAAAGTTAAACAAGAAGCTTGCAGGCAGCTATAGGCAAAAGCAAGATAGGGAGTTAACAGCGGGGGGGGCAGTGAAATACCTGTGGCTCCGCTGCCTCCTTGGCTGTGGTGTAGTTCAGGAAATGGATGGTCACTCATAAAACCATGATGTGCTGACACCACCCTTTCCAACCCCAGCATGCAGCAGGAGTAACTGGCCTCGCTATTGTTCATCACTCAGGAGTGACCAGTTCCAGGCTGTCTTTCAATCTGGATCTTTGTGGATCCTTTTGGGCAGCAAAATTTAGTTATGCCTACATGCCAGCTTATGGTAAAAAAAAAAGGGTTGGTTTTTTTTTGCATTACGAAAGGGTTGGATATACCAACCAAACTATACCCAGTGTTTCTGACTAACTTAATGACTGTCTTTCCTGCAGTGCCTAAAAAGTGATACAGAAGAAAGGTCTTCAGCACACTGCAACTGGAGCAGCAGAGATGCAAACGGCTTTTGCTGTGTCTGTAGGTCAGAGGTGTGCATTGTGATGACAAGAAAGATTAAAAAATTAAATTTTTCTATTCTGTAGGAAGCATAGAGGGAGATAATGAATGGAAAGGCTGTGCCATGCAGGAGTGGTGCCCTCTCCAGAGAGGATCGCCAGCCAAAAGGCATGGTGATCAATCCATTTACAAGGACAGCAGACTAGTCTGCTTCTCCACAAATAATGTAAGCAATAAAGTGATAGTCTTGGACAAGGTGCATGTAGCTGTCTTCAGAAACTGAGAAAGCACCTTCAGTACCATTCACAAATGAAAATGAAATGATGCAGTTAGTTACCTGGCTTCTGTGGTAGTTACTCTCCTGCTGGCTTGGTAGTAGGAACAGTCAGGTTATGGCTGTGGTTACACTCCGTTTTTCTTACAGCTTTGCACCTTCAGATGTCTTGTTGAGGAAGGCTCACTGAAGTGAGCAGAAGAGTCCTGACCAAGGCAGCAAACAGCACTCTGTTTTTGCAGTCTTCACTACAATTGCCTTAACACAAAGTCCCGATCTATTGTCACAGAGCCAGAAGACTTTTTTGGACGTGAAGATGATCAGATATATGTGCTATTAACAAATGCATGAATAAAATCCAGCCTCTTTTTTTCTTTTTTTTTATTTCATTGACTTCTTTGCTACAGACTTTACTACAGACTCTAGGATTCTTGTTTTGGCTAGGTAGACAAGCATACATTGTCCCACATTTGTGAATCTTCATGTAAAATATGAGGCATGCCATTTATTTATAACTTCCTGTTATATATCCACAGCTGTCATTTCTTCAAAGTCTGCTACAAAATAAAGTGGTATGGCATTCAGCACTACTGAATTCACCATAGTTCGCCTTGGGCTGGAAGCCAGGGCCAGAAAAGTGCCACATCAGGGACTGGCCCTAAGCACAAGTATGCTAGCACTGCTTCTGGTACTGCAAATTGGAATGGATGTGGATGCACTGTGTGAAAGAAGAAAAGGGTGTAGACGCTTCACGTTGATTTTATGCAGCCTATGACTAGTCAGTGAAACATGGTTCTTGCTCTTGGAATTCTTACTGCTTGTTTTTGCAGTCCAAAGAGCGTGACCTTTCTTTTTGTTTAAAAAAACCCATTGCCAGAACCACGCTTTCAAGGGTAACCAAAAACATGCTTGGGATACCAAGTTGGAAACCTCATGCTGAAGGAGTACCACACAATTATGTAAGACACAATTTTAGAAGAATCTGAATGTAAATCTGGATCTTGAGATGAGGCTTTCACTAGAGACAGACTGGAAATACTGAATTTCCCCTCCTGCTGTAAGAGAAGATCAGGCTCATGATCACCTGAGGAACCTGAACACATGAAAGTCTGTGGGACCTGATGAGATGCATCCCAGAGTCCTGAGGGAATTGGCCAATGTAGTCGCCAAGCCACTCTCCATGATACTTGAAAAGTCATGGCAGTCAGGTGAAGTCCCCGGTGACTGGAAAAAGGGAAACACTGTGCCCATTTTCAAAAAGGTAGAAAGGAAGACCCTGGGAACTACCGACCTGTCAGCCTCACCTCTGTGCCTGGGAAGATCACAGAACAGATCCTCCTAGAAGCTATGGTAAGGCACCTGGAGGACAGGGAGGTGATTCGAGACAGCCAGCATGGCTTCACCAAGGGCAAGTTCCGTCTGATGATCCTAGTGGCTTTCGCTGATGGTGCGACAACAACAGCGGACAAGGGAAGAGCTACGGATGTCATCTATCTGGACTTCTGCAAAGCCTTTGACACAGTCCCCCACAACATCCTTCTCACTAAATTGGAGAGCTGTGGATTTGATGGGTGGACTGTTTGGTGGATAAGGAATTGGCTGGATGGTCGCATCCAGAGGGTAGTGGTCAATGGCTCGATATCCGGATGGAGACTGGTGACAAGTGGTGTCCCTCAGGGGTCCAAACCCAGAATGTTCTATGATTCTACGAATTTCAACATTACATATCTTGTTCACAAATTACAAATTCACTTTTCTAAATTTTTATCTTTTGGTTTCTTTAATAATTTTTGCCTCCACAGAATCAAAACAGCATCCAGAAGAGAGATAAAACAGATGTAAAAAATACACATTGAAACATCCATGCAGATACATGACTGGGAATATCCTGGAGATGTGACTGGGTCAAGAACTATCTTCTATAATTATGGCCTGAAGATCTTTAAGAAACCCTTAATTTTTTACAAAAGATTAATGCTTGAACCTGTAAGCTGGTTGACTGGAAATCTCTGGATGGCATTCAAAAATTTCATTGGTTTATTCTCTGGGAGATGTTTGTATTACAGCAACCAACCTGAACATAGCAATATATTTTCTAGTATCTTAATTGATCATGGTCGCAATTCTTGAAAAGAAAACACACAAAAAATGGAAAATGTAGTTAGTGTGGAGAACAGACTTATTTCAAATATATACAGAGGTTGCTCCAAACACTGAAGCAAAGCCTTTGGGCTGTGGGAGCATGCAAACCTGTTTTATTTTGCTCCTTGACTTAAGCCAAGCTTCAAAATACACACTCTTTCCCCCACCCCCTTTAAAACACATGACTATCACATAATTTTGACAGGCATGATGTTAACATTTCAAGGAGTGGGAAAACTTAACACCATTATCCTGCCTATGCCTGTTCTGTTTTGAAAGTCCCAGGAGACAAATAAAAGAAAAATAGTACTATCACCAGCTGTACTGAAGAAAAAGCTTTACTCCACCAAGTAATTTCTCACTACATGACTTCTTCAGTCAAGTATGTTATGGCTGGTATTACAGAAGTATTTACTATGCTCTGACTTCCATCACGTGGCAAGCTATTGCAATCACAGAGATGTAATAATTACCACATTTATTAAAACGGATCCCCTTTCCATTAGGAAGCGATGACTTAACTGAACACCCGAATCGGAAAAACCACTTGACACTGACGTTTCACGCGACCAGTGACCTCTGCACCGTCTCGAAGTAGCACCTCCACCTGGAGTTCCCCAGCACCATCGCTACTTAATCTGTAATGTGGTAAATTACCTTATTTTTAAGGCAGGAGCTCATTTATGCTGGGCACTGGGCAAGCCGCGCTCGAGAAGATGGCGGCAGGCCTGACGGCCTAGCGGCGGGGCAGGCAGAAGGCAAAGGCAGGAGCACGGGGAAGGGGACGGGGCCTCTCCTCACAGCGGCCCGCCCTTTCCGGTGCTGCAGGGTGAGTCTGTACAAACGGGGACTGCTACGGAGGGTTCCGGGACGGCCTCGTTACGGCGCGGAGCCACGGCACCAGCCGCCCAGGGCCGGAGAGAAGACGCAGGAGGAAATGCGTTGCACCCCCCGCCTTCAGCGCGGCGCTTTACGGCACGCTGGCACGGCACTATCGCGCGGCAGCGGCTAGGTGGGCCAATGGTGAGCCGTGCCCGCCGGAAGGGGCCGGAAAGCGCGGACAGGGCGGAAAGCGCGGACAGGGCGGCACGTGTGAGGTGAGCGGCGGGGCCGGCGGTGCGCGGTGGGGGCAGCGGGGCCGGGGGGCGAGGGAGGGTGTCTCCTACTTCGCGGGCTCCGCGCCCGGCTGAGGCCGGCGGTCTGCTGCGTCCTCCCGGGCGCTGTCACTGGGCCTGGTCTGGGGATCCCTGGGCAGCGGGGCCGGGGCCTCATCCGCCCAGGCCGGGTGTGTTGCGGTCTTGCGTGTCTGAGCCTCCGTGGTGGCGGGCTTGTGGGCGACCTCTTCTGCTCCTCACCGCCCGCCTAGGGACGGGCGACGGCCGTTGAGAAGAGTTTAACTCCGCCTAAGTCTGTTGCCCTGCGTTCAGGGCAGCGCACGCTGTCGTCTCCTCGCATCGTTGGCAAGGGAGCCGCGGCGGTCCAGTAACGCTGTGTCTTGCTCCGTTTGCAGTGTTGCCACAATGGAAGCCAAGGGTAAAAAGAAGTTCGTGGGGAAGAGTGGAAAAGCACCTCGTGGAAAAGTGCCACACGGGAAAAAGAAATTTAAAAAAGGTAAAAGGCAAACACTCCTTAATAGGAGCCCCGGCTGAGTGATTATTCTGGTGCACAGGCATGCTTAAGCTTAACTTTTTATCCTCATAAACTTACGTCATGAAATTACTAGCTTGGTAGGTGAGTGAAGAGCAGTGGATGTTGTCTGCATGGGCTGCCATAAGGCTTTTGACAGTGGCTCCCATACAGTCCTCACAGAGGTGCTGATGACTTACAGGCTGAATGAGCAGACAGTAAGGTAGATTGAAAACTGGCTCAATGGCTGGGCCCAGAGAGTGGTTATCAGTGGTACAAAATCTAGCTGGAGGCCAATAAGTAGCAGTGTGCCCCAGGAATCAATGCTGTGTGTAGTTCTGGTCAATGGCTTCATTGATGATCTGGATGATGGGGCTTAGTGTGCCATCAGCAAGTTTACCTGTGAATGGGAGGAGTGCCTGATGCAGCAGAGGGTCGTGCTGCCCTTCAGAGAGATCTCAACAGGTGGGAGAAATGGGCTGACAGGAACCTCATGAAGTTCAACAAGAAGTGCAAAGTCCTGCGTCTGGCCGGGAGCAACTCCATGCACCAGTACATGGTAGAGGAAAGCAGCTTTGCAGAAAAGGCCCTGGGGCTCCTGCTGATCTCAGAGTTGAACATGAGCCAGCATGTTCCCTTTTGGCAAAGGTGGCTAATTGGATCCTGGGCTGCATTAGGAGGGGCGCTGCCAACAGGTTGAGGGTGGTGATCCTTGCCCTCTCCTCAGCACTGGTGAGGCCCCGCTTGTAGTACTGCATCCAGTTCTGAGCTCTCCAGTACAAGAGAGACACGGACACACTGGAGAGAGTCCAATGAAGGGCCATGAACGTGATGAAGGGTATGGAGCATCTCTCCTATGAGGAGAGGCTGAGAGATCTGAGACTGTTCACCTGGAGAAGAGAAGGCCGAGGGGGATTTTATCAGTGTATACAAAGAACTGAAGGGAGGGTGCAAAGATAGAGCCCAGCTCTTTCCAGTGACAGGACCAGAGACAATGGGCACAAACTAAAACACAGGTGGTTCCCTGTGAACATCAGGAAAGACTTCTTTATTGTGAGGGTGACCGAGCCCTGGCACAGGTTGCCCAGGGAGGTGGTGGAGTCTCCCACCTTGGAGATAGTCAAAAGGTGCCCAAACGTGGTCCTGGGCAACCAGCTTTGTGTGGCCCTATGTGAGCACCAGAGGTTCCTGCCAACCTCAGTCATTCTATGATTCTGTCTTGCATTCAGAACTATACTGACAGTATGATCAAATAACCCGGAAAAAGAAAAGCTGAAATGCTTTAAATAGATTGCATTTCAAGCCCTTCAACTCTATTTGACTGACTTTTAATTAAAAATTTGAAGTTGATAACTTTTTGATTCTAGACTTTGCTGTCCCATGTTAAGAAAAATTCTGTTTGAGAGTTGAAGCTTGGGGGTATGAGGTGCTGCGGGTTAGGATTGAGAAGATACCTTTCAGTGTTTGCTGTCTCCTGCTTAAAACAGATGATGTCAACACAGCTCTGACCATAAACTGTGAAAGAGGTGATTTGGGGATTGATGACTTTGATGTCAGGGGTGGTGAAATTCTTAATTAATTGAGTAATCCTTTTAATGCCTGGGCCTTTATACTGCTGCTCAGAAAATAATAGCTGGGGAAAACTTCCCTAGGGAAAACTGGGACGCCCAGGGACTGCAGTGAAAACACTGGCTTTGAGAAGCACGTAAGAATTATAGTTATATATGTAATTGTTATTACAAAGTAGTTTAATTCTTGCTACAGTGATAATTTGTTATTTTGAAGCAACTATAGCTCTAGGATAATATTTTCATTTCTGTTTTATTGGTTAATAGATTCGGGTCCACCAAAGAAACTTCCTAACAAAGGAGATGAGGAGGGAAAGCCTAAAGCCGTTTCCAAGAAATTTGTGAAAGGACAGTTAAGACCTGGAAGAGCTAGTGTCAAACAATTCAAGAACAAACAGCAATCAGAAAAGTTTGCAAAGAAGAGGAAGCTCCAGGATGGTGAAGAGGGAGGTGAGCAGTCTTTTAAGCTTGGATATTAATGGAAACTAGGTTTTGGGAAACACTGTTCATCTAGGTCTTACTTTTTCCCCCTGCCTTGTTACCACCTTTCCAAATCGGCTGAATGACTCCCAAGTTTATTTCATTTTTAGTCTTTGCTGTGGAAAAATTTACTTCACCTGACTATGCTTGAGGCCAAAGTCATGAAAATCAACAGTTACAAATTTTCTTGGAAGTTAAAAGTAAAGATGCAGTAGCAAATTTAAATAATTGGTATGCCATCATAAAGTTATGAGTATTTTAATGACAGTATTAAGTAGCTAGCTTGAAACTGGATGTTTTCACACAAATTTGGAAAACACAGAGTTTTTCATAGACCATTTTAGAAGTTTAATCCTCTGTTCTAAATTATTGGCTATAAAATTTGGAACACAAAAATTTTTGAAACGAAGTTGATTATCCTTTATATTATTTTTTGCTGTAGTCCAAACTATCTAGACACCTGTTTTTAAAAACAAACCCACCCCCCCACACCCCCCCCCAAAAAAGACATAATTGGTATTATCACTGCTTTTTGCATTTTACGGCTTATTTTTGTGTTTATACAGAGCGGCTAAATAAATGTCTGGGTTTATTACTGTTTAAATGGATTTCTTTTTTTAACTTTGTTTCTGGTACATGAGAACTTCATGTTGTTCCTTCCCGAGAACTTCATGTTGTTCCTTCCTCTGCTGTGAGGCAAAGCTCTACTGCAACAATTAAACAGCACTGTAAAATGAGAAGTGGAATCTTATCAGAGGGATTCTGAAGTTCTGCAGAAAAATGTTAGTTGTTTGAAGGACAGTAGAAGGTGTTGAATATTTTATTGTTGCTATTGTTGCATGTTTGCAGAATGGCTTCACATGGAATATGTGCTAGATGTTTGGGAATTTAATAGCAACGGAATGTTCATATTAAGCTGCTTTAAAAAAAGAAACAATCACAATCAAACCTTTAAATGTTGTTTATAAGAATAACTGAAATCTTCTGTGTATTGCACGGTAGTGCTGCTCTCAAAGCAAAGTGTTAGTGGTTTTGCTTGTCACTATTTAGGAGAGTGATAGGAAAGATTGATAATACGCTTTGTAAAAAGAGCATGGGTTTTGGATGGGTATGACAGTTAATTGCATCCTGCTAAATCACAGAATCATAGAATGCTTTGGGTTGGAAGGGACCTTTAGAAGTCATCTAGCTCAACAACTCCTGCAGTGGGGGGACCAATGCACCAACAAGTGGTGTGTTAAGGTCTAAAAATTTAAAGCTGGGTCTTCAATGTTCCATTTAGAAGTAAAAGTACAACTTGTTTCTGTGAAACCGTGCAATATAAGATGATGGCTTTTGTCAAGGTGTGAATAAAACTAAAATCAAATACTTGAAGTTTTTTCATAACTCATTTGTGGCAGTTTCTGTAAAGTTACCTTAACTGAGTTTGTCGTGTGGCAGTGTATAGCTGTTGTATAGTAAAATACCATGCTTAAGGAATTTGACTGAGTAAAAAAATTAAGCATGCAAAAAGGCTTTAATTTTTTTTTCCTTTATGTGAGATTTCAGATATGTATCTTTGAGTTATGATTCCTTTGAGAGAGGGAAAAGATATGTATGAGTACAGGATGAACTAAAAAGGGAGAATTATCTGGGGCAGTCATAGGCGGTTAGGTGCATTTTGAGTCAATTTTCAGGCTGTTAAGAGGTTTGTGATGCATCCTTTGAAATTAACTCTATCCCAGCCAAAATCAGCACACAGTGCTTTGAGGAAAAATCATGAATTGCCTTGTTCTTCCAGTATTCTAGAAGTGGAAATTACTAGCTTATATTTATTAAATATTTACGCTTCCATGTTAGCTAGCTGGGTAACTGCAGGCAGAGCTAACCTGAATTGTTAGCAGTTAAAGTCGCAGAGCTGCCACAGTTTATACTGATAAAGGATTGCATTGCTCCTCTTTTATTGACTATACAAAAAGTATTTATTTTTGTCTTCAGGGTCAGATTCTAAGAAGCCAAAGTGGAATGACTTCAAAAAGAAGCGGAAGGAGTTAAAGCAAACCAGACAACTTAATGATAAAAGTAATTATGACATAATTGTAAAATCAAAGCAAATATGGGAAAATGTGAGAAGGTAATAATGATACTTTTTTCTTTCATTCACTTGGCTTTTAGTCATAAGTTGCAAAAAGACTCACTTTATCCTCTTGTAATTGTATGAAACTGTATTTCCACAGTGAAACTCCATGGGTGAATGATAACATTACATGCAATTCTGTAGATGGTTCAAGCAGAATGTGCTGAACCATGGTACTAGAAATGTATGGATTGAGCGCATTTGTAATTTAGGGTAAAATTTGTGAGTAAATGGTTAAGGAGTTGTCTTATTTTTTGAATCCTGGAGCACAGAATGTGTACTGATTCAGCCTGATCTTGCAGTAGGATCACTGCATGAGTTTTTTGTAGAGGTTTATATGCTTTCTCTGGGCCAGTGTAATTCTAGAACTGGGGTCCTGCATCAGAAGGAGGAGTTAATTTTACTTGCTCTAAGTGTCTGTGCTTTGCAGTCTTGGCTGTAAGATGCATATGAATCTTCAGATCTGTAAATAACTCTAGCTGCAGATTGGAGTTTTTGTTCTTTTTAATAATATTGTTACTCAGAAAAGAATAATTTTAAAGTGTGGAAATCTGGTTTGGTTTCTAGGAGGTAAAACTCGTTAATTACATCTATCTACAGATTTAATGAATGACAATGTAAATTTGGATTAGCAGGAGCTAACTTAATTTTATTTTGTACTGTCTTGCTTCTTAATTTCTAGATATAAGTGAATCATACTACAAAAAAGCTATTTCCTCAATTAAGATTGTTTTACTTTTTTTTGCTTCTAGGAAGAAATGCGATAAGGAGACACGAGAAAAGCTGATGAATGAACTACAGAAGCTTCTTCATGGAAAAATTAAAAGTGTAAGAAAACTAATGCCAGAGTGCACAAATTCACAAAAGCTTCTTCAAAGAATGGTGAAATATAAATGCACTTTTAATAGTATACTACTAACCTGTTCTTCCAAAAGCTACAGGGAATTTTTTTAACTGTGAGTGAAAAAGAACAAAAACAGGGTTGAAAGGCTACATTTGGCACCTGGATTTCAGGACAGTAGTTCTGGGATGATTTGTCTGTCTCCTGGCTATTATAAGGCTGTCTGTTTTGCCAAGCAGCTTTAGCCCAGTGAAATTCTGTGTTAATTGAATTTCAAGAACAGTTAGAATTTTGATTGATTACAGTTGTTGCTTTGCAGCTTTATTTTAGAGAAGTTAATGTCCTGATACTATATTAAATAGTCTTTCCACTTAATTCTTGAAATCCATAAATTTGCAGTGAAATACATGTTGGGTTTTAAAGTGATTCGGCGTTCCATGCTGAAGTGGAACTGTATCATCACACTCAATCTGAAAAAACGTGAGGGAAAACGAGATACCATTTCATGCTTCCCTTTCAGTACTAAAATGAAGATGCATGTCCTTAATTGTCAGGAACTGCAAGTATTGTCTGTATTTGTTTGATACAGTACTTATAAATCAGTAAAAAACCCTTAAAACCTTAATTCGGTATAAACAGGTAACTACTTTTATAATTGGCATTACATGCTACATAGGGCATAAAACCATATCAGAGAGCAAGTGCATTAAAATTAATTTGGTCCATAATGCCGTTTGAATGGCCAAGGATAATAAAATATCTCTGTCCTGTAGCTGGCATTTGCCCATGATTCAACTCGAGTGATCCAGTGCTTTATTCAGTATGGTAATGAGAAGCAAAGGGAGGAGACATTTGAAGAATTGAAAGGTACTTTCTTCCCATTTACATTTTACCTATATGCTTCTGTATTGTTGTTAGGATGCATTAAAACAAACTTTAATATTTTCTCTTGAATATTTTTAACTTTCTGCTGAAACGATGCATTGTTCCTAGAGAGCACTTAAAACTTACTTAAATAATGGCATCTTGTTTTGTAGAATTAATGTAGTGAAAAATCAAACCAGCTCAATGTTTTGTCCCTTCTTCTAGATAGCCTAGTAGAGTTGAGCAAATCAAAATATTCCAGAAATATTGTGAAGAAGTTTCTCATGTATGGGTGAGTATCAAGTGAATTTGCTTACCTGTGTTGCATTGTTTCATTTCCAGTGTGAATGCTGCTCTTGCTCTATAGTGCATTGATCATGAATGGAAAAAAAAATGTCTCTGGAAACATCTTTATAATGGTGACAAGACAGGAGAGTGTTTGGTATTGCTAACAGCAGTTTTTCTTTTGCAAAAAGTAAAGCTAAGGCTGTATATATCAAGGAAAACATGCCCAAAAAAGTGGAAATATATGCTCAAAGTTGATCTTTGCCTTATATAAAAAACTGGCTTTTAGTTTAGGAAGGCATCTCTGTTTCAGGAAAGCATCCATTATTCTGTGGAATTTACCCACTGCTTTCTTTTCATTCCCTCAAAATGCCTTATGATTTCTCCAGATTCCTAGCTTTCTCGACATATATTCATAAATGCTATAAGGCTGATCCAGATGCATATATTTCCTGGTTTCTTTGCTAAAAGTTATCACCTAAAAATGCTTCCAAAAATAAAACTATTGATAGGTCACCTTATCCCTAAAGTTTTAGCTCTTGCTATATATCCTTTCCTGTGAAATAGGACAAAGCCGCAAGTTGCAGAAATAATAAAAAGTTTTAAAGGCCATGTGAAAAAAATGCTCCGTCATGCCGAAGCATCTGCTGTAGTGGAATATGCATATAATGACAAAGCCATTCTGGAGCAGAGGAATATGCTGACAGAAGAACTATATGGGAACACTTTCCAGGTTTACAAGGTGACGTTTTGATACTTTCTAGTCTAAAGTGTTTTAGCATCTAATGTATTGTGTTAGTAGTCCCCTACCTATCTTACCTACTGTTTATTTTTATTAAATTTGTCAGGTGTCCAAATGTAGTCTAGTTTAGCATGTGTAAATGTTACGATTACTTGCACGTTTCTATTCTAGATTAAATTGTTGTGGTTTTTCAGTTTGAGCTATGTAAAATATATTATGTTCATGTATGGGCTTGCTCTGCTTGTCAAAGACAGTCTAATATCATATGGTTGCAGTTAGTGTAGTGTCCTAGTGTCTAGCCTGAAGTAGTCATCCTTGCTGGGATAAGATTTAGGCTTAATTCCCCATTAATGCTGTAGATGGCTTTTTTTGTGCCTTATGTCTCCTGAGAACTGAGTGTGGGCAGAACGTGCCTCTGTCTATATACAGTATGCCATTTAGGCTTAATTTTTGGCTTTGTTTTCTTTCCCATGGAGACTATAGGACTTGAGTTCAAACTCTCTTCAAACCATTTAGATGTAGATCCTCACCAGGCAGTGGGAACCTTTTTAAAATGTACAACATGCTTTCTTTTGACTTCTGCTTTTCCTTCTTTCAGGCTGTCTTGGAAAGTTGGTTTCCACTAGAGGCACAAATAGTTTTATTTGCTACAAAGTACAACACTGTTTTATGTAGCTGTTAACTACACCAGAGTGATTTTTGCACCTTGGTGTACAACACCACACACTTTTACACAAAATTTCTGCTAAAATTACATATGAACAGCTCATTTTTGAACAGTATTGCTATTTTTCCTTTACTAAAACTTATAATAACCCATAAAGTATTTTGCAACACTAGTAGAAAGGCATGTTTGCTGTGTTTGTGGGCTGTAATTTTTACTGGGAGTAAAACAACCTCTGAAATCAAGTGCACTGTTAGCTTCCATCGTTCTAGTATTCTTGGCGAGAGTGCTTCAAATAGCCTTACATTGTGGTGCAAACCTGAGATTCAACAGTATGTGGGTTTATATGAAATTAAGATGTAATCCTGAATGAGACCTGGAATTCCTTGGAGTTTTTTAAATGTGTGGTTCCCTTTTCCCCCTGCTGCCTCCAGCTCTTCACCCCCACTTCCTCCCCCCAGCAGGGACGGTTAGAAATACATTTATCCTAATTTTCTATCTAGTCAGACTGTTCTTCTAACAACAGATTCTTTTACAAGAGTTACCACTGTAATTGTTTAGATGAGATACCAGGAAGTACTTCTGTGTTTAAGGTGCATAGTATATATTCCTCCTCTCTGCTGTTCTTGAACTGGAATTCCCTGGGCCTTGGTTAACTTCTCAGTTCATTGACTTGTTGCTGTGTTGCCCCCTGACGTATGCATAGTGTCATGCAGGATTTCTGCTTAGCTCAGGAGTCCCTTAACACAGTGTCAGTTCTGTGTATTTTACCTTGTATCTGAGAGTCTTATGAAGAGCTGACTGTAACAGGCAAAAACCAGTTCAGACGAGAGAAGTAGCTTTTGTTTGCTAATGATGAATATTCATTTTGTAGACACTTAAGTATACAGCTTCTGACATACTCAGAGTAGATGAGCTTTTTAGTAGATGAGCTTTTTATTTTTAAAATTGTAAAAACTTAGTTTTCCAGAAAATTCGTTTTGTTTGTGATACTCTTCATGAATTTCGATTGAAAAGGACTAAAGATTATATTTTTCTCTGAACTCCCGTACTTGCTAGGTACAATTAAGCCTCTGATTCATTTCAGACACCAATTGTCCCAACACTGGATAAAGTGTTAGAAGCTCAGCCTGAAAAGAGAGAGGCCATCTTGGATGAAATGAAACAGATTCTTACACCAATGGCACAAAAGTAAGGACAAAAATTAATTTAAGGTGTGACAGTCTAGCACGAACCGGTTTGTTTCTGACATACAGACAGTGGTACTGATACTCTTTTAAGCTGTAACATTGCTGTATTGTATAGTAAGTAACTATGGTTTTGTTCAGTGTCGTAATGAATATCTTATCTTAATTTTGAACTCTGCTTCTATACACTAAAGCATCCTCTGCCCCAGTCAAACAGTTGTTAGAAATCCTACAGTGTGGTGTGCTTCCATAATGCATTAGTGGATAAGCTTCTCCAGTGATCTTCAGGAGAAAATATTTTGCTAGGTTTTAGAATTTGTAAGTTTTGGTAGAATTTTCCACGTGTTGTAAAAGCTAATCTAATCCAGAACGGCTATATATTTTTCTGCACACCGCACTGCCTAACTCTTTTAAATACAAATGAAGTATTGCTAGCTTTTGTTTGAACCATTACTTGTGGGAGACTTTTTGCTTATTTTCCTCTTCCTAAATACAGAGAGGCTGTGATAAAGCACTCGCTGGTACATAAAGTATTTTTGGACTTTTTCACTTACGCTCTTCCAAAACAAAGATCCGTAAGTATGTTTTGTTTGGTTTTTGTTGTCTTTTGCCTTTCAGTGGAATGCTTTTAATCTTACTGTGAAAGTGTTTTAAGGTAACTAGACAAAAATGCACATCTTGCATTCATAGAATTTTACACATCTGGTGATTCAAGATCGACAACTGGAGAATAGTGTTGTATGGACATTTACAGTCATAGTGAACTTTCACACCAAAGCAATGGTGTTTGATATTTGAACTAAAAAAAAAGAAAGCCAAAAACCCAAATGGAACAACTTTGATGTTTTCTCTCTCCATGCTAAGTGGTCTTTCACAATAGCTGGAGAATAATCAAAGCCAGGGACATTGCTTCCAGTAGTTTGGCTTTCCAGTGTGTAATTTCTTAACCACTTGTAGCCAGTGTCCAAAAAACTCTTAAACAAATGCAGTCAGAGTGGCCTTTTCTGTCAGCAGCCAAAACATTATCTTCTGCCTCCTCCTGAACCAAGCATATGGCTTGTATCACTGTGTCTGTATTGAATTCCGGTTTTAGGCTTACCCCAGTCATCCTTGGTCATCCATCCTGACACAGGTGCAGGACCTCATGAGGTTCACATGGGCCCACTCCTCAAGCTTGTCCAGGTCCCTCTGAATGGCATAAAGCCATCCTTGCAAAAACTAAGCCTAAATCCATCTGCATGGTATGACATTGTATAAGCTGGTATACAGCTTGACTTCAACTGTCTTCAAGCTGTGTCTGTCAGCCTCACCCTGGTTCTGCAGTTCAGCACCATCTCACTCCAGGCCAGGTGGAGGCTTCTAGACAGCAGTTTCTTACCTGCTTCTGCTGGACTGGACTTCTGAACTCTTCTTTGTTACTGTTAACAAACCCCAAACTAGGGGGAGTGAAGTGGACTATTTGTAGCCTGTTCTAAGTCCAGATCTTAACCTAATTAGAGTTTCCCGTGCATGATTTCATGTAATGCTTTGTCAAAAAATACTTCTGGATTCTGTGAATCAGGGGAGTAATGGCTCATCTCTTCCTCCTTGCTTGGCTTTTTGTGCAGACATGGTAGCATGTGGATGTTCTCTTCGGGATTTGGAAACCCTTTTTGTAGAGGTGCTCCAGCCTGTGCATATAGCTAGTGACACCAATCGTGTTGTGACTGAGCAGTTTCTAAATAAATGGTAAAATGCTTGAAACCTTTGGTTAGGGAATGAGAAGAAGCTAGGGATAAAAAGGGTGATAGGTGGGAGCTTCATGTCAAAGAAATCTGTCAGATCTATCAGATAATAACAAAAGTAGGATCTAGTAACTCTCCTGAGGGCCCCTTCCAACCCTTGCCATTCTGTGATTCAGAATCTCATTACTTTGATATGAAAATAGACTTGGCTGAACGTTGTCATATCTGATTTATAACATCACCTGGTGTTTAAATGACCTTTTTGTTCTTCTTGCTTACGGGCTAATACCCTGTATATATAAATAAATAGCATCACTTTCAAGGATTTTCTTCCTAAATTAATGGTTCTCTTTGTCTCCTCTAATTTTGTCTCAGTTCTGAGCGCCCTTCTTTGAATTGTCTGTAATGGGACAACTGACAAGCTTTAATACAGTCCTGATTTCAAAGGATGAATATGATGAACAGTGTAGTTTTGAAGGGAGAAAGCTTATGTCGTTTACAGTCTTTTGGACTCCTTTTGACGCCGTTTTTTGTAGGTCAAGGCAATGAGAGTGGTTCTGTAGAGCGGGTGAGGCTCTCTGTAGTGTTGTGGGCAGAAAGTAAGTCCTTTCAGGCCCACCTGCCTTGAGATTTCTCAGGCCTTTTCTTTCACCTTTTGCTTTATCACTTTTTGTTCCTCAGGAAATGATAGAAGCTATCAGAGAGGCTGTGATCTACCTGGCACACACTCATGATGGAGCCCGAGTAGCGATGCACTGTTTATGGCATGGTACTCCCAAGGTATTGTTTGGTTTCTGTCTACCCAGTCCTCTTCAATAATAGTCTAGTCTGAGACTGTCAGTATGATTGCTCATATGGGTCATTCTGCCAGTGCACATTTTGATGCAGTTAAATATTTGAAAGCAAGCTTAAAAAGTGGCCCCAGTTTACATTTTGGCAAATATAAGTAGTAGTTTTTCATGAATCATATGCTTTCATTAGAACTTTTATAGTGGAAGCATCTCCCTTTATTTTTAGCAGAGTCCTTGGAGATGACACATAAAACTTTTCCATTTTAAGATTATTAGCCATTCACTTATCCCATAAGTTTCCTAATGCAGGTGAAATTGGCAGTAGGGAGAGGACAGTAAAGAAGTCATAATGTGGAACAGTATTTGGCTTTGGAATGCCAAGACTTAGAAAATGTTATAGGAACTGTGTTTTAGTTTCTTCTGACGATACAGTATCCTGAAATACTTTAGGTGTAACGTATGCCATCATCTCTTGGAAATCTTGTAATGTAAAAATATCTTTTTCTGTATTAAAAAACATTAAAAAACAAAAAAGATGGCATACAAAAATAGTCTTCCTGTTAAAGAGTGCAGAAAAAACCATGAAGTTGCTAGCATCTGGGGTTAGTAATGAGTTAAAGAAGACTGCAAGAGCCAAAAGTACAAGCACTGAGGCAACTCTGCCAAAAAAATCTTGCTTAGTAAATGAGTTCTGCAACAGGTTGGAGTCCTTGCTACTTCATAAAGTTTCAGGTCCTGTTGAGTAAGTTTTTTTCCAAATGAAGAGTTGAAGTGCATTCTTCTTCTGTAAGTAATGAACAAGATACAGGTGAACATATGTGATGGTTTGGGGTTTTGGGATTGGTTTTTGTTTTTTTTCTTAAGTTGCCCTTTTTGGCATCTCCCTTTGGTTTGTAAACATATCACAGAACCTCCCTGGAACTGAGTCCTTCGTAGTTCAGGGTTAATTCTTCTAGGTGTTGACTAATAGTACAAATGTGAGACTTTGGTAAATAGCCTTTGCTTTAGTAAGCAAATTGAGGATCATCTTTTTGAAGGTGTAAATAACAGTTTACTTATTCAGAATCACTGGCATTATAGTCTCATTCGAGTTTCTTGTTCCCTTTTGGATAGGACAGAAAAGTCATTGTGAAAACTATGAAGACATATATTGAAAAAATAGCAACGGTGAGTGTTCATTAACCATTTATTTCATAGTCTCTGAAACACAAGTGATTTGATAGGGGCCAATTTGAATGTGCTTTGGTACTGGAAGCAACTATGAGATCTTAGTAAAAGTAGGTTTCAAATAGTGGTGATGTACTAGATAATAGGAAATATGTTGAACTTTTAAGGAGTATTTAGAGACGTACTGAGAAACTTCATTGGGGGCGCTACATGTAGTACTATGCTTCTTTAAAGTAGCTGAGCTAATTATAAGTCTTAAAGTTTTTCCTGTAACTTTTTTTCTTTGAGCCCAACTTTATATTGCATCTTCATATGGCTCGTTGGTTAATTCTCCTTGGTTGGGAGTAAAATAACATGTGGACACAAAGGGAACAAAAATGAAGATGCCTTGGGGATGTCATTGGAAAGGCCATTTGAATGTGCCTATTTCTTATAAGATGCTCAGTAACTTTTTAAGTCAGGAAGCTTCAAAATGAATTAATGTTGAAGTGTCATACAATGGAAGAAGCCTGTATTTAATTTTTTTCTGAGTAATGTGTATGTTTGGAGACTGCAGCACCAACAGAGTAACAGTTACAACCTGATTTCATAGTGCTGGGCAAAACTGCAACTGTGAGGAAAAGCTTTTTAAACTTCTTCCCTTCCTGGTTGCTGTATTGTTCTGTTTACTAATAGTTGAGATGCTCTCAGTCAGTGGTCTCCAAAATTTCTTGATTACACAACATTGAGCATGCGTCCCTAATATATGTCTATTTATGTATAAATTATGTACATGTACTACTGTACTAGTATACATTATAAAACATACACAGAAATAGAAATTTTAAAAAGATGAGGTAAAGATAACCGGTGGTTATTTTTATATATTTATTAATGGTACAAAAAATATTTTCTTCCTGTACCACAATGGATTGAGTTGTGCGCCCCGCTTTGGAGGCCACTGATCTAAGTAAAGTTTCTCTCCATAATTTTCTAGTATCTGAATAAATTAGTTGTTATATTTTATGAAATATGTATTACATAGAAAGAAGAGACAGAGGGTAAATAATAGCTAAAATAACACTGGACCACTGAAGGTCTGGCTTCACTTCGATGTACTCATTGACGTACAAGTGAATTGGGTTGTGCCCTTTTGAGTACGCTGGAAATGTGCTTTCCAACAATGCAGTAGAGACTGTACGGTTTATTGCAGAGACATGATCTCCAAAAATATGGTGTGTGATTTATCTCGGTTTTAAGCAAATCCACCATAGAAATAAAATCTGTATGTAATGCTTCTACAAGGCAAATCCTGTGATTTCAAATGATAATTACGTAATAGGATTAGGTTAATAGTTTGGACGCAGTAAAGCAATATATGAACTTATAATGGCAGATCAACTTAATCTACCTTTGTTTTTAACAACTTGCTTCTCTTAACAAGCCTCGCTTTCAGAGAGAGCCTTAATGTTGAGCTTCTCTCATTCTATGACAGTAGGCAGAATTTGCTTGCAGTTCATGTTGTGTGATGTTTGTGAGAAACTCAGTAATGTTGATTCTAAGTCAATTAGTATTTTCATAGAACTTGACTGCATGTGGTTTCTGATGTCTCATCTTTGCAGGGTGAATTTTCTCATCTGGTCTTGCTGGCAGCATTTGATTGCATTGATGACACTAAACTTGTGAAACAGTTAATTATATCTGTAAGTAATTAAACTTATCCTAAAATAGTGTACTAAATAGTGTCAATGTGTTTGTCAGTGTATAGGAGGATCAGAGTAGGGATTCATCCACTTTTTTCAAAGTATTTAATTCCTTTCCACCTTTTCTGTTTCATTATGTGGATTTTACAGGCAAACCTAAAATGTCAAGAATATCCATACCCAGAATGTCCTTATTGTGCAAATGTATTATTGTAAAAAAGGTGGTTTAGCACACTTAGGTCTTTTCTTTTGCAGAAGTAGCATCTCAGAAAGTGATACTTCAAAATAAACTGTCATAAACTTTTAGGGACATGACAACAGGCCTGAATATAGTCTACTATGACTTCGAAGGAGAAAAAGTATTTGGGGACTTCTGGCTGGATGCTGAAACCATTAACTCACATTACTTCTCAAAACTTGAGATTTTTACTTAATATGTTGCTAATTAAATGACAACTCATATTCTGGATAAAATCCATGTAATATTTTTATCTTGCTTCCAAAATGGATACAGATAGATGTCTGAAACATGAGAGCACTCTAGCTGTTTTGCTTCACCTCCATGGAATTGCACAGTAAACAGTAAGGATAGTATGATCTAGTCTGCATCTGCTTCCTTTTAGAATGCCCCATTTCCCCACCTTCCTTCCAAAAATTATTTAGTAGGGTTTCATAAAGTGTTTATACTTAAGATAATGTTTACATGCAAATTTTATTACTTCTAAGGTGTTTTCATCTGTAAATTACCATGAAGTTATGTTTTCACACTGATAAAAAGTGTAAGTTGTAATGTGCTTATAGTAGTACTCATGCTATAGCTTTTAGGACTGGCGGGCTGCGAGGCAGTGGCAGGGAGGTAAAGATAAAGCAAATACTCTTTATGTGGAAGAGGAATATGAGAATAAAGTTGTTATGATGCAGCTTGCTTTAAAATACATGAGCAGTTTTTCCATTACACAACTTTGTACAGGGGGGAATTGGGGTTTTGTACCCTAGCATGGGGATTGAGCCCTAAGTCTGTGCCTCTCTGATGGGTGTGGAGACATGAAAGCATCCCAGTGTGGAGATGGCTTTTATATTTTATTTATTTATTTTATATTAGCTGTAATCATGGCTGGGTTTTGTTTCCAGATTCCAGTCTGCAATGTAACAATTTCTGGGCATGATCCAAGCAAATAAGTCCTGACAGATCAGAGCTGTCTTGGTACACGTTCATTGTGGCATTCCTGTACCATGTTACAAGCACTCTGCTTTCTGGAGGATTTATTAGTTCAGATACTATGTTTGGCTTTAGCTGAGCTTCCAAGGTGTCATATAGTTCCTGAATCATCTGTGGTTTTCCACTCTCTGAGATCAAAGATAATGGAGTGTTTAGTGCTTGGTCATTGACCGCATCAATCTGGACAGAGGAGTAAAGAAGAATAAGGAGGAGTGGCCTTCACACATACAGAATTGGCCCATCTAGGTTTATATGAGGTCAGGAACAGGGAAAGGATGTCAGAGAAAAGGGAAAAAAAAAACCATATAAGGTCAAACCTAGCTCTTCAGATGGTGAATGAAAACTAGTAGCAGAGGATGAGGTGGAAGCATCTGGAAGTCAAGCATTGAAAAATACTCTGTAAAAGAATCCAACCCTTAAAATTATCTTAAAGAGCAGTTAGGCTTCTAAAACAGCCTGTATCAATTATCATTCTGTCCATACTAAAATTTAGCTTAAGGAACGGACAGAAAATAATAAAGATTTGGGCGGGGAAGAACAGTGTTTGGACATATGGGGGTTTTGTTTGGATTTTTTTTGTTGTTGTTGTATTATAAAGCTGATCGCTTAGGTTGAGTGGCAGAATGGCTGGGAATTTGCAGATAAGGGAAGGTTTTAAGCTCTTCAAATACTTCAAGGAAGGTCTTCCTTCTCATCATCTGTCAGCTTCACAGAGTCTTAATCCAGGACCAAAGAATATGTATGGTGCTTTAAACCTTCATATGTGATTAGAACTGTACATTGTGAGCTGGGCACATGTCAGGATTCAGGCAGATTTTAGTGGGAAATCCCTCTCTTTCATGAGGACTGCAAGCAGGCAGTGCTAGGGAGACGTTACCAACAAGATACAACACGCCTGTGTCGTTTAGAGTTTCTGCTGGTACTTTCTGACAATTCTGACTCTGAAAGTGACCAAATACTGTAATTCATTGGAATCATAGAATCAGTGAGGGGAAAACGCTTTTGGAGGATTTAAGGAAAAATATGTCTATTATGTTTTATGCAAAATGGCTGTGTTATAGGTTGGTTTGAAGTGCAGATGATTCTTGTGTTTAAGAGGGGTTTCTTTTTTTCCATGCCTAGAGTGTGAAGGTTATAGTAATAGGTTTTTATTCATAGTTACAGTGCTGCATCAAACTGATGTTCATTTCAGTTTACCAAAACTCATTTTCACCTAGGTGAAATGTTTTTGAAATAAGAACATTGTGTTAAGATTTCCTGCCAGCTTCCAACCACCTTTCTCTCTTTCTCTTCCAGTCAAAGACAACCAACCCCAGGCCCCATATTAATAAAGGGTGACATTGGTTTAAATAGTTCTATTTATCTTTTTCTAGCTTGTTGCTAGAAGGATTTTCATGGTGGAAAAAAGGGTGTTTAAGGGCAATAGCCTGCAAAATGTGGAAGTGCCCAGAGCTCTGTACAGCCCTCCTTTGCTTCGATAATTATAAATTCTACATGTATATTAAAAGTTACAAGAAATGGATTGTGATAATGCTCAAGAGTATCTGGATGGTATTCAGGATTCTCTGGTGGCACTTGCAACTTGCATAAAATGCATGTTGCTGTATGAAAGGGCCTTTGTGAGAAGCTGACAAAAATTTGAGTACACACAGATGGGCTAATACAGGTGCTTCCATTTGAATATATCAGCATGCTTCTGTAAGCAAGAAAACTCCCCTGCATTTTAATGCGTTTCTTCCTCGGCTGTGTTAGTGCGCAAGTGTATGCGATCCCCACTCTGTAGTTTACAAAGTGGTTGCTCCCAGCCAGGAACTGACCTCTGGGGAATGCCCAGTGTTTTCTGTTAATGCTCACAAAACCTGCAAATAATACTCCTGGCAGAAGTCAGCTTTATTCTGTTGTTGGAACTTAAGTTTTCTTGGTCAATGTTCTGTGATCAGTTTAAGATGGACTTTTCCTTTCTGTGGACTGTCACCGCTGTCTAGGTACTTACTACCTTGAAAGTCAGCATGGTATCAGTGATTACTCTTAGGTGATAGGGTAGGTGATCCTTAGTAAGTCTGTCTGCTGAGGTTATGGCTCCTACTGAGGTTGTATTTGTACAGCGTATGACATACCAGAATATGTGTTGTTCTTTGTACTTGCATGTATCAGTGAAGACAAATCCTGTCCTTTTGTAGTGTTTCCTAATCAGTGACGTTGATGCATCTGATGAACATATTTTAAACCTTAATGTATTTTTATTTCTCTCACTTCTCCAAACTTTCATTCTTATTAGAGTTTTTTTATTTAACTTCACAAACAGATAGAAATCTTATTCATAGTGTGTAGTCTTCCTTTCCTAAGCTTTGCATTTGAAAGGTAATCAGTAATTACTAATGGCTCAATACTATTATTTCATTAATTTTTTGTTGCTGATTGTTTACTTTTACAGGAAATAAAAGCTTCTTTGCCTGATATAATAAACAATAAATATGGAAAGAAGGTCTTGTTGTACTTGCTAAGTCCTAGAGACCCTGCACATTTTGTTCCAGAAATCATCACGCTTCTGCAACAAGGAGATGGAAATGCCTATAGGTAACAGATATGAAGGTTATGGTGTTTTCCCTAGAGTCCAAGAGTTCATACAACTTTCTGTTGTGATGGATTTAATTTCAGCTTTTCTTCATAATATATCTAAGTAACGTAAATATATATATATATAAAAAAATACATAAGTATTATTAGATATGTTAATCTATAGTCCTTATTTTGGCATCTTTTGTTTAAAATTCATGTATGTTGATTGGTGACCAGCAATGTATTGGTGATCAGCTGTTTACTCCCTTTGTAAAGGGCAAAAATTGTGATGTGTTCTTTATTTAAACTCATATATCCAATGTGGCGTAGCAGAAAATTTTTAATATGCATTATTGGTGTTTTGAGTTGCATAGAAGTATATCTCAAAATCTAGCAATAAAAATGGAAATTGTTAATTTGCATTCAGTCTCTGGTAGTGACAGTGATGCTTATGAGCTTTTGAAAAAGGTGCAGTTTTAGATGATTAGCGAGCTGTTTAAGAAATACATCTCAGTAGCTGAGATAACTGAATAGAAAATAAACAGGGGTTAAATTATCATTGTTAACAGAAAACTGAGGTTTACTGGCAGTCAGCTTTAAACACGATAAACTTTCTTACTCCATGTGCTCTTAAAGCGTGTGTGCAACGTGTGTTTAATTGTATGGGAAAGAGGGAAGAATAATGCTTTACTTTGATCTTCCAATAATTTCTAGCTGTCTTAAAACAGCATATATGTTCTGAATTTCTTGTTGCTTGATGTGCATACAGAGCACGGTCTTCTACAGTAATTTGCTGTCTCTTTCATCAGTAAGAAGAATACTGAACTCCGCCGCCATGAGCTCCTGGAAGCCATTTCCTTGCCTTTGCTAGAATATTTGCAAGAACATACCCAAGAAGTAGTGCTAGACAAAGCTACCTTTGTCTTGGTTACTGCCATCTTAAGAACAGCTCTTGGAGACATCCAGCCTGCACTAGATGCAATTGCTAATTTAGCAGCGGAAGAGCTGGTTCCAGGTGGCTGTGATGGGCAGGTAATGTAACAGAGGACAAGGTGCTGAGATCTTGCTTAGTTTGTATTACTAAAATGAAGTCTGCTCACTTTTTCCTTTACATACGATGTCAACATACTGCCCTGATAGCACTTGTACATTAGACGTGGTCTCTTGTTTTCTGACGTTTTCCTTTCATAGTTTATTATTATTGCATCTGGAGTGATGAAGGCTTGAACAAGTATTTAATCTGAATTGTAGAGCAAGGTACTTCATGATCTTGAATTTTCAGAATTGCTTTAAACACTTCGTGGGAAGGTAGCTGACAATCATGCTACACAGTCTCTCTTTTGATATTATCACCATGCAATCAAGCAGTTAATAATTTCTTATAGTTCATTTGACTGTTTACACTGAGAGTGATCTCCATGCAAGGCAAGATCTTAGATAATAGCTGTTTGTCTTTACAGTATGACCTTCTCTTCAAAGCGTGCCCCTTCCCTGATTTGTTGAGTTAATCTTGGTCAGATATGTCTCTGTAGACTAGAAAATGAAAAATGCTGTGTACACTATATTTAAGATAGGTACCCTCCATATTTTCATCATTGCGGTGAATTTGCTCTGTCTTTCCCCTTCTTTAAGATACGTATTATACAGAATTTTACATGAACTACTCATATTTTCTGTGAACCATGCTGTAGTCTCTGAAAAAGTGGAAAGTCTGGAAGTTCTTGTGGAGGCAGCTAGACTGAGAGATTCCACTTAGTAAGCACGAAGTGCTTGGAGGGGCGGATGAAACATTGGTTGATATGGTTTATATTACTGAAAGTCAGATGTTACAGGGAAGGTGATAAAAAATAAACTGGTCAGTTTAAATAAGTATTCAGATACTTGCATCAAACTTGTTGATATTTGCATAGGTGATGACTAAATGAATCAATGTGATGTGGTGTCTGAGGGCGGAGTGGATATATCTATGGACAGACATGTAACTGTGTTTTGAAACTTCATCATTAAATAATTTCGTTTTGTTCTGATTTGTTTCTTCTCTTAAAGCTTCACATTGCAGAGCATCCAGCAGGCCATCTAGTTCTGAAGTGGTTAATAGAGCAAGATGAAAAAATGAAAGAAAGTGGAAAGGAAGGTATGTTGGAAATTCGGCTTTATTTGGTCAAACTGTGACTTCAGATTAGTCAGTTATCTGACCTAAAGTAAGATTGCTGCATTATTTCTTTGAATATATTAATATATGGAAAATTTAACTTACCCTCTAAGATTATTGCTTCCATCTTTTTGCTATTGTGAGCTGTTATATGAACAGAATGCCAAGGATACATTTGCTTTTTCTGCAAAGCCAAGTATTGGTCTGTTTGTGGGTTTGTTTGTTTTTTTTTTTTTTCCCCAGGGGTTTACTGTGTATTTGGGACAGGGTTCATTTCTCTGCTTAAAATGTTTTGATAGCTTTGCTAAATTACACAGCAATTTAAAAGATAATAATAGATAATACATTTCAAACAGGAAGACTTGTTTCATTAGTGCTTGTGAGCCAAACTGTAATCTTTACTGTGTTCATTAGTGCTGCTGGGTTAATGCTTTATGACTGTTACTACAATAATTCATGCACAAAAATAGGACATCTTTGCTATTTTATATCCCAGAAGGCAGAGATTGGGCACAGATGTTCTCATCTTAATTTAGCTTTTAAACTTAGTTTATTACATAACTGTAAAATCTTGTTGTGTGAATCACCATATCCTAATAGGGATTACTTTTTCTCATACAAAAACCTCAAAAATGAAAGGAGGTGGGGGTGGCATAGTATAATCTGGAGGGAATTTCCCTGTGTAGGCAGCATTTTTCTTTGTAGAATTATCAGATCTTGTTCAACTTTTTTTTTCTTTTCTTCTTGCTACGTTCAGTTGTCCACTGTTTCCTTTAAAAATAAAAGTTAGTTGGGCTTCATTAAAAGTTTCTGAAAGAAGGCTCTTTTGCTACTTCTCAAGTGGATGATTAAAAATGTGCAAAGGGGAAGTTTTATATGAGTGTCTTTCATGGAATTCTGATCTAAAGTGACAGTGAAAAATAGCTTCAGTGTTTGTTTGGAGGATGCAGTTTGTTGTGGCTGGGTGGGTTTTTTGGGTTGCTTACCAAGCTTCAGGTTGCTTATAAAGTTTGCTCAGCGTACAAGTTGTAAGAGCAGGTTTTGTGACATTCAGTTCCTCAAATTCAGCTGAGGACTCGAGGTCAGCCTAGGTTCTTTCTTTTGCATATGTCGTTAGTGTAATGAATCTGCAAGTCAACTCTAAGCTTTCAAAGCTACTGAAGAACTAGAGCCCTGTAGCATCAGTACAGCTGAAAGAAACAAGGTTCCTAGTGGTTTTCATGCAACAATAAAGGATTAGTTTTAAGTAACTTCAGCTGTGCAGATTCTTCAGTTGTAGAGTCAGATGCTTAAAAACACAGCACTTTTCAGCAGAGGTGTGTATGTATTGGTATATTGCATATAATTATCTCTTGTGTTGGTATCGTTCTTACCAAGTTCTTTCTTTGGAGTGGATGCCTTCTTTAAGACATGAATAGCTTTTGGTACCCTTTTAAAAAAGAAACGGCAAGTTTGCCTGATTTATACTAGTAAACTGTCACATGGTGCTACTATTGTCTAACTAACTTTAAGCAATACTTGGAAGTAGTCAAACATCTATAAAGATGTTCATTGCAGTGAATAAATTATTTTGTGAGAGCAAAAGTTTGTGAATATTCGGTGGGTAAAAACTATTTGATTAAATCACCACTGCGTAGAACAGGTTTCTTCATACAAGTATACTGTCTTAATTTTTTTTTCTTCCTACCCTTTTCCACATTTTACAGTTTGCTTCGCAAGAACATTGGTGGAACATGTTGGTATTGAGAATATGAAGACCTGGGCAGAAGTAAATCGAGGTGCCATTATTCTTTGTTGGTATGTAAGTCACGTGGCTATTTCAGACTAGGTTCCAGTGTTAATTTCTTGAATGGCTAAGAGAATATCAGTTGAAATTTCTACCATCAAAATGCCATTTTTTGCTCAATGTGTACTGTCTTTCATGCCACTGGTAAGTTTTCAGTGGAACAGGGTACTGGAAAAATTCAAACCGGATTTTCCATAGGTTGTTCCTTGAGCTCAGGCTTTTGTAGTACTAGGAAGTAGCTCAATGTTGGAAAATCTTCAGATTAAAAGTAAGGTTTATTTTTAAAATTGTGCCTACCATATCTTGTTTTACAAGCACAAAATTCTCAAAAGAGCAGTCCACAAATAGCTACGTTAAAATAATTAACTCTGAAATACCTGTGGCTTGAAGCAGCATACAAGAATATGGATTTTTTTTATTATTATTATTTTTCATTTTTTTGGTAACTTACTGCTTTGTGTTGATGCCTTAATGGAGTCTAAGTATGTCTCATACTGAAGTACAAAGGTGTTTGGAATAGACCATGCAAAGGTTTATGATGGGCTAACTGGCTCACAAGTTCAAAGCAGTGAACTGCACAACTAGTGAGACCAAAAAGACCCCACAGGAATCAGACTGTTTCCACTTTGTAACTATTTGTCAGGGTCATAGAAACCCAAGGTTTTGTCTTTAGCCCAGAGTGTGTGGTCTTTGTTTTGTTTGACGATTTTGGCTCAGTGCAAACCTTTATGAGGAGCCAGCAGTGCAATGCTGACCCAGCAGTTCCAGAACAGACAGACATGATTTTTAAAAATAAAAACCTCTTCTCCCTTTTTTATGCCCCACTTCTCCCTCTCCTAAAATTACTTTAGACTCATTGCTGTTTGCTTTCTGTCTCTGTTCTCTCTGACTCTGGAGTGAGGCTACTTTGACATTCATGTTCTTTTGAAAGGTGAATCAAAAGCTGTTTTCACTAATAGGACTTCTGTTAGTTAATCTGAGTTTAATTCTAACTTTGTTTAGTCATTATCATTCAGAGCAGTAGTGAGAAGAATCAGCAGTAGAAGAGAGTTGCAGTCCAGATACAAAACCAATTTGCACAACATCGTAATAGTCATATGGATCTGGCTGTTAAGGTTGTTCAGCTGCTAAAATGACAACACTTTTCATTTGCCTTTTATAACAGGCCTTCAGAATTCAATAAATGCATCTAATGCCTTTAAGTTAACTGATCCTGCGCACAGATGTTCAGTAGAGATTTGTTATAAAGGCTTGTTCACTGACAGTGTATTAATGCTTGGACTTTTTTCCCCCCTAATTCAAGGCTGAGGAGATTAATTTAACATGTGGTGTTGCTGGGTTATGTATTAAGCTATTTTGATTGTCCAAATAAAGTTGCAAAGTAAATTAGTTGATTTTTTTTCCATAACACTTAAATAAGTGTTCGGCTGTCACCATGACAACAGTCTCTTAGTATAGTTTTGCAAAGAAAAAGCAGGAAACTACTAGTTGCTTATTAGCAAAAAACCAGCACAGGAGCAGTGCATTTTATGCAAACATCTGTGACGAATGTCAGTCCTTCCCTCACTGCTATTACTCCTGTCACTACAGGGTGGGGCTTGGACAAGTGTGCTTTGTTACCAAGCAGGGGAGCTTATCTCCCAGATTGTCAGTCGAACATTTTTTACCAATACTGAAACCCACCTAACAGGAAACAGAGATAAAAGTATGGGGGAAGAGTGTGTGTTTGCTGGAATTTTGGTTTTAATTTGGTTTGGGTTTTTTTTAATTTTAATTAAATCTGAGTCCTTTGTAGTTTGAACTTCTCTTGATGACTTTTCAGACATGGTGCCCTTTTGTTTAGGCAGCTGAGAACACAGGAACATAACCAGCTACTTCTGTTCCATTTCATGTGACACCTGCTTACATTGCTAACATTTAGTAATTAATCTCATCTTCGTTTAACTGCATGCATTGAAACTGAGAGTTTACCTAAATCATACAGCAATGATAAATTGAATTTAGTCTGGTATAGATAATAACTGCTATATTTTTTTACATAAAATAATTGTTTAGTGTTTAAAAAACTCATTAAAAAAATATTCAGATACTTATTTTGTCATAAAGGAGCTCAGATCCTTCAGACACTACCCGTTCTCCCTGAAGCTATGATTGATTTTTGTTTTGTTGTTGGCTGTCGGAAGCCATCTGTCACTTACGTGCAGATATGAAACTCAGAACTACCCAGTCGGTCCATCTGAAGATTTTTGGCTTTCTAGTTATTTAAGCTTATTCACCAGTTATGAGCAGTTCATTGTGTGTGCTTGATTGCTTAGTTACGTGGTATCCTCTGGACCCTCTCCTTTCATTGCCCTACTTGCTTTTAATTTGATTTTTATAAAAAAATCTGGGCCTGGTTCTGACCTAGTATAAGTGTGAAGATTCCTAAGTTAATGAGAGGGTTCTTTGCAGGCATTACAGTCCAGCTTAGTGTAAAGTGTTGTAACTACTTGAATGTCATGGATGCTCATCTATTTATGTTTCTACATCTGACCTCTCCTCAGTATGTTTGAATTTGTCAATGATGGGTTACACCAGGGTATAAAATGGATTAAAAAAAACTTCACCAAATGACTTAATGATTTCCATATGCCATTTTTATAACCTGCAAAAGTTATATTTTGTATCCACAAAATACATAGGTGTCTGCTTACCAGATCTTAATAGAACTTCCAGAATAATAATTTTAAAAAAAAGTAAAACCACCACGTTGGTCTTTTGACTGTATTATCAGACATGTAGATGTTCTATATTAAAAATATATCTTGAAATATCTGCGGATACCAAGAGTTTGAAAGCAGCTTTACATGTATTTCTAAAAATGAATTTCATCTGCCAACAGTAATACATAAACTGCATTCCAGAGTGGCTTGCTACTTTGTATGTTCATTGTCCCTGATGGTGAACCATGTGGATCTCTGCATGTTAACTACCAATGTGTTCAGCACATCCTTTGTCAGGACTCTTCGCTTTCTTGCTGTTATCAGATGTACGTGACTCACAGAGAAGCTGAGAAAAGTATCACCCTCACCTGAGTTGAACTCAGTTTTAAAGAAGGCCTCTTGATTAAATAGTACTGTCATAGCTAAAAGTGTACAGAAGTTGCTGGTAGAAGTCGTTACTCATAGAAGTAAATCTAGGAATAAAGTAGCTGAAAATAGCGGTGGTGTCACATGGGCGTCCCATGCTTTACTGCCTGTAGAGTTGCCATCCTGTACAGGATTTGGAGTCCTAAGGAGACAAAATTTAAATCTCACCTTAAGCTACATTAATTCCTTTTCTGCCTTACTCAGTTCAGCTTGCCATGCCCAATCCTTGTATAAAAAGTAGGCAAGAAACAAGCTTTTAGGTAGCTGCAGATCTGGGAGCCGTTTGGAAGAATCCTGGGGTTTATACGACTTGCAGTATCATGCCACCTCCTTGGTAGCAGTACCGGGGTGTTACAGTTTGTTTCCAATCTTAGTTTATTTGTATACCAGTGCAACTTGTAATTCTGTTCTGGATCGCACACATTGGCTGTAGAAGACATGGGTTTTAGGCAGTGTTCAAATTAGGTGTGCCATTACCTCTACTGGTTTTGTATTATAATCCAAGAACATCTTGCTGTTGCCCAAAGGAAGGGGAGAAGGACAATCACTGTCTAGGTTGATCTGCAGAGTGCAGAAGCTTTTTCTTTCCTAATAGTATTTTACAGCTTATGATGAATTTCCTTATTTCTGGGAAATAAAAGTTATCTGGGAAAGCTGTTTTGTTTTCCAAAAGTAGTATCTAAAAAAGAATAGAACTGGTGAGGCTCTGTAGTCCTGCACTGGAGTACAACAGTGAAAGTGCTTGATGTGTATTAGATGTGCATCCAGTTTTAGGACCCCCATTACAAGAAAGGTATCAACAACTGGAGCGAGTTTAATGGAGGGTGACCAAGAATAGTCATGGGCTAGATCCCTCGGTCTGCAAGGAAAGGCTGTGGGACCGGGGCTGGTTCAGCTAGGAGAAGGGATGGCTTTGGAGGCACTCAGCAGCTTCTCTGGCACTGGGAGGGTTGGAGGAGATGCAGCCGGGCTCTTCACAGCAGTCCGTGTGTGGCTGGAGGGCAAGAGGCAGTGGCACAAGCTGGAACACAGAGGCTCGGGCTGGAGATAGGGGGAAGCCTTTCCCCATGAGGACAGCCCAGCAGTGGGGCTGGGGCTCAGGGAGGCTGGGCTGTCTCCTGCATTGGGGGGTTTCAAGCCCGGACTGGATGAAGCCCTGAGCAGCCTGGTCTCACCCAATGTTTGAACATGCTTTGAGTAGGGATCTGCAGTTCCTTCCAGTCTGATCTACTCTGTCTTGGTTGTGTTCTCACTTGGTGTTTCGTGCTTTCTGGAAAGTTTCACATCTTTTTCTGATGGGAGGTGAAAGAATCTGCCCTTTCTTCCTACATAGTTACTGTTTCCCAACATGGACAGCTTCTTTTCCAATGGCCTACATGCTGACATTTGACATCCTTGGGTTTTTTCCCCATTTCTTGTAGCCTTCTCCGGAGCACCGATCAAGGAGTGGCAAACACAGTCAAAAAAGGACTGAAAAAGCTTGTCCCAAAGTTGAAGATGAATAAAAACGCAAAAGGAATAGAAGCATTACTGGAGAAATTGACTTCCTAAGTGTAATGAAGCTAAAGAGACAATTAACATCAATGCAAGCAATTCAGAGTTCGTAAGATTTCGCAGCATAGTTGTTTTAAGAAGCAGTGTATACATTTGTAAATTAAATAATTTCTAAACCAACTTGTCTGTTGTACTCATTCTGTTGTGTGCGGTAAATGGTTGTTCTGAGGGATTGAAATCTCAAGAAGATGTAAGAGCTAGTGGAAACTTCTGAACATGCAGTCAAGAAATCAAATCTTTCCTAATAACTTGCACAAAAATGTTTTGAGTCTTGTTAAAATTTGTGTATATGTTGTCATAGTTGCCATAGAAACAGAAGCATCTGTTCTGGAGATATTCTTGTGTACTGGCAAATATACTTGTTCTTAATCCCCTTCTCGCCTGGTTTCCTCAAAAAACAAAGCAGAAAAACAGCTCAAGTCCCATTCTTACCCTGTGAAGGGGTGATGGAGGCTCTCATCCTTCAGGAACTAACAAGAATAGAATGAAAGGTCCTGAAGGAGAATCTGACTATTTGAATGGACCACAGTTTGGTTTTGCTTTTATTAAGTCTTCTGAAAAGCACAGACTTTTAAGCCCTAATAAAGTGGAGGGGTTTGGGGGTTTTTTTGGTGTCTTCCTTGTAACGGGGGAGGGATGAGCTTACTTCAGCATGGTATCAAGTAAGTGTCTTACAGGTTTCTACTGTACCCTATTCTGACCTAGAAAAATCAAGCCAGTATTTTGTTTTCTCATTTTAAGCAAAGCAAAAAAAGGAAACCCAAAGCTTTCTTGGTAAGGCACCACCCTGCTGGTGCTTGGTGCCATGCTGATAGACTGATCCAAACAGAGGACCAAATTAATTAAACCTCCAACTGTAGGAGTCACTCATTGCTGCTACTTAGCCTGGTGGGATGTGGATCCATTTTTAATAGCAGGTAGTTAGCCAGTATTTCTCCTGAGATACAGCTTCCTCAACATAAAGTATAGTACAACTAATGGGGAAGTTGCCAGTGGCTTAAGTTTCCGTATTTTACATGGTTCAAATCAGTTTCCTAAATTACTCGCTCTGTTGTCGGAGGTCATGATGATCCACAACTACTCCTACAGTCCATCGGGAGCTGCAGTGCTCGGCACCCGTGAAAATCGGATTACCCAGTTGGAGACTTGGACTCGCATGCTTAGCGTGAGGTAAAATACTCCAGTTCTCTAGGGAGCACCTGTATGTGTGCAGGTGCTGGAGTTGTTAAATACACTTTCTAGATGTGTATATTCACATATAAATGGTTTATCCGAAGCAATCAAATGCATTGTTTCATCTTAACAGGTAATCTCTTGCTTCTCACTCATACTGTCTAGGAGGAATGATTTTTAGAGTAAAAAAATGACAAGATACCTGAGTAAGTGATTTTTTTTGAAAAAAATCATAAACCCAGTTGTAACTCATAGTTTACTCAGGTTAATTTAAGCAGTACATGAGCATTAGGAGAAATGTTTCTAACATTGTTTCTGTATCTGTTGATTTACTGGTACTTTGCTGACTGTGCTGTCTAGTTCCACCTAGCCTTGCGGGTAGTAGTAAATACTTAAATGTTAATCCCAATTAGACCTGATTGGCACCGGCATTAAGTGTTCATGCTTGTAAAGGCATCTGCTTAGTTAGTGAAGGTTGCAGCTCATTAGTTTCTGTAACAGGATTTTCTTTTGTGACAATAAAACCAATCATTTTAATTAGCAGCAGATAATGAATTTAAACTGTAGTGAACTGTTTCTAAAGAAGTCAGAGTTACTGCCAGAACAGCCAAACTGAATGAAAAATGCAACAGATTTGTGACTGAATAATTAGTGGTAGAGTAAAACAGTGGGGAAAAAAATCTGATACAGGCCTTCTCAATTTTCAGGTTAGCGAGGGGGATAAACTAGTGCTTAGAATCTGGCACAGCCATATTTCCAATCAAGAGAATTAAAGGGGGCAGCGAAAGTAAGTCATTGCTAAAGATAGATATTAATAAGCTGAATAGCAAAAAGCTGTGTAAGAACGTCTGCTTACGTGAATCTGATTTGATGCTTTGGTTTTGTGCTTTAGTTCCGTTTGCTTTAACTGAATGTCTACCAGGCAGTTTATTTGCATTTTTGAGACACTGTGTATGATTTATTTTAAATTATGTACAGTCATTTGGAGAGAGTGACTACTGATTTTCCCTACCACAATTTGAGAGATGCCACGCTTGATTGAGTAGACATCAGTTGAGGTTATGTTAAGGATGCCACTACTTTCCTACCAGGGACAGAACGTAAATTTCATTATCAAGGTATGTCTCTGAAATAGCCTAATGGAAGGAGAGGAAAAGGAGGTTGTGGGGGGTACTAAAGATTGTTTCAGTAGCTTAAGGTACTTCACAGAGTGGACTAATATGTCCCACCGAAGAAGCTGGTTGGATGGAGTGCCATTTCTGTCCCAGCCTGCTGCAGATCTCAGTGCCTGTGTGAAGACTGAGAGAGAAATTGTTTGAAAGACTCTGTGTCCTTTTACTTGAAAGGTACTTGGCAAGGACTTCTGCCTACTTTAGAATATCCAAACTGTTAAAATAGTGCCAGCATCTTCACATAGCTAGCAGCATTTTTTTTAATTGCCCAGAAGACAATGGAAGTGCACGTGCAGCAAGTTAAGTGTGCCACAAGCTCATAAGAGAGGCTGCTCCAGGAATTACAGGGCTCTTTTTCGAAAGCTGTCATCCAGAGGTGAAGTGGCTGTCCCCTTGGCCATGCAGAGCCAACATCTCTCACTTTATGTAGCAGAAGTTGGAGGGTGAAGAGCCGATGTTTAATCCTTGTGAATGCTAGGACAGTCTAGGACAGAAAAGGTGGTGTTGATTTATTTTATTTTTGGTTCCTAGATGATAGAAGACCCATTACCTTGATAGTAGTGTATATTAGTGTTTAATAACATGTTTCGCGTTCTGACGGGTATGCTCTGTATCACCCTCTGATAAAGATCGGGGCTTATAACAAGGTGATCACTGGCTTTTTGAGCCTCATTTTTGCACCTTCTGTGCTCTACTGTGCCCCCAGGCACATACAGCCCTTGATAGGGGAGCAGGAAAAGCAGGACCCCTTGGCCAACAGGCAGGGTCCGCAGCCAGTGAGGCTCCTTGGCTCAGAGAAGCTTCTGGATCATGACCAGTTACAGCTCAGATCCAACCCAGGATATAAATGGGGCGCTGCCAGATACCCCCTTGGTGTGGTCTTCTCTGACAGTGGGCCTGTGATCAAAGCTTCTCCTCTTGGATTGGGATGTGGCCTGAGGAAACTTCCTGGGATTGGGTGCCCTCACCTCTTTGTGGGGAGTGATTGCTTCTGGATACATTCTTGAGTGAGTCCCCCCCACCCCAGCTCCAGGTGAGCGATCCTATCTTCTGGGTACCCATGAGAGGGAGAGAGTTTCCCCCTTTGTGAGTGATTTGTGTGTGCGTGCACTTTGGATCATCATTCTGGTGTGTAGCGATGTGTAGTAACAATACCCCGTCTGACACCTCGAACCTGTTATGCGTTAAATGTTACTGGAGTGTTGACTGATTGTGGTTTACCCCTGGCTCTCATGGGTTTCTGTTGTGTGGTTTTGGCTGTTTTGTGAAATAAAGGTGTTTGAGTTTGTTGGGTTCGTTTTAGCATACCTCCGTGACATTTACAGTTGGCGCAGCGAGCAGAGTGTCGATGGAGGGATTGTTACGGAGGCAGGGTTGTGACCCTTCTCCCTTAGGAATGGAATGGGCGAGGGAGAAGCGGTGTGAACCCCAGGCTGTTGTAGAAATGAAGGAGAAATGCCGTGGAAACAAGATGGCAGAGGCAAAGGGACCATGTGTGCCATACTGGGTGCCTGCTTCATGTGAGCACTGGACCAGTACAAGTATTTTAGGCAGGTGGAGTTAGTTAGAGATCAAATGTTTAAAAGTGGAGTTACAACGAGAGAGAGAGTGGACACGTTTACTAGAATGAAAGATCATGATTATGTTAACCCAAGCGAAAAAGCCCCGCAGTGTGTGTCTAAATTCAGAAGTTGATCGTGAGAACAGATCCCGAGGATTGGGATGGAGACATCTGGGGAGATTCTGATGAAGCTAGTGTTGATGAAGTGGAGGAGGTAGAGGAAAGGGATGCAAGACCTCTTACGAAAATGGAGAGGCTTATGGGCTCATGGGGTGGGAATCCCCAAACTACTGTCCATACCACCCCATGGACAGGACCTGAGCTCAGTGACTCGCAAGTCAAATTTTCATGTAAACCAAGTGAGATGGAGACAGAATATCTGTGGCATGTTTCGCTTACTAGAGGTGACAGGATATGAGTGATGATGGGGTTCAAGGGTTTGGGGGATCCTGTGTGTTTCTAAGTGATGGGCCAGCTGGCAACCAGTCTATAACTTCTTGGGTGCCTTACTGGGCTGGTGCTATAGACCCCAAGGAACAACAGGATAAGGGGATTGTCGGAATTGGTAGAAGGGGAACAAAAGGCTGCTTGTATACAGGCGATGTATGAGATGGGGGCAGCGAGGGATACCAATGGCTGCACCAGTAGATCCTGCCCACCTCAGGCCTCTCGTTAGGGGCTTACCAGATGCTTTAAAAATACATGTCCAGCCACTTAGAGAATTCAGATGGCCATAGAGGGCAATCACAGAACCTTCTGCACGTGTGCTGATGTGGGCCAAACCACAACATAGTATAGTTATCCACAGGCATGAAAAGGGGTGGACGGACCCAGGTAGTGGTGCAGGCAGGAGCAGAAGGGTCCGGCAAGCCAGCTGCGAGCCTCATCCCAGACAGCCCCTCCCCCAGGAGCCTGAACCCTTCCGAAACAAGCTGGATCGAGCCAACAGACTGGAGCGAAAGGACTTGTGGTAGAAGGCACTAACACTGGGGGTACCTTGAGCACTGTTACGTGGGCAGGCCACAGGGCATACACGGAAGCTAGTGGAATTATGGGAGGGAAAGACCAGGAATGTAAAGGGGAGGCCAGCAAACCCTCCCTTTTCCCCCCCAAGACAGGAGGCAGAACCTTTTCGCATCTTTGTGAGGGGAATTAAGTGAACTGAAAAACTCAAAGTTGCAGTTTAATGTTTGGGCTGCCCAACCCACTTGGCAAACTTCTGTCGATGGTCTGCTGCCAAGGAACCCTATGTACATATTCCCGTTGGTCCAAAGCAGGTACTTATTGTTGGAAAACAGGTTAGATATTCCACCTTCCAAATGCCAAGGTCCCAAGCATGAAACTAAATTCTTAGGGCCTTGGTGGATAGCGGGAGCTATCATGGTACCTGATGATGTCCTATTGGCCAATGAGGGGGGTCAGACCCCAAATAGCAAAATGGAATTGCAACATGTATTGCTTGAGTGTTTACAATGTGCACGTTGGAACCAGCCCTTGACATGAGCAGAGACACTGACGCCGCAAATGGAATAAGCACTGTAACAGTGCCTCTCAAATCACCTGTTTTCGTCTGCTTCAGGTGCACTTAGAGTGCCTGCTGTGGGTCACGCTTTGTCCTTTAGTCCTGGTGTATGGTGCACTAAGGTGGAAAACTTGTGTATGCGTTGTCTGCTCTCAGGCAGTGTGATGCTGCTCAGACTGCAATTGCTGTAATCTGTAGGCCTCACTTTCTAGTAAGTTGCAGCAAGTCACAAGACTTAGGAAGCTTTTATTTGTTGCATATAAAGGTGGGTTTTTTTCTGAAAATTAAATTAGGTAAATAATGTGAGTTTCATTAAACCACTTACTTTTTTTTAAATAATAATAGAAATATAATAATGAATGAAGCCCAAAGCATTTTATCTTTGCAAAGGTGAAGTGTTGTGTTAGCACTGGACTGACCACTGCTTTGCTCAGGATTCTGCACAACTGACCATGAACAGAAACCATACTTGTACGTGAAAATTTATTTTCAGGCAGGTATGCAAAGTGCTTTAGGATTATGCACTAACATAGTAAATCGGCATCTGTAATGGTGAGCTTTGTCATAGAGATTGGATCTGACTTGTTCTGAAGGTGAATTTTTAGGTAGAATTTGAGTAAAGAGTGGACATGAGAGTCTGTGCAGACAGAAACACAGGGAAAAGGCAAGCACATAAGGAAGCAGTCTCCCATGGCATGCCAATAAACTAAAGCTGTAAGCAAGCAAGTATTTACAGATTTCTGAAGGGGGAGGGGCTGAGGGAAAAGAAGTTGTTGGAGAAGGAAAGATGCCTCTGAAAAGCAACGTGAAAGCAAATTGCACTGGGACGATGCACGTGCAGGAGCAGTATTACAGCTGTGTAAGAGTAGCGGAGGCCTGTGGAAGGAGGTAAAGCAGGGGCAGTGTGCTTAAGACCTTGTGTGTCTTTCTCTCTTCTCCTCCGGCTCCTCAGTTGATCTAATAAATGTGATTTTGAATCCAGCAGCTTGCCTGCTGCAACATGAGTTGGTAGTGGTTTTGCTTCTGCCTCTGAACAGAAGATGCCGCATCCCTCCCCTTACAGTGGCTCTGGCGTTTGTCCAGCTGTTCACTAATCTGATTTAGCTCACACACCAGTTAGAGATTTGTGCGTGGTGGTGGTGGTGAATTTATTTCTGTTAGTGCGGTGATAAGATTCACTAAAGAAAGGGGAACCTGCTTGAACACCAGAGCACAAGCTAAGCCGCAGCATTGCATGGTAAAGGCAGCAAGAAGTCTGACATTAGCCAGGAGCAGACCTTCCCTTTGCAGGGGATCAAATTGATCTTTTAGGTTCGCTGAGCTGCGTAAGCAGACTTGAGTTTCAAATCTGTGTATAAAATGTCACCGCCCTCTCTTCAGCATGTGGAGATTTAGAGGAACCTGCATTGTACTGCATGAAAAAATACACCCAGAAAATCAGCATTATTTTAAGCCTGCCATGCCTCAAAGTGGAATCACAATTAGTTGAGACCTGTGTTTTGATTGCTTATGTTAAATCCTGTCAATAAAAGCCTGGACAATACTCCCTATTCATCTAAACCAATACATTCAACCTACAGGTTAGGTAACTTTATCTTGAACTTTCATGTTCCCTGACTAATTTTCTGGTGTTAAGTGGTGATATGTTTATTTGCTTCAACTGTTCTAGAAATATGCAGACTGAATATTAAACATATCCTGACATCATCCAGATCTGCCTAGCATCACCTCTATTTTTTTTTGTGGTGACTTTTGGGGAACATTTTAGGCATTGGAGCTGTCTTTTAGCAACAAAAGGAATGGGGAAATTCATCTCCAGTGTATAAACGCAACATTAGATTGAAGATTCATTTAGTCCATAGTGATGATAATACAGATTTTTGCAGTACAGATTAAATTTTACGTTATTGTAAACACTCTTGCTGACAGGACTCCAGGCTTTTGATACACTCTCTACCTGAAGAAGATGCAGCAGAGCCCGCTAATGTAGCAGGTAGCAGGCAGCAGGTATTTTTAAGGAAAAGGGGGAATCTGGCAGCCTGTATCCTCTGGGCGGCAGCAGTGAACAATTTTCCATGCAAGGGACTGTGCTTCCCACAAGGAGACCCAGCTACCTTGCCCCATCTTACAGGGCGTGTCGGTCCCCCGTCGCAGCGGGACCTGATCTGGCAACCCCCGTGTGATTTCATGAATTTTCCTAAATTTCTGGACGTTGGGGGGTTTTTGTTGGTTTTTTGTTTGTTTTGTTGTTTTGTTTTGTTTGTTTCTTTCCCCCTGCTTGTTTACCCAGATGAAATATTTGGATGTTAAGATATCTGGAAGTCAGGCCAGCCTGACCCTCAGGACTTGGCTGGAGCAGACCTGAGGAGCATGGAGTCCCTTTGATGCCAGTGTGGATCCGGCTTATGCCAGGTCTTGAGATCACCTCTGAGCCCAGCCTTTCTGTCACAGGTGGGCTGTTGCGTTCATCTACAGTCCATGCCTTCGCCTCCATAGGTAGTTTTTGGTAAGACAAAAAAGAAGCGTAAGTGCCCTACTGAGCAAGGCTGTTCTCATATGGGTATTGAAAAGTTCCTCTGCAGACAGACATTTTCAGTGGCGGTGCTAGCTGGCTTTGGCCTGTAGAGCTGTGTTACCTCTGCAGCCAAGGCAGGTTCTGCCTTCTCTGTGCCAGGTGGTAGTCGAAGGGCTTTTCAGGCAGTTTCCCCTGCCAGAACTGGTGAAGGAAACAGCATTGCATGGGAATGTGGTGGCCTGAAGAACGGTTATCCATGGTAGCGACTTTCAAGTATGCTACTTGTTTATTTGGTTATTAATTGGAAGGGGGGAAGTGCTTTTGCTTATAAATGGAGCAAATCTGCTTCAGAAGTTAGAATGACAGTACGGAGTCGTTTGATAGAGTAGAATTAGACTCTGACAAGTTTTATTTAAAAACCTCGATAATCTCTATCTCAGGAGCTACCTGTAGAATGCTTTAATTTTTCTCAGCATATTTCCATTAAATTACCTAAGTACATAAAATGTGAGTACCTCTGACCTTTCCCTTTTTCAATCCAAGGTAAAGAGCTGGATTACAGCCAAATGCCATGTAATTTCTCTACTACTGAATAAAGAAGTTAATAAAGGTTTTGTAAGTAGCAGATAAGCATGAATCAAATATTTTTACATAACACAAAACCAGAACATTCTAAAGAGTTGAAGCTATTTTTTAAGCAAGGAGACAATTTTTCCCTCCTAGGCTTACTGGTAGTGATTATTTTTCTTGAAAAACTTTGAAGTATACCTGGTTTATAATCTTTAAAATAATACATATTTAAAGACTGAATATTACTATTCGCCTTAGAAGCCTGGGAATAGCACCAGATGCCTATTAATCTGTGGCTTACCCCTTTAAGTGCTATCTTTCTGAATGAGAAAAGCAAACAGCTGCTGAATTGCATTGAAAAAGTGATGTTCTTCTAGAGAAAGGATTTGTGCAAAAGCATATTCTAATTGGAAGTCTTTCCACTGTCTCATGTAGGGACAGACTCTTTAGATTTCTACCACCCCCACCCCTTTTTTTTTCTTTTTTTCTTTTTTCTTGTTTTTATTTTTTCTTTTTTCTTCTTTCTTTTACTCTTTTCTTTTTTCTTCTTTTTCATTTTTCCTTTTACTCTTTTTTCTTTTTTTTCTCCCCTTCCCCACCCACCCCACCCCACCCCACCCCCAAATAATTCCCAGGCCTAAAATGAGTATAAGAAACAACACTTAGTTGTCCTAAAATGAAGCCAGGCCATCCAGATAAACTGATGGTTTCTTTGTCTACGAGGGACAACATGTTTGCTAAGTCTGTAGTGAAACATAATGATAGAACACCTTTTCCTTCTCCTTCCAGGGCTCATTTAATTTCTGCAATTGGTTGAAACAGAAGACTTCAGCATGGTCACATTCGGAGAGGTTTCTTACTTCTTAGTGGTTTGAGAATCCTCCACCCAAAACCTTAGCTCAGTCAAATTAACATCTCATAAAACAAGCCCTATCTCCTTTAGCTTCAGTAGTATTGCCCATCTTTGTTGCGTTCAAGCCTATTTTCCCTTGATGTGGTTATTTTGAAATCTTTTGGTTGTCAAAGCATGTAGCATTCAAGTAACCAAGACAATCTCCTGCATTATTTTTGGATGTCATCATGTGTACATGTGTACCATTTGACAGTTTCATCTGAGTAGAGTAATCTAGGGACAGTGATGATGCCACTGAAAGCCTTAGTGGATGTGGCAGAATAAATTAACTGAGAGCTCTTCTCAGAAGGATCCATCGTGTCAACAAAAAAACCGGCAAAACCGCTGCATCCTGTTTCAAAACCCTCTGATACAGGTTTGCACAGCCTTCTGCAGGTTGTCAGAAGTTTGTTCTGTGGGAATATGAACCCCTTCCTTCCTCTGAGCTGGCTGGAGGTCCTCTTTGTATGGTCTGAGCCTCAGACAGGCTCTGACAGAGGGAGAGGGCCTTGTAGAAGGACCTTGCTAGTAGCCATCCGCAGAAAATGCTGATACTCACAGAGATTTGGGCATTCAGGACCATGTCTGGCTGATATAGTGGTACCTCAACTTTAGGCATACTCTTTCCTACTGAAATGCACAGACTTATGCTTGTCACCCTAAAATTAGTGAAGCCACAATGCAGAAAGTTGCATAAGGTAATGCAGAGAATAAAACGATGAGTCCTTGATTGAGAAGAAAAACAACACAACCCAAACACTAACTTCTAGTTTTGCTGGAAAATGCCTTACTCCACTAAGGACTCATTCACCTGCTGAATGCATCAGGGCAGGTGAGACAAATATTACAGAACAGAAAATCAGCAACTTTGTGTAGTCTTCTGCTTAACCTTTCATGTGGCCGTTGCCAGAGGTCTGTCCTCCAGAGTGCACACTTCTACCATGTATCTTGTGTCAGCTCTAGCGTTAGTCGGAGCTCTGCAACTTGAGCTAGGTCACAAACCGATCGAGAAAGAAACCCTGCTCCCCCAAACTGTCACATCTGTATGTTGAGTCTGTGTGTAGGGGAATCAAAAAGGTACCAAAGCTGCCATCAGTGAGATGGTGGGACTGGATGGCGGAGGGATGAGCGGGCAAATTGCCTTGAGAAAGAAGAGAGGGAGGCAGCTGCTAGGTCAGCTGAGCTGCCCAAGGTGTGATGGCCTCGGTGTTCAGAGCACACTGATGGGACCTGCTGGCACTGGCTACGATACCTTTTTCTCTTGCAGGGACAGACACTGGTCTCCTCTGTGTCAGGAGGTGTTATGGGCAACAGCCATTAGCCTGTAGGGCACTCTGAGTAAGAGCTTTGCCTTCGTGTGGCTGCAGTGTGCGGGCACTGACTCTGGAGTCCTTCCAGACTAAATCCTTCAACCAAAGACAGCTTGGGCCAGAAGGGAGTGAGTGAGTGGGAATATTTTGCTGCTTGATCAGGATACTTTCATAGCTCTCTATTGAAGCAGAGCCTCTGACTCACACTTTTCCACCCAGCCAAGTGCTGCAAACACCAAGCTGTGCAGTCTTTCTTTTACCGTCACCTGGTGGGTCATTATTTACTCAGTGCAAAGTGGAACAGCTTTGGCTAGGGGGGTGGGAGAGACTCACTCCAAGCTGAATTTGAATGGTTGTAGCAGCACTAGGGGACTTGTGCATTACAATTTTGTTGGACTGATAAGAACGCACCCACCGAGGACATTCAGTTCTGACTCCTGATTAAAAATCAGAACAGTCCTTTTTCTCCTGCTCATTTTTTTTTCTGGAAAGCCTGTTCCCTTATACGTCTTAAAGAACATCTACTTGCATGGGTCCTGTGAGGCCAGTGGGGTGGAAAACGAGGCTGGTGATTTGTGTCAAGTCTGGGGTGACGAGGAAGTCCAGCCTCAGCATGGTAAGTGCTCAAGGCTCTGGATTTCTCTAGGTGGCAAGAAGCTGCTGAGTTTGCCACACAAGGCTGAGCATCTGCATCCCACCTGCATGGTACATGCAAGCATTGATTCCTTCAGACAATGAAACTAATTTAGGGTGTCCCATGTCTTGGAAAGTTGGGTAATCACCAACATTTAAGCTCTTTTAATGGAGCTAACCCAAGCTGCATGTTGAAAATAAAGCACAGTTGTGGTTTTGCACGCTTGTCACCTGCCACCTCACTGAACTGCAGTGGGGCCTAAGAGAGTGGCTTCCTGCAGTTCCAGGAAGTTCCTCATCCTGTTGTTGCTGTGCAGAAGGGCCATGCAAATTCCTACCATCCCTAGAGCCAACGTAAAGCAGCTATTCTTCTCAGTGAGTGCCGGGATTGTGCCTGCTGCATTGTGTGCAGCCCAGAACAGCAAACATCTATCATGTTCAACTCCCAGGGCTCAGCTGTGCCTTAAAGACATGGTTTAGCTTTTAACTGTGCTGATCAGCACACAATGTGCTGACTGTCACTCCTAAAGAACAAAATGACAGATGGGCTTATCATACGTCTGTCTGGAGGTAGAGAATGAGAAGAGCAACTTGGTTACTAATTACCTTCTCACCACTGAAAGGGGAAATGTCCCTGTGCTTGACACAATTTGCATGGACATGGCAAAATTAATGAACTTTTTCACCCTCAGCTGTCCCAAGAGTGAGCTTCACGCCATTGTCTCCAGTGTGGCTCTCTGAGATTTGAATGCATCCATTTGCATTCAGCAGGGCAGCACAGACACAATGTAAGAGTCCAAGAATTTTAAAATGCATCTCTGCCATCAGGCTGTTTTGCAGCAAGAGGGCTGCTGAGTAACAGCCATGGGTCACATCTGTGACTGTTACCATTGCTTCTTTTTGTTACCCCCTTTTTTTTTTACGGTATTTGTATCTGAGTATCAATAAAATAACTATTCTTTCAGATCTGTTATTCAGTTTACTATTTCTAAACTGGTATGACTGCTCTTACATAAAAAGCATACCCTGATATGCTGCACACTAATACATGAAACTCGGATTCCATTTGATTGTTATTGTTGTTATTTGTTGCATAGGTTTTGGGGTGGGTTTCTGATGCACAAGAAATTGCATCCAGCTGTGCAAGAAGGCTCAGTAATCTTAGGAAGTAAGTACACTGGGGGTGAGCTAAGGTGTCAGAATTATGTCTTTAATGGCTGTATGCACCAGATAAAGTATCTTGACTTTAAATTATGTTTAAAATTGGCTACAGATAAGTTCTAATAAGATCATTTGTATGAAAAATCTTTATAAGATAGTATCCATACGTTTCATTTGATTAATTTTTTTAAATGCTGCTTTAACACTTATGTCCTGTGACAGGCCTACTATTATTCTAACAATTCAATAAGTAGATACATTTAATGCTGTAAAATAAATTTAGTTTATCACTTAATTCTATATCTAAAGAAGGTTTTGGTTTGGAAGTGTTTTCAAAATTGATCGCTGACATTTATCAACTCAGACTCTGGACTTCTTCTCTAGTTCTTGACATAATGTAAGATGATTATGGAGGTGGTGGGGAAAATACTCCAAGCAGTGTGTTGCTTGCCTAGGTATGAAAATGGGAATAATTGCAGAGCTACATTAGAAAAATAAAATCAGAACTGTGAAGCATAGCTATCTGACAGTGGAGACACAAACTGAAAGCTTAAGGAGTATAGATGCTGCTAATATTCAGGTAAAAGCTCTAGGCTGTTTTCCTGGTTTTGAAAGCTTGTGCAAAACCAATTTCAGCAATGTGGTCAGTATATTGCGTATTCTATTTGTTTAATTTTTGAGACTGCTTTGACAGCAGTGAGGTGGCTGACCCTTAATGGCAGCAATTTGTTTTCCTTTGGTTTGATTATGGTGGGTCTTTATCGTGGGTCTAATCAGTAGCAGGGGGTTACATCTTCATGTGGGTCTAATACAGAATTTCTGGGAGGTTAATCTGAAGAATGTCATTCCAGATAGCTGATGAGTGCTTAAGTGCTGCTCGTGGTCTAGCAAAGCCAAAAAAAAAAAAAAAAATCTGTTATTGTAATCTCAGCCTTTTTCCTTTTGAAAACAACCCCCCTTCAAAACAGATTTTGCCATCTACTTTTGTTACTTTTGGCCTTTTCAGTTTATCTTCCATTAACTTGGCTGATCTGTTTTTCTTCTTTCTCCTTCAGCTTCTGTGTTCCCTCCCAATATCCGAAGCACAAACTGCATCAGTGCTGTGTCAAAGGGTGGGTAGCAGCTTCTCCACAGCATTCAGATATTTTCTTCATGGCTCTCCGTGTGAAGTCCACCTTTCCCCTTTCTTTCTTGAGAGCCGTGTACTCATAGGCCTTCAGCTTGCTGTAATAGTCTGAGAATTTATTGTAGAGAATGGAGATGGGCATGCCGTTCAGGATTATTCCAAACGCAATGCAGAGGAAAGCAAACAGGCGGCCAAGGTGAGTTTCTGGGCACATGTCTCCGTATCCCACTGTAGAGATGCTGACCTACAGGCAAACCAACATTCATCTTATTAACCAAGAAGAAACATACAAACAGATATGTTTGGGGATCAGGGACAATTTCACGGTTAGCATTTTTGCACTTTGCATCATAAATCTGAAATACTCTCTGCTGCCTTTTTTTCTCTACCATCCATCTTATGCAAAAGTCCCTAATTAAAAAAACAAAACCAACAAACCTCTCATGCAGAAAGACGGACAGCGGTGCCGTTTGACACCATTCAGGAGGATTTTTAAAAGCTTTGTCCCGCAGTGGGAATTTCCAAACAATTTCCACACCAGCCTGTCCAGAAGGTGGGTTTGCTCAGCTGGGGTTAGCGGACAGAGATGGCTCCCTGGCCGCGCAAATCCAGTAATAACTGCAGCCCTGCTCCCTCATCGTGTCCCTTGGAACAGATGCCCTGTGTCTAAATCCAGTGTGCTTATAAAACCCGGTATTTGGGGACTTATTCTGTGGTTGTGTTTTGAGTGTTACCTTTGTTTGTCATATATATTTTAGGAACTAATGAAAAACACATTAAAAGCTTCAGCTAATTGTGAAATATATTTTTATAATGTTTGCCCTATAGCAAGAAGTGACCCAGGACTCTGAAGTTTCTAGATAAACATCCCCTTTAATGGTTACATACCTACAAGGAGCTGTGGAAAAAACAGAGATCTTTCTCTGTCACCTGGAAGTTCTTGCTTGCAGTGTATGCTCACAACATATGTGTATATATATATATATATTTATAGTGATAAATTGTTTGATCTTCCTGCTCATCTGTATGTCAGAGGTTACAAAAGTAAGGTGCATGTGTGCCTTTGGTAGGGAATATTCCTGTTTGGTTTAGCTGACGAGTACACAGATGGGAAATTTTTGCTGAATTCCCCTTTGAAGAAGGGTTTCGGGACTGTTTAACATGGTTTTTTGTGAGAGTGGTGGTATTTAATGTATTTGCTTTAGATGAATCTGTACATTTTGCCGTCACGTTGTCTACCTAGTTTCACAGCCTTTTTTCTTCTATGCCATCAGCATTTTCTCTTTTTAGCCTATGGATGTGTGAAGGAACTGTGTTTTATATGGACCTGGTATTATACCAAGTTCTGCAAGACTTTCTTTGTAAAATTTAGCTTCAAAATTCATGGATGTTTGCTTATGGGGATGCTATATATGAATTATGCACTCCCAAACAGTCAGCATAAAATAACTCCTAATTTATATAATTCCACCACACACATCTTGGTTGTTTTTAATTTTTACCTTTAGCAAATTTAACTTATTTTCTCTGGCAGGTAAAACTTGCAGCCTTCTACCATCTGGCACTTCCTAGTCTGTGCAAGGGATCTTGTTCAGCAGATGAATTTTATTTATTTTTTTTCACAGTATCTCAACACACTGCGTGTATCTGTGAAACAGTAATCTAAAACTTTGACAGAAATAAACTGCAGGCAGCAGGACTTTACTGTAATGCCCTTGTGGCTTTAGCACTGAAATAAGTCTTTGGAAGGTCATGGTGTGCAGCTTGCCATCCTCTAACATGCTAAATAAAATGTTACTTCAAATGAAGAAAGCATTAGGGTACATGAGGCAGCACTGGGTAAGCACATTTGTAGGATGCACCTGGTGCTTCCTGTGGAATAAAAAGGATTAGTCACTCGGTCTAATGGAAATTAAGTCACTGGATTTGAATGATAATACAGGATAAATATCTCCAAAAATAAATACTGAGATGAAGGCAAGATGTTTATCTCTACTAGCCAGGACAAAACCATTATCCTGTGATAAGGTTCTGTTCCACTGGCATAGTCTTCTACATAGCCTGTGACTGTTTGGGAGGCATACTTCTCCTGTGTGTGACACTGAATGCTGTTGGATTTTAATGAAATTTGAGTGATCTGGATATCTTAATTTTCACTCTTATAGAATGACTAGGCTTTAAAAAGAGTTTCATGCATTGGAATTGCAATGTGCATGCTACAGCTCCTCTTTTGGAGATGCTTGCTCAGCTAAATAGGCCTTTTTCATGTAGTCATAGTCACATACATTTCTCAGAAGAATCTGAATGATTATGGTGTCACGAGCTTACACATGTGAGACCTAAAGATTTTGCATATATGCTGCATATTCAGAAAACAAAATGTAAGGCTAATGTCCTTATTCTAGTAATGTATGAAGTACAATTTTTTTAATAACCTGGGTATATCACTTAAAGATGACCTGTGATGGTCCCTTTATTCACTGATTTTTCCCTCTTCCCATGCCCCAGCTTAAAGGATATTCAGCACATGTACATATGCATGTACATATATATACATGTCTACATGTGTCTGTGGGGCCAGTTTTTCTGCCATGTGTTGAATCACTACAAACATACGTATGGGAAGCCATCACATCAGCTGTCGCTGAACCAGAAGTGCAGACCATGGGCTTCCAGGGCTGCTGGCCAGGAGAAGCGAGCTTGTGTGGGTTGGGGTTGCTGTCCTGTGGGCCCCATATGCAGCTCGGTGCATCCAGTGCCTGTGCTGATCAACCAGCACAAGAAGATCTTCTGAATCCTTTCCGCTCCATTTGCATGGGCTTCCTATCCCAGGGAAGCGACTGGGGCACAGCCAGCCCCATAGCCAGGCCCAGGGGTCAGAAGTGCTCCTGGGGCCCTGCCATAGACATGGGTTATGGAGGCCAGCATCAGCTACTGCAAAACGAAATGTACATGATGACACACCAGAATAAGCCTTGGAGTTATGGACAGCCAAGATATGGGCTCTTTGCCTCCTCCCAGCACCTGCAACATCCAGCTACCCTCTGATTTGATCCAGGCTGCTGTAGGTACGCACATCTTCTGCAGCATAACAGAGCTCTGAAATGGTGTGGGCAGCAGCACAGGCAGGGGTCAACTTCCCCCTCTCCCCAATGCCTTTGATAAAACCACCCCTCTCCCTGCCAAAGCATTGCTTTAAAAATTATAATTGTGAAACTGCCATATTTGTGCACGTTTATTATCATTAAGCATTTACTTACAGCCTGCAGCTCCCTCTCCGTTGTTTGCTAGTCTTCATAAACCCAGAAGTGTTTCTTTTGTCTTCACAGCTCACCTTGAAGGCTGTAACTATCATCTTGTTCTCACAATAGTTTAGAAGCATTGGTTAGCCTTCTATAAGTGAATGTATGTCCATCCTTGGGTGTTAATGCAATCCAAGTCTGGAGTTGAACTGCTTCCCGAACCCTTTAGAGGTGAATTCTGAGTTTGATAGGCTGGAACAGTTCTGCCAGGACATTGCTAGAGCCAGGAGGCGTTTAAGCAAGGTGGAAGACTTTAAACTCTCACAGCTCTGTGTTTCCAGCTAAATCTTCATGCCCCTGAAAGATGTGAACCCAACAGCCCAGAAAATGCTGCCTCAAAAATACACCTCCACACAACCCAGTATAGTACAGATCAGAGATAGTTTAGACCTCTGAAAGAGACGTGCCGAAATGCCTTAGAGCACTAACCCAGTGGCACTATCTAGAAATGAGGTCATTCTGTGTTCATTTCTGAGGCTTCTCAGCTGAAACTCAGCCAGTTACCCTCACTCCAAGTGCTTGGGGTGGGACTAACATCACACTCTTTCTGGCAGAGGTTGCAAAAAAAGATTGAAGGTGACATTAACCAGCTCTCAGTACTGACTGATGTGGGATTCAGACCAGTGACCTAGATGTAGAAGGCAGTTTATCCCATTATCAACCCCTTGAGCCATTCTGCTTCTTTTTGTATTTATTCCTCTGCCTCTGAAAGTCTGGCATGGTATAAATAACCACCAAGGTTTTGTGTGTGTGCAGATGTGCGCCTTAGATGTGACACCTAAGGAACAGAACACAATCTATTGGAATCTCTTGGGTAAAATAACTGTTGGTCTTAATGCATTTCTAATGGCCAGAGCTCTGGGACAGCTTTGACTTTGCAAGTTTGAGTGACCAGACTACAGTTAATAAACTACGTCTTTACAACTTGCAGTTGTATGATGGGTCATAGTAGCTCTGCAAGAAGAACAAGAATGAAAATCCTGTGTCCACCTGCAACTAGCTAGATTGATGCAAGCTTTTTTTTTTGCTTTTTTTTTTTTTTTTTGGCAACACCAACAATGGGATTAAATGGGGAAATTATTTTCTTTCCTGTCTCTTTGCCCACTTCTTCCCTAGAAGTGCATGTACCGTCTGCATTTGGTCAGACTGGAATTTCAACACTGTCTGCCTGATTAAGCCTTGATTTAAGCTTACAACAGAGGTGAATGAGTGTGTGTGCATGTGCGTGCGTGAGTGAGCGCATATGTCCCATAAGCTCAGAATGCAGAGCAGATGTTCACTGATCTGATCCTGCTGTTTTCAAGACTGTCAGCAACTCTAGCAAGGGAGGGGAGGGGAAGGGAGGGAGGGTCTCTAGCTACCCAGCAAGGTGAGAGGTGTTTACTTACGGCAGCCCACCACCAAGCATGAGGGATGCTGGTGAAGTTGGTACTGGAGACATCGTGCTCCACAGTGTAGACCATGGCAGAGAAGGCGAAGATGCCCATGGCAATGAAGAGCAAAAGGCAGCCCACCTGCTGGTAGCACTGGCGCAAGGTAAAGCCGAAGGCACGCAGCCCTGTGGAGTGGCGGGCCAGCTTGAGGATGCGGAAGATGCGCATGAGGCGCATGATGCGAAGCACTTGTCCCACCTTGCCCACCCGTCCCACCTTCTCAATATCGTGCTCGTGCTGAGAGCCCCGACCTCGGGGCTGGTCATCATCAGCAAAGCATTCGAGCAGCAGCTGCAGGTAGAGGGGCAGGATGGCAATGAGGTCTACTGCGTTGAGGGCGCTGCTGGCAAAGCGGCGCAGGTCTGGAGTAGAGACCAAGCGCAGCAGGTACTCCAGTGTGAAGAATGCGATACACAGGGTCTCAATGTGCTCCAAGACAGGACGGCTCTCCCCACTCTTCCGGTCTACCTGCTGCATCTCCTCCACTGTGTTGAGTGCCAGGGCCACCACGGAGATGAGCACAAAGAAGCTGGAGGCCACTGCCATCACCTTGGCGGTGACAGAGGAGAAGGGCTTCTCCATGAGGTTCCAGAGGCGCCAGCGCTGGGGACCATAATAGCGCATGTGGTGGAAAAGCTGCTCGTTCTCCTGAGCCTCTGCCTGGGAGCGCAGCTCGCGCTGGACCTTCAGCTGCTCGCTCAGCTCGTCGCGGCGCTCCTCGAAGCAGATGCGGCAGCAGCGAGGGGTGTATTTGAGCCGCACGCCCCAGTAGCTCAGCTCCTCCAGGAAGCTACGGGGGCACAGCTCGTCCCGCACGCGCAGCACCCCCGAGGCATAGAAGTTGTACACCAGCTGGAAGACGGCCGGGTCCCGGTCAAAGAAATACTCATCTACCTGGGCAGCGTAGTCATCGCACAAGCCCAGCTGGCAGCGACGGTCAGTGGAGGTAGCCAGGCGGCCCAGGCGGGTCTTGGGATAGATGGCCACTGCCTGGTAGGTGAGGCGGTAGCTTTGGCCACCGACGTTGATGTTCAGCATGGATGAAGTGGAAGCTGTGGCCGGGGCTCCAGAGGAAAGGGCAGGGGAGCAAGGAATGGATGATGAGGTCTTGTTTTCTCCCTCAAATATGTCTCCACTTGGCCATTTTCCTTGTTCTTTCTCTTCCTCTTCCTCATCTTCATCGTCCACATAATAGTTGTAATTCCCCTCAGGTCCCAGGAGCAGCAGGGGCTGGGAGTTCAATGCAGTGGGGGCAGAAAAGCCGCTCTGCTTGTCTACATGCATGCCTTTATTATCCTTCCCCTTGTCGGGCTGCGGGAGGACGTTTGGTGCTTCCCTCTCCCTGCCTTTATGTTTTAGGAAAGGAAACTGCCGCCGCATGTTAAACTGCAACATACTACTTTTCCTTACTCTTCTCCTTTCTTTGCAGTCACCTGATCAAGGAATTAACACCAGTCCTTTCCAACACTACAAAGGCTGACAATCCCGTTTTCTTCTTCCTTTGTCTTGGAAGTATCACGCACAGCAGTGGTTCTGCATTTTTCTCCCTGCCAGCCAGGGAGAAACAACAGTTGTTGTGAAAGCTCCGTGTGGGATATAGACACATGAAGACTGCTGTTGACCGTTTTAATCTTGCTGACAGGGAAGATCTGAGTGCTTAGAGAAGGGGATTTGAGGGCTATTATCCTTTTCCAACCTCATCTCCCTCAGGCTGTGACGTGAATGATTATGGATCCATAAATCTATGAAAAATCAGTAGGGGGAAAAAAACCCTAAAGTTTTATTGCTAATAAAACCCATACATTTTCCTAATTCAAGTATATATAGATTAAGAATAATCTCAAAATTAAAACATGTGAGGGACAGAGGGAGAAGAGAGAGGTGGGGGAGAGAGAGAACATTACATATTACTTTCATCTACATAAGTATAGCATGTCTTGGTTTTCCTTAACGAAAACAATGAATAATTGATGTGCAGATAATGGATAGGAATTCACTATGGTAGCTCTTAAAATGTTTTCCAATAGTGAGCAAATAAAGTCATGCCTTTTTATTCCCAGTTAGAATACCTCCATCTGCTTAAGGTCTGAGGAAAGTCTGTTCCTGAAGCTTTGGTTGTGCTCTGGGAGCGCAGGATCACGGTCTTCTGGACACAGTGGAAATGAAGGGCAGGGGCGTGAAGGGGTTTCTAGCACGCTACTTCACTTCAAACGCTTCATGAGCTGCTGAGAATCAGAATAAAGGCACTCTTGTTTCTTTTGCAAGTCATGTTTAATAGCATAAAGCTGCACTAGGTAGCTAGCAGGACAGGAGAGATGCTTTCTCCTTGTTTTGATGGAGGTTTAATCCTCAGCTCTAGCTGAGCTGGCGCAAGCATCTCCAGTAACAATTGAGCACCCTGAAATCCAGGTTACTTCCCCTTCTCACTGGGGGCACTTCAGCTGAGCTAGAGCTCCTGTAGAGCAGAGGATGCACACAATAAAGGGATGGCTCCTCCAGCATGCTCTTAGCCCCGGAGTTACAGCTTCTTAACACCAGCTTGTTATCCTACCTGCCTCCAGGCTGATGCAGGAAGGGACAAGGCACTAGGACAGTGCTAGTTTTGGCAACACCCTTGCTGGTCTGGGAAGGTTTTCCATTTGCAGTCCTGTAGCCTGCCTTCCACTTGCCACTCTCTACCCTTTCACATAAGCTGCTGGGACAGTGCATCCCAGAGACCCTGCAGCAGTATGTCTCCTTTGTTTTCCTCAAGTTCCTGTTCTTGTGTCATTAATCTCATGGTCTTGCCTCTGCAAACCCCGATACTATTGTTTTGGTGGTGTCCCATGCAAAGTAATTGCTGTTGCTGTGAGAATCACTCCTTCTTTTTCCCCTTTTCCCTACCCGTTTGTTGTAGCTTTTATATTTACTAGCTATTTACCATAGCTGAGCATTTTGCAACACTTTCATTCTCAGGCTGCATCCTAATGGTGCATCACACTGAATAATTCAAGGTTTCTTCAGGTCACAATGTTTAAGGCCTGGATTATTGGCAATTCATATTTAGCTGCTCTTGAAAGTGTTTTGCTTCATGCATTTGTCTCCACTGCCTGTTCTCTTTCTTGATGCAAAAAAGGCAAGGCCCCTACTGATGGGGGTTGTCAGTGCCTTATTACAGATACCAATCTCCTTTGCAGTTTGCTTTGAACATTAAACCATGCCATGGTGAGTCCTTTGTTAGCAACCTTAATGCAAATTAATGTCCAATTTCAAGGCTGTTTCTTTCTCCTAAGCAAACTAATTATGACGTAAGAAAAAAATAGTTTGTAATGCCGTCATTTTACTACGAAAAATTCATGAATGTATCTTAATCAAGATTCAGGCTAACTATAACCATATTCCTTTTGTCAGCCTCCACTGTAGCATTTCATTTTGCATTTTGTCAGGCTCCCTGGTCTCACTTCTGAGAAGCATCCAGTAAGGCTTATTGCTCACTATTCAAGAGATCATTTCTCATACCATACTGCAGTAGCAGGAGCTTCTACAGGGTGAACTTCATGGCTGTCCAATGCCAGCACTTCATGCACCTGGACTAAGATCTTCGACATCACTATGAAGCAAAGCAAGAAAGATCAGTACCTTCACTCCTGCTCAGACTAACCACTTTGACCTAGATACTCTTGGGAACGTAGCTCCCAGGCACCTGGTACACTCTGCTCAAACTTGCCTCTAACTGACAAAACAGGTAAAATAAAATTGCTTTCTTTATGTTCTTTACTTTGGGGTAAGATCTGGTTCTGAGCTTCTAGACCCTAAGTCTAGATAAATAAGAAAATGAAGTGACTAGAAAAGACTTCCCCTCCTCCCCATTTTTTTTCCTTAGCGACCTTATTCAGTGTGCTGTTTATCTTCATAAATGTCCTTAATAAGAATTGCATGACATCTTCTTGTATGGGGAAGAGCGGACTTTGGGCTGCTGAAGGAGCTAGTTACTAAGGTCCCCTGGGAATCTGCTTTTGAAGGTACTGAGGTTGATGAATGCTAGTCACTTTTTAAGAGCTATCTCTTAACAGTGCAGGAGCAGGCAATTCCAAAGTATTGGAAGTTAAGCAAGTGGGACAGAAGACTAGCTTGGCTGAGCAGGGACCTTCTTCTAGAACTTAGGCAGAAAAAGAAAGTGTACGGAAAGCAAGGACAGGTGACACAGGAGGACAACAGAGATGCTGTTCACCACTGTAGGGAGAAAATTTGCGTGGCCAAAGCTCGATTAGAGTTCAAGCTGACCATCACTGTGAAGGACAACAAAAAGGGCTTTTTTAAATATGTTAACAGCAAAAGGAGGATCAGAGGTAACATTGTTCTATTACTTGATGAGGTCAGTCACCTCACAAATAGGGATGTAGAAAAAGCAGGGAAGTTTAACACCTTCTTTGCCTCCTCAACACCGTTGGTGGGCCCTGGGAGCCCTGGAGCCCTGTGTTGGAAGATTATGACTGGGAAAATAATAAATTCCCAGCTGCCTCTGAATGTGTTCAAGACCTCCTGCTCCCATTGGATGCACAATGGTCTATAGGGCCCAATGGGCTTCATCCCAGGGTACTGAAAGAGCTGATGGATGTCATTGTGGGACTTCTCTCCATTGTTTTTCAGTGGCCTTGGGAATCTGGAGAGGTCCTAGTCAACTGGCATCTGGAAAACGTTGTCCCAGTTTTCAAGAAGGCTAAGAAGGAAGACCCTGGTAATTACAGGTCTGTCAGTCTCACTTCAGTGCCTGGCAAAATTATGGTGAAGGTTATTCCAGGAGTTAGTCAAAAACAGTTGAGAGACAACACAGCCATTGGTCGTAGCCAGCACAGGTTCACAAGGGCAAAGTCCTGCTTAACCAGCTTAATTTCCTTTTATGACAAGACGACCTATCTAGTTGACCAAGGGAAGCCAGTAGATGTGGGGGTTGTTTGATTTTAGCAAAGCTTTTAATACTGTCTCTAACAGTATCCTTCTGGAAAAAATGTTCAGCACATAGCTAGACAAGTCCATAATACATTGGGTGAGCAACTGGCTGACAGGTCAAAGAGTTTCAGTAAATGGGGTTACATCAGGCTAGTGGGGTTCCTCAGGACTCGATTTTAGGGCCAGTGCTCTTTAACGCTTTTATAAATTATCTGGATCCAGGAATCAAATGTGCATTAAGTTAGTTTGCTGATTTTACTGAACTAGGAGGAGCTGTGGACTCCCTCAAGGGTAGAGAGGCTTTACAGAGAAATCTGGATAGTCTAGAGAGCTGGGCAATCACCAACAATAAGAAATTTGACAAGAGCAAGTGCAGGATTCTCCAGCTCAGACAGGTAATGCTGGCTATACATACCAACTGGAGGACTAGAAGCTGGAGAGCAGCCCCATGGAAAAAGATCTGGGGATTTGGGTTGGTGGCAAGTTGAATATGAGTTAACAGTGTGCCCTTGCAGCCAAAACAGCCAAGCATGTCCTGGAGTGCATCAAGCACAGCATAGCTGGCTGGTCAAGGGAGGTGATTGTCCCCCTCTACACTGCACTGAGGCAGCCCCACCTCCAGTGCCATGCGCAGTTCTGGGAGCCTCAGCGTAAGAAGGACATCAAACTATTAGAGTCCATCCAGAGGAGGGTGACCAAGATGGTGAAAGGCCTCAACAGCAAGACTTACGAGGAGCAGCTGAGGTTGCTTGGTTTGCTCAGCTTGGAGAAGGCTGAGGGGTGACCTCATCATAGCCTCCAATTTTCTCAAGGGGAGCAGCAGAGGGAGAGGTGCTGATCTCCTCTCTCTGGAGACCAGTGACAGGACATGAGGAGATGGAATGAGTCTGCATCAGAGGAAGTTCAGATTGGACATTAGGAAAAGGTTCTTCACTGAGAGGGTGGCCAGTCACTGGAACAGGCTTCCCAGGGAAGTGGTCATGGCACCAAACCTGTCAGAGTGTTCAAGGACCATCTGGATGACGCTCTTAGTCATATGGTTTAATTTTAGGCAGGGAGTTGGGATCATTGATGATTCTTATGGGTCCCTTGCAACCTGAGATATTCTATGATTCTATGGGGAGAGTAAGAACCATGAAAACCTGGCAGTCAGTAACAGTGGAGAATGCTGTCCAATCAACTAGACAGTGCTCCAAACAACCGTAAAAAGGTCAACCCAACTGAAAATAGGAGCATCAGTGAAGGCAGTTAGTGCAGAGGGAAAGGAGTCGGGGGGAGTTTCCTGAGAACAGTATTTTCGCAAGGGATAAATACAGTTAAAATGAAAAGGTTCACGAGAAGATGAGTCTGCAAGTCTTCATCTTAAGGAGTACTGACTTTTCCCAGGACAGGGGACTGTATAACTTCAATGCTTTTTCACTGAGCAAATCAGCTTCAGAGTTGAGTATGCTTGCTTTTTCTTGGTTAAAATAAAGGAGAACTTTTTAATTAAAATTACCTTAAAGAATTTATATGGCTCTGCAAGGCCTCCGTGGATTTGTTCCTACCTCACTAGAGGAACAGTTCACAGATAAGTATTTTTTTTAAGGTCAGGAAAGGCCTGTAAGATCATCTATTCTGACCTACTTGAACAATAACCCTAGAACTTTACTCAGTAATTCTGCCATTGTGCTAAAAAGTGTGGGTCAAACTACCTTAACATCTTGGAGACTTGAAATAACATGCTCAGCTATCTGTAGGGAAATGCACTCTAAAATTGCATGGGGGTTTGTTTCAAAGGGTCCACCCAGGCTCTTTCATTAACCTCCAGTGACCTCTCAAGCTATGTTGACAATGTGGAAAATACTGCTAGTGGTGATTATTAATAGTATAATAATTATTAATGTCCTGTTTAACCTATTAGGGCACTCAAAAGCATAACAGGGCTGAAGGTAGACTGACTGGCTGCAGTGTCAGCTGAAAATGTGACGGGTGACTCAGGGAGGAGAGTTAGGATTCTGTTCTGCTTGCCTCTTCACACACCAGTTCTTTATAAAGAGTAGTTGTCAAAAAAAAAAAAAAGAACACCCCCCCCACCCCTACACCCCTCCTCGAGCTAGAGCTTTGCCAAAATAACAGATCTGCTCAGAGCTGAAGCAACCTTCACTCTACCCTTCGTCTTCACCCAGGTCAGTTGGTTAGACTCAAATGCAAGCAGCAGTAAGCAAGAGGACCCTTCCTGCTCTGTGATTTCAGGCATCTTTGCACCCTACCACCCTGGCAGACTTTCTCAGCCCTCAGAGTGTCATGCAGCTGCTGAACAAATGCTTCCCGGCTTGTTGCTTTTTCTATTTCTGTTGGGGTTTTTTTCCCACTTGCCAACCCTGCTGCTGCAGCCACCCAGAGGGTGTTCAGAAAGGGCAGACTGAGTGGGACGAGAGGATGATTGAGGGGTGAACCTCAGTGTCACCCAGCAGCTCACCTCTCTTCCCACTCACATGTTACAGGGGAGCTCATGAGCCCGTGCAGTGCCCTGCCTCCATGCATGAGTGTTGCCTGCATCTACAAGGAAAGAGAACGCAGAGAGAGAGCCAGCTCCAGACGTAGGCAAGAGGCAGACTGCAAAACCTGGCTAGGGTTAATTTGGCAGCTTGGTACCTGAGCAGTTAGGCTGTGTCAGCCAGGACAACATCGGTGATGTATGTCCAAGAGCTGATGGCTGCAGCTGATGGCTACAGCAACGTACCTGAGCCCAGGGACCTATGACAAGCTACGTGAGCTACCGTCTCTGGCTGCACATCAATGTGTCCCTGTCGGTATCTCTTTCTACCACTGTCACTCTGTGCTATTTCTTTCCTCTCCCAGTGAACTTCTGCTGGTTGTTGTAAATTGCAGCTTTTTAAACAGGTGAACCCACAATGTCTACTGTAACTGGTCCCTGGATACTTTTGCAGGGAAATATCCCTGTCATGATGTCACCTAAAAGCATACTCAGGCAGCATTACCAGCAAGGAACACAGCGGGAGCTAGTCAGCCAAAGTCCAGGGCAACTTACCCCAGCTCTTAAACCTGCGTCATAGAATCATAGAATCATTTAGGTTGGAAAAGACCTTTAAGATCATCAAGTCCAACCTTTAACCTAACACTGCCATCCCACCGCTAAACCATCTCCCTAAGCACCTCGCCTACCAATCTTTTAAATATCTCCAGGGATGGGGACTCAACCATTTCCCTGGGCAGCCCATTCCAGTGCCTGACAAACCTTTCTGTGAAGAAATTTTTCCTAACGTCCAACCTGAAGCTGCCCTGGTGCAACTTGAGGCCATTTCCCCTTGTCCTATCGCTTGTTACCTGGGAGAAGAGACCAACACCCACCTCACTACAGCCTCCTGTCAGGCAGCTGTAGAGGGTGATGAGGTCTCCCCTCAGCCTCCTCTTCTCCAGACTAAACAACTCCAGTTCCCTCAGCCGCTCCTCGTATGACTTGTGTTCCAGACCCCTCACCAGCTTTGTGGCTCTCCTCTGGACATGTTCCAGCAACACAATGTCTTTCCTGTAGGGAGGGGCCCAAAACCGAACACAGTATTCGAGGTGCGGCCTCAGCAGTGCTGAGTACAGGGGCACGGTCATTGCCCTACTCCTGCTGGCCACACTAGGCCTGATAGAAGCCAGGATGCCATTGGCCTTCTTGGCCACCTGGGCACACTGCAGGCTCATATTCAGCCGAATGTCAACCAGTACCCCCAGGTCCTTTTCCGCCAGGCAGCTTTCCAGCCACTCTCCCCCAAGCCTGTAGCATTGCATGGGGTTGTGACCCAAGTGCAGGAAAATCGTATGAGGTGCATTGACACCTATGTATGCACCAGCTTTTACTGGGCACATTCAAAGTATAGGTCTGGCTACAAAGCTAAAAACTCTCTGAATTCTGCCCTAAACTGCACGTTTAAAACTATCAGAAGACTACAAGGAGTATTGTTATATAAATGGTGTTAAAGAATGGCAGAATCAAACAGTTCTTTTGATAAATATGAAAGGATTATAACTAGCAGGGGGTATCTGCAGCAAATCTCTGGGCAGCAAGAATTAATGATATTGTAATGGATTGATGCCTGTGCTATTAAATCTTGAGCCCAGCCGTGTGTTGTTTGAGGGGCATGGTTTGGCTAAGATCTTGAAATGTACTGTGAGAGGTAAAGCCAGCAAATATTGATTCCCTATTTTGAAGAAACCACGCTGTAGCAAGAGATAAGTGAGGCATAGGAGATGCAGAGGACAGAAAGCAAGCCCTGGTTTTCCCTGTGATTTGACTTTATGTGCAATCCAAGGAGTTTAGCCCCTGTGGTCCCTGAGAGGTAAAAAGAGACCAAGATTCAAGACCCTGGGTGGTTTTGTCTTTGGATCTGCTTCAGGCAATTACTATATGGCAGCCACTACATAAAAGAAGAAAGAGAAGGGTCTTCAGACGAAGATATGCACATGCAAGCTAGCTTCTCTCTGGAATGTCAGCAAGAGGCAAGCCAGCCTTTGCCTAGGCATGGACAGCACTGAGAGAGCAGCGCTAGTCATCTCTGCGGTCAGATGGGTCACCTGCCACTGACAGACAGACACCAAAACAATGAGGAGAGAGATACCGTAGTGAATCAAAGGCTGCCAGTGACAGGACATACGTGCATAAAGTGGTCTTACACATAGGATAAGAAAACAGGAATTGCCTCTGCATACCAGGTATCTCCCAACCCATGCAAGAGCGAGCTAGTCCCACAGCGGGCTGGACAGGGCTAATACAGAAAACAGCGTAGCATAAGCATTAGATAGGGTGAAACCACATTGCAGAGAGGCTCCCCAAATAGTCTTGGGTGTGCTTTTTATGATCTCAATGCATGTGAGCCTGAGGGCGCAGACACGGTCAAAGTTACCAAGGTGTAAGAGATCAATAGGCCCCAGATGAGCCATGGAGGCTGGCTGTACGCAAGCCCTAAACCCACAGCAAATGCAAAATAACGCAACATTCACTTAGCACTTTTGCATTGCAAGCTTAAATAAATTCAATGCCTTGTGTTTGCTACATGCTATGGGTATGGGCAAAGCGGCAAATCTGCTTACATGCAATGACTTGCTAAACTAGGGGGGGGGATCTGCCCATGAGCCGGAGTCTTAACATGTTCAACAGTGATACCTGTGATGTTCAGCAGGTTACATATCCAGAAATAGCTATGTGTCAGGGGTCTCATGTGAGTAGAAAAACTGTGGGGAAATAGATATACCTAGCACGTGCTTCAGCAAATCAATGCACTACAGCAACAAACATGCATATGAAAAAGACATGCACAAAAAAAGAACAGTACTATATTCCTCTAGTTTAAGGAGTTCATAACCCTTTTATTACAGCTGGGTTGCTGAAGAATAAAGTGGTTTAACCTGGAAACGAGCAGCGGAAGAATCAATCAGTATTTTCTGTATTGCATATCGCTGGGCTTTCCACTGGTCCTTGCTTACTGTATGCAGTGGCTCATTCATAAACATTAGCAGCTCTTCAGACACAGGCAGCTGGTCCCAGCCCTGCAGTGAACACAAACAAACATTAAAAAGCACACAACAGCAGCAGTGAGAACAAATTTTACTTAATGAGTGGGAATGAATATCAGCTGTATGTAGGGAAGCTGGAAGCAGAGACTAGACTGTGACAGTAACACACCTCTAAGGGTGTGGGAGGGGTGGCCTGTGCAGTTGTCAGGCTTTATGTTTTCTGAGTGTTACACATATATGGGAATAAGCACTTTTCTTGCTGACAGAGTTCAGCTGTCAGTTTTGCCTTGAGAATTTTTTTGTACTGCCAGAAGGGAGAAAGTATGGACATGCTTATACAAAGTGTTTTCACTTCCTCTGTCTCTCCCAGGAATTTACTCTCGTGGGTTTTTTCTTGTTTTGCTGTTTTCATATGTATGCAAAAGGCACTTTGAACTGGCTATATGGTGCTCTTTTTTTTTTTTTTTTTAATGTGGAAGGGCTTGGCACAAACAATAGGCCACTACACCTAACAAAAGCCATCTGAACCTCAACAGGGATAAAATCACAAACTGGAAGCCATAGATGAAAGTCTGTCCTGAGGAACAGCAGTCCCTCAGTCCACATAGCCATTCCTTGCCTGCTGAGCAGCATAGCATGCATTCCCTCTTTAGACTTCAGGATCCTGTGGTGGGGTGGACACTCACCTGTCCCATGAAACAGAAGGAGCCTCCTGAGTCTGTAAGCTGTATCATCCTGGTACTGTTTCAGTCAATACTTCCTCCCTTTTCCTGGTTTGCATCCCATCTCTAGCAAGAGCAAGCGACTCAGGTCACAAATCTCAGCCTGATGTAGTTTATAATGATCCACAATGTCAAGATCTTGCAAAAACAAGTAATGACACAATAAAGGGTTACATTCAACCTTGGATTCCTTTTGAGGATATAATGGTGAGTTGTGTTGGACTCACTTACGGGATGATCTGATAGAAACAGATGCCATGGCCTCTAGAGAGCCATTCCTGCTGGTTTATGTATTCTGTCACACACTGTGTTGAGAACTGCTGATTCTTTGTGTAGACTTTATTGAAATCAGCTAGCAACAGGAAAAAAGACAACTCATTCATGAACATGGCATGCAACAGGACCACACGGACTTGGAAAGGGCTTAATGCAAGGCATGGATCCAGCAGTATTTTTCAAGACCACTGACAGTTTTCTCCGAGTTCTATCCCTTGAGAAACACATCCATTGTAGTAACTTTTTTCAGTAGTTCCTTCTTGTTTCCTTGGGTGTGACTGCCCCTCCTGAGCCTTTCCTACCCCCGCACTCCAAGCGATTGTGAATTAGCACAGCTCACCTGTCTTCTGAACCTTTGCTTGCTGCTTTGCAGCTGAATTACCCTCACATGCAGGTCTCATGCTATGCTACATCCTGAATCTGAAAAAACAGCCTGGCATCTGCCGGGCCCATAAAGGATGAAGACGTACCTCCTCCACCTCCATGCACTCACAGGCATATCCAGCTTCACACCAAAGCCTGAGTGTTACCTTTGAGGAGGGGAGAATGGGTGCCATGCTCCTTGCAGTGAATTTTCTGACCCCATACTTGTAACTCCATAATTCATAGTGGATTTTCTAAGGCTGTGCTCTTGTGAAATTTTGTTTGCTTCATGCATATGCATGTCACACCCCTCCCTGTCAGTTCGGGACTGCAGCTGCGTGGCCTCTGCTTTTCTAACATTTATTTCTTGAGCTGGTTATTGCTTCCTTCTCTGCCCGCGTTGTGTCTGCATTGTACTCCCTTGGTCCTGTCTGTCCGCCTGTTCTGCAGCAGCATCTCTTTCTATAAAATCAGTGACACCAGCACTCCTCAGTTTTGAGTCAGCTGTATATATACCTCATGAAGACTTTGCTATACACAGCATGTTGGAGGGCTCATCTTGTAGTTTCATGATGACAGTTTAATATGCTCTGTCGCTGTGAAGTTCACAGTGTTCTGTTTTTAGCATACAAATTGAAATATTTAGCTGCAAAATTATTAGAGTTTCCTTGCACACAAGAAAGATTGGTTAAAAATAAACGAGCTACTCTTGGGACTTTTCAGAGGAAATTAGGTAACTTTGTGCAGTGGAAGAAAAGATTTCACTCCTTACTGAGATGCTTCATTCGGATCTAATTGTGATTTTAAATTCCAGGAGATATTTTCCAAACACAAACACAGATTTATAAAAAAGCTTTCTATCTACAAAGTTGCATACCAAAGAACACATCAGTTCAGGGGCAGAGAAAGCTTTTGCAGCCTGGATTTTAGCCAGATTTTGTGTGTGTGTGTATGTGTATGTGTGTGTGTTTGTACACACACATACTTAGGCATATGTGTGAAAATCTGTCAGCGAGATTGCTATCCTTATCCCAACCATGTGCCATTTGTAAATCACTTTAATACAGTGAGCTTCTCAGGCATTTCATGAATATATAGTTGAGTGGTTTTAACAGGTTATCTTCTATTCTCCCACTCTCACCACACACTGCATAATACTGGCTTGATTTACAGGCTAAAATTTTCTAGAGGAGAAGAATTCAGTTTCTGGCTCTGTACTACTCCGCTTGATGCAATGCAATACCCCAAACTTCTTTTTCTTTGGTGTTCTTAGAAAATGCTATTGTTTGGAGAGTAAACAAGCCAGAGAAAAGGTCTTTTGCTGATACTGCCTCTGAAGAAATAATGCATAAACCTTTGAAAATCTTCCTTTGATTTTGACTTCTGGCAAAAAAGAGGTTCTTCCCTTCTGCTCCCCTACCCTCAAAGGCTGGCAAGAGAAATAAACAGGTGGAGCTGCATGACTGTGGAAGGTTTTTGAATATGATAGAGTACCAAATGCCTGTTTAACCTAATCACTACCTTTGTCAAATACTATTTAGAAAATCATCCTGAAAATTGGTTCTTTTAGAACATCTACTGTGCTCTACAGTTTCAAAAACAGGTCATGAATCCCTATTTAGCAACTGTGAACACTAATCTTGCTATGATGACAGGATAATTGCATGATGCTGTATGTCAAAATGGAGTTGCTGTGTGATCTAAGACCTCTGTACACAATACAATTATTTTCAGATTTGCTTGGAAGACAGTATTTAGCAAATATTCTGCAGAAACATGACATCATTGCTATTGCAGATTACCCTGGATTAGATCACTGAATCCACAGGTGGGGGAAAAACAAAATTTGGTGTAGTTACTTGAGGAGAGTTCCTCTATCTTTTTTTTTCATCAAAGACTGATGTTTGTCCCTGTTTTTCTTTGCATTCAGAGAGAGAAACCTTGATGAGAACCATGATGCAGTGGTTCCCTTCCACCTCCATCCCCAGGGGACTGCTTTTACAGCTACATGCAAAAGTCCATGTGGTGACTCGCTGTACCAAAACTGACTTCTGCTGAATGGTAGTGTCTCATCCTGCTCCTCTCTCCCTTGTCTAGTCTTGGTTTCCTACATACCCTTATGCACTGTTTGTCTCAGGTGAGATATGGGTGTTGCAATGGTATTGCAGCAGTTTACTTCAGCCTGTGATCATGCCTAATGCTTTTGAAGCACCAAAGTCTCTTTCTCGTTCCCACAAGGCAGTGTAGTAGCTCAAACATGATGTTTACATCAAGGTTCAGGAAAATGTTCAGAGGAGAGAGAAGAGATCCTTGGGACTTTTTATTCTTCACTGTGAGTTTGCTTCTCTCTTGTTTCTACTGAAAATCAGTCCATACTGACATCAGGATGGTATAATCTCTAAAAAATACAGCTGCTACCTGGAGTTCTGTGAGAGTTCTTCAGGGCTACCACATTAGCCTGATGTGCATTGCTTCACCACAACAGGGGATTGCAGAAATAAAGGATCTAGATAGCTTAAAAAGCACTATCAGCAGGCTTGCCGTTTACCTCTGTAAGTAGCTTAGAAGAGTAAAAGGTAGTAAAGAAAGGTGATTCACTGTAACACTGATATGGTCAGGAGTGACTTCAGGAAGTCGGAAGAAGAAGTCAGGCATAGGTGAGCTTTTCCCTGCTGCAAGTGCAAGCGAGTGGCACGAGCGGTGAGATGTGGTTGCCTGGGTTAGATGGGCTTTGCTGCAGCTCAGACTGGGCTTGCTGAAGCTGGGGTTCAAAATGAAAGAGCTGTGTGAGGATGGCTCAGCACTAAGATGGAAGGGAGGAAGGAA